>OW386286.2:54875983-55475983 GCA_936432065.2 Rutpela maculata | reverse complement strand
GAGAAACCCACTGCATAGGTCTTTCGAGTCAAAACGAGTACGTTATCACAGGAAGAAATAAAGAGCTAT
The DNA here is from genome assembly GCA_936432065.2 of Rutpela maculata. Lineage (NCBI taxonomy): Eukaryota > Metazoa > Arthropoda > Insecta > Coleoptera > Cerambycidae > Rutpela > Rutpela maculata. The sequence goes on along the minus strand of OW386286.2, from coordinate 55,475,914 downwards.
TTTTTACGAATTCTCAAGGTTCTTGACCTTTTCTTATCTTATAAACTTAATTTGGATTAGTCTTTTTTGACCTTGCGTCAAAATTTAAACGTTTTAACGTGTGAATTCCATTCTGACACATATTCGATTTTAATGACCAAAAATGCGTGCTGGTATGATGACTTGCTCATTTAAAATTATTTTACCTCTACATGCATTTTGACCATTCTTGAGGTGTTTTTTGAGATTTTTCTGAGGTAATATCAAAATTCTGATATGATAAGAAAATTCTGACTTCGGATTCGGTTTCAATGCCCCAAAATACGTATAAAAGCATGGGTCAACTCGTTCAATCTACTTTTTAACTGATTCCAGGCTTGTTCTAAGCTGTTTTTTGAGCTTACATGAAAATATTGAAGACATGTGACAATTCTGACCTTGGATTCGGTTTCAGCTCTCCAAAATACATATAGATATGATAGTCGGTAAAAAAGTACATGACTTTTATTTTTTTGTGTGTGTGTGTGCCCGTGATTATTAAATCACCCATAATGAAGTAGCAGTCACTGACAGTACAATTTTGTTTTCATTGGACATTTTTGTTCAATTACTTCCACATCCACGTATAGTACAGTAACTAGAGGCTTTAACTTCGGAATAATGTCAGATTTCATTCATTTTTGGCAGTATAATAGTAAATGCTTCACAAAAAAGTTTCTATGTTGTGCGGAGCTTGCTAATTTATAGGTGGTGGATGCCACCCCCTCTCGGCGGTGGCACTTAAAAAATATATATATTTATTGGAGCTGAAGTAGAATCAAATTTTAAGAAGAAAAGGTTCTATGCAACTTTTCACATAAATTGATAATTTTTAAGTTATAACGATTGCAAAATTGCGATTTTAGCTTAAAAAAAAGGTATTTCCAAATGGCTTTTATCAAGTATCTCGAAAAGTATTGCTTTATCGAAAAAATATTACAGACCAATTACAGAAAGTACAAACTGGGAATTAATTATATTTTTTGTTTACTGATGTAGGATTAATAATTTCGGAGATATTTAAGTTTATATTTGGTATCCAAGTATTTCGAAATTACCTTTAAAGTTTAAAATGCATTTTTTTCTAAAGCAAGTGCTTTAATTGAGCAAAAAAATTTCAGCATCTAGGTAATACTACATCTTTACGAAAAACTGTATTTGAGATAATTTTTTTTAAATTACTGGCTAATTAAAGTAATAAAATGGCGACCTTTTTATATAATAAAATATAAATACGCATATTTTTCCGTCATAACTTCTTTATTTCTTATGCTACAGGAACGAGTAAAAAATAATTTGAAAGCGCAATTAATTGTCTTTAATTTCATTTCTCAGCATGTGTGACGTAGGTGTCACAATTTCTGAGATATTTAACATTTAAATTGTATTGTTTGTCTTATAAACGTTCGGCCGCCATTTGTAAACTTTCATATCTTCAAAACTATTAAATCTATGTAAATAAATAAACGAGCGAAATTTATTATCAGTTTATGAGCTTTATTTTTGGTCTCTACCCATTTTTGAATAAAACTAATATTTATTGATATATTTGAAAAAGGAAAAAAAAAATTACGTTCTGTCTAAAATACCTTTATAGTTTAAACTGTAATTTTTTCTAAAGCGAGTGCTGCATGCAAATCAAAAAATTTGAGCATCTACGTCATGTTATATAATAATGAGAAACAGTGTTTGAAATTCCTTTTTTTTTTAATTACTGGCTAATTACAGTAACAAAATGGCGACGTTGTTATTAAAAAAATGTGTAGACGCGCATTGCTTCGGTCATAACTTCTTTGTTTTTTTGCTACAGAAACAAATAAAAAAATAGTTGAAAGCTTAATTAATAACCTATTATTCTACCTAAGCATTCTTGACGTAGGTGTCACAGTTTCTGAGATATTTAACTCTCACTCACATTATCTTATGAACACTTGGATGCCAAATGTAAACTTAAATATCTCCAAAATTATTAATCCTACATCAATAAACAAAAAATATAATCAATTCCCAGTTTGTACTTTCTGTAATTGGTCTGTAACATTTTTTAGATAAAGTAATACTTTTCGAGATACTTGACAAAAGCCGTTTGGAAATACCTTTTTTTTAAGCTAAAATCGCAATTTTGAAGTCGTTATAACTTAAAAACTATCAATTTATGTGAAAAATTGCATAGAATCTTTTCTTCTTAAAATTTGATTCTACTTCAGCTCCAATAAATATATGTATTTTTTAAGTGCCACCCCCTATAAATTAGCAAGACCCCGCACAATATAGAAACTTTTCTGTGAAGTATTTACTATTATACTGCCAAAAATGAACGAAATCCGTTCAATATGACATTTTCGTGCGAGTTCATAAAATTGTATTTAGTGTATGTACGAGAGGCCAAGGTCTCAAAATTATTTTAGCATTTGCCATTGCCGCTATCACCTGCATTACCGCCCCCACCCCATTATGAAAAGGGGAAAAATTGAAATTGTCATTTAGTCTATGTGCAAGAACAAAATGCCTCAATTTTTTTTTAGCATCAGCCTCTCCCTCTATCGCCCCCACTACCTAGCAGCATATCGTTTTATGGGTTTTTAAGGTAGACGATTTCAAATATTATGTTATTAAAGTTCTATGAACAATTATTTCTACATAGTGGAAGTCAAACATAATGTCAAATTTTTGTTGTTAGTGAAATTGGGATGTAGATGTAGAAGTAGTGGTTCCTTAGGCAGCGTTTTTTTTGTAAATTCTGTTATCTTTGGATATAGGTTGTACTGCACCTATATACAAATTTCAAAAAATAAATTGTACTTCTATACAAAGAGAAGAGACGTTATATCCTGAGTGGTGCTGAAGTCATTAAAGAGATAAGTAAGAACAATAAAAGATGGATTAAAAAATTTAAATAAATCAGCATAAATTACGGATATTAAAGGGTTGGTAAATATGCGCATAGATATTAAATGATAATAATCATACATTATAAAACAGCTATAGTGATATAATTTTGAACCGTTGTTACATTTCCCAAGTAGGTATGCCATTATTAATTATTTTCGATTCCGGCACGATGTCTAGGTGACGTCACAGTTACGTCACTCGAGGCGGGAACTACTGACTGGCTGCACATCTAACGTTCGCCGTGCCGGTGCTGATACTGACAAATATATAACGGGTTGTTTTATTTTATTAACCTAAACAAAGTTATTTTGTTACTGTGAATGCGTTTTCGAATGTTTTTATGATATTAAATTTATAGAACAGTTAATAGTGTTAGTTAGGTACCTACTTGCACAAGTGTACAGTGTTAAGTTTAGAAATGAGATGCCTTGATTAATGTTTGTTTGTTGAAAGCGATCGTGCTGAGAAGTGAAAATGTAAACGGTAGTGGTGACATAACCTCGTTTTGTGGAACGTGTACCGCAGTGTTCGGGCACAGAAGATTTAGTTTTCTGTGGTTCGGGGTTCTAAGATTATGAATGGAAGATAGGTAGTATATATTTTAAACATTGCGTATGACCTTTCCTAACGCGTCTATTATACTGTTGTTTGCTGTTGTTGTTATCGTTATCATATCAATAATAAAATATTATATGATAAAGGTTAGTCTTACAATACATGATTATAGAGCATTGACTAGACTTCTAATATAATAATAATAATAATAATAAAATAATAATGATGATAATAATAATGTTTATGTACATGAATATCATCATCACACGAGAATGGTATAACATGAAATTTTATTGCCAAAGTACAAAAAAAGGTAAATAAGATAAATAAACTCATGTAGAAGTTCACTAAGTTACTTATTTGTGAATATAAAGTACAAAACAATACAAGTTGAACAACTGCAATAAGGGAGACAAAAGATATACATTTATTTTGCATTTCATTATAATACTTGGGGATTGCAGAGAACATTTTGGAGGGAAGAATTTTTCTCTTCAGGAATGTGTTGGGGGTAGTCAGGAGGTAAACATACTAAAAGGCCCCGCCCCTAACCCCGCCGCTTCAGGGGGAAGGGGGAAAGGTTCCTTTTTTCGATTCTTCGCTTATAACTCGGAAACGATGCATCGTATGGGAAAAGGTAATCTATGCAAAATTAAACGTAATTAAATTTTCCACAAGAATGTTTATCGAAGCGAAAATCGATAATTAATAAAAAAAAAATCAATTATGTACTTGCATATTTCTATCAAAGCGGTTTACCGTGGTCTGCTAATAAATCACAGTCACAAAACAATCTTCATTTTACAACACTGGACGTATTTACTAACGTAATATTTTGTCGAAATCTATACATTTCCTTAAATATACAGTGGGACTCACTTAAAATGAAGATACCCTTATAACTTTTTCATTTTGTTTCTGATTTAAATCAAATTTTACTCAAGTATATAACAAATTAGGATCTACTTATGACCAGAAAATCATTCACCTGCTATAAAGGCAAAGCCACCTGCAACACATTCCAGAAGAGAAAAATTCTCCCCTCCAAAATGTTCTCTACAACTCTTTAATTGACTGGAATATTGTGCTTTCACTAATTATTTAACAGAGTGCAATATAGATTCCTTTTATATACAATATCATCAGTTACCTGTTACCTATATCGAAGTTAATATCCCCATTTTAAGGAGATTTAAAAAAATATATTGCACCTATATGCGAGGAGCAGGATAAAAGCAATTTCGTTAACCTATTGCCTTGTCAGATCTTGGTCTAAACTTAGTATTATTTTTGTTTCCGTTTAGGTAAAGTAAAAAGGTCGAGGCCTTTGGTTCTTGTACACACACTAAATGACAATTTTATTTTTTTCACCTCCTTTAATAATGGGGTGGTGATTGTTAATGGGGTTAATGGGTTAATGCCCAACAATTTTTTGAGACCTTAGCTTCTCTTATATACCGGGTGCCACAAGCTAGTGGCTTCCCCCTATATTTTCTTTATTTTTTAACTTATCCCATTTGAAATTTGGGGTGCATAAACTACCTGTAAAAATGGATTTTTGTACGTAAAAAGCCGTATGAGACTATTTCTGGTATACCCTAAAATGACAACAACTCGATTTTTAAATGGAACACCCTGTATATTTTTACATATTTTGATTCAAGACAATATTCTGAGTATACCATGAGATTTTTGCGAATTTTGGAGTCGATGTTCAGTTTTTTTAAAGCATTTTAAGACATTCGTCTTGGAATACCAAAATTTGTTCTACTTTACGGCAGGTAAAGTCCAAGAGAAAAATATCATTTTTCGTTTAATTTCATTAATAACTATTTACGAAGCCTCCAAAATTGAACAAACACTTTTTTATCTAAAACTTTTTTTTAATGGGAAGGTCTCCTAGTGTTCAGTAAATTATTTATTATTTTTTCCTGAATTCATTGATATCCATTTCATATCTATGCTATTTGTTTTTCTATTTTATTAAATTTATTTAAAAATAAAAAATTACTTTCAAAATAATTTTTACTGATGTTTATACTTTACATTAGTACTTATACTTATTAATAGACCAAGAGCTAGCGACACTCAAACCGTGCTGATTCCATTGTGAACAAAAAAATTACAGAATGTAGTACTAACATTGTATAATATGAGATCGCGTGCCTGCCTGCTCGGATCAGTTGCGCTTATTTAAAAAAAAACAAATTGTGTCATTTTCAAAACGTATTAATGATCTCATCGCAATCTGGATAAAATTTTTCATACAGCTGCTAGACACACTACTAAATACGAATTCAAGTGCTTGCCAGTCGGAATCGGTTGCGAAATCCCGCCTGCCAATTAAAAAACCGGTTCCAAAAACTGCATAATTTGACTCATCGCAATGTGCACGAAAAAAATTCACGAGATAGTTTAAAGCATTCAAAATTCATTTTCGAGTGCCTGCCTTGTCGACCATGTTGCACTGAGTGCCTGCCAGATCCTAGAAAGTCGCGCGCTCGGCGCATTTGAAAGTTGATCCGGGTCATTTCAATGTGCACCAAAATTTAAGAGTAGCTAGAAAGTAATTCAGATGCGATTTAAAGCGTCTGCCTCTCCGAACATAATGCACAATACCGCCTTCCAGCTCTCCAAGGCCGCACGACCTCGCTCAGCCCTGGTGACATGTCGTCGGCTTACTATCAAAACTTCCTAAGTCGATTTGTAAGAATTTTACAGGAAGAAGAAAAACGAAAACTCCTAACTCTTATATGGTTCTACAAGAATAATACATACATATATCAAAACCTTATAAATCTATTGCTAAAATCAAATTGAAGATAAGTAATACAATTTAATGGGAGGTGTAAAAATTGTATACATTACAGAAAAACACACTTATTCTTACCTTATTTCTTTTGTCCATTTTTGTTTAATATTTCTAACTAATTCGAAATAAACCAAGAGCACAACAGTAGACCAATTAGGTTATACCCGACATACTAGACATAGAAGGTTTTGAGTTTTAAATGCGATCGTAGCGACATAGAAGGTTTCAAAAAACACCGATAGAGGTGGACATATTCGTGCTAAACTTCGGAGATTTTGCAAGTTTGTGTATCAGCGTTTCAAGGAATAATCCAAAAACCCCAAAGTCTCAAATAAGAGACTAAGGAGGTTTTGATAGTAAGCCGACGATGTTCTTTCCTGTTAAATTATTTTGTTATTATTTTAAATGTATAATACATGTTGGAATGGAAAACAAGATATTTTGCATGATAAAAAAAAGAACTGTTATCGCGTACTTCAGTGCATAAAAATGAATGGGTGTTCTCTCCCCTTCAAAATACATTATTTACAAACTTGTATCTTCATCAATTTTTGAGATACTATAAGAAGAGAAAATACGTTTCTATTTTACAAGTTTTTATTTCTACAAGAAAAATGTATTAAAAATTCATTCGCTCAAGTATTCCTCATCAGAAAAATTCTCGCTTTCTACCTCATCGCTGTCATTCTCATTTTCTTCAATGCTTGCAACGTTTTACGGCTGATCCGTTTCCTCTGTAAAATGAATAATTTATTAATATTACTTAATAGCAGCGAATTCGGAACGTAATACCTTGAATTGATGTCTGGGGCTGAATGATTATGTCTTAGACGAATCGTGGGACTTGGTCTCCTTCGATCCAGTTGAACGTGTACTTTTCATCCTTTTCAAGCCATCCGCAATCAGTAGGGCAAAGAGCCGTTGGTATTTTCAAGTACGCATTACTCCAAATATTTGCGATGTAGGTTGCTCGCAAAACTTGTTGTCGAATCTCTGCCTTACATGCGGGAATAGTGGATCCATCGAAATTTGTTGCATTTTTCATGAAAATATCACACACATAATTGACCTTGAATTTTTTTAAAAAAATTTACAAGCATGTCGCATTTTGCACGCCTCTCACGCTGTACAATTTTCATACGAAACCTTCAATATTTCTAAAACCGCGTCGTCAATGACTTCATTCAAATTCCCAAGCTTTGCAAAAGCTAATGGGCGTTCCTTTGATGTAACGAAATTGTATTCACACTTAGGTCCCGATCTATACAAGTTGCTACCTGGATTCCATGCTTTGGCCAGTTGTGACTTCAACCCATCTTTTTTCAGGAAGGGAAAAAAATGTTTAAAAAATGTTGCAAAATTCAAAGGAACACCAATTAGCTTTTGCAAAGCTTGGGAATTTGAATGGGGTAATTGACGACGCGGTTTTCGAAAAAATCGAAGATTTCTTATGCAAATTGTACAGCGCAAGAGGCGTGCGAAATGTTAACGCGGCACGCTTGTCAACTTTCTTCAAACATTTCAAGGTCAATGATGTGTGTGAGATTTTCATGAAAAATCCAACAAATTTCGATGGATCCACTATTCCCCCATGTAAGGCAGAGCTTCGACAGCAAGTTTTGCGAGCAACCTACATCGCAAATATTTGGAGTAATGCGCACCTGAAAATATCAACACCTTTTTTGCCCTACTGATTGCGGATGGCTTGAAAAGGATGGAAAGTACACGTTCAACTGTTTCGAAGGAGACCAAGTCTCACGATTCGTCCAAGACATAGTCATCCAGCCCCAGATATCAATTCAAGGTATTACGTTCCTCATTCGCTGATATTAAGTAATATTAATAAATTATTCATTTTACAGACGAACGGATCAGCCGGAAAACGTTGCCAGTATTGAAGAAAATGAGAATATCAGTAATGGGGTAGAAAGCGATGATAGCCAGAATCTTTCTGATTAGGAATACTCGAGCGAATTAATTTTTAATACGTTTTTCTTGTAGAAATAAAAACTTGTAAAATGGAAACGTATTTTCTCTTCTTGCAGTATCTCAAAAAATGATGAAGATACAAGTTTGTAATAGTATATTGTGTATTTAGGTGTGAAAGTAATACATTCCCGGACGACGATGCAAATTGTTGGCCGACGCGCTAGCCGAGGCCAACAAGCATCGAAGTTCGGGAATGTGCTTTCACACCGAAGTACACATACTATTTTTCTGAAATCACAATCAATATAAATTAAGGAATTTGTATTAATGCATAACATTTCTTCACTACAATCTAACTGCTTACTAATAAATGCAATTTTAATGTGAGTTGGTTTGTCTGCATGTATTTATTTACTGTCTAAAATATACAAAAAAAAAACCGTACGAAAATGTTACTTTCCCGGCCTAGTTCCATATATGGTTGGTAAGCCGAGTATCCTTTATTAGGTTTTTTTTTAAGTTTACCCAGTTTACTACACAGAAAATCTTGGCACCCAGAATCACCTCTGTGATAGTTTCCATACCCGAATATTATCATTCTATGCGCGTTTCGCCAACCATGTTGACATCATCTGGAGTTCATTGAAATTGGCAAAGGTGAAAAGGTAAAACTGGTGGAGTTTTCAACCCCTCCAGGATCAACTAGAATATTCCAAGATCTGAAGCAAATATAATTTCAGACACACTATTAAAAAAATATTGTCCTCCCACACAGCTACCAGAAACTAGAAAATTCAAAAAGGTATTTTTTTTAATGCACTATTTTAAAGGATTTTTACAATTTTAAATCATGCTTATGCCACACTTCCGGTTGGACCACAATACAATCGGACCATTCGTTCTTAAGTTATCGTGCTTACAAGAATACGTGACGAATGAACAGACAGACGAACGTTTTGAAAATTGTTCAAAATAAAATGACTAATACTGAAAATTTTCTCCCTACGAGCGATATTGACAGTTTTAGAAATGTGCTAATCAAAAACAATATTGTCTTTGTTTTCATAAAAATATAATTTATAACCACATTATTAGGCATATATATATAAAATACTTTTCCCGACCTTAACATATTTTAACGAAAAAGATGGAAAACTAAACAATGGAACCACCTATTTCCCAGTCCTGCCAGCATATGTGGCTGTCACTTTACTTGTAATATCAAAAATAACTATGTGTAATATTCTTTTAAGTTATATTTAAATGCAGTCCGCCTTATTTTTTAAATTCAGTATTAATATTAAAATGAGGAGGTTTCCAATTTGGCCCGTATGTATGTAATATGATATTTTCGTAGCAACTGATGAAGAATTCAAAATGACGAATCCAATAGGGCTGTCATAAATGCAATATATTCGCAATTTAGGTGGCATTTTTTACATGAAAACGAGCCGGACGTTAAAGCTTGTGGGTAAGCCGCTCTGTTAATTGGCCCTTGTTACCTAATATCGATATTGAGGTCAGTGTAAAAATAAGAAAATAAGGAAATACGTATTTTTAACCAACTTCAGTATCAATATTAGGTAATAAGGTTCAATTACCCAGGCAGTTTACAGTGGTTTCATCCATGACAAAAATAAAAAATGCCGTGTGAATATTCTTTATATTTTCTTATCGTCAAAACGGACGGGAAACCACTGTGCGACGAACAGTGGGGCAAATAGCTCATTTTTTGGACAAACGATAATTCTCAAGCCTGGAATTAATGAAACTTATTTTTTTTTTAAACTTTCGTTATAAAATTGCCTTTAATTCTATCGAGCCCGAATTTTGAAATTTCAAAATTAAAGATGGCTAATCCAATATCGCGGACATAAATTTTGAAGTAAATTAAAATTTTATCAAAGGATTGTTTAAAATTATAAAAAATTGTTACTTGGGGTTTTTTTTTTTGGTTTCTAATCTCATTTCTGATCCCCGAATTTTGCTATTCAAAAAACCAAGATAGCGGATCCAATATGGCGGCCATAATATTTTTTTAAATGAAATGTACATGCATAAACTGTTAAAAATTGTTACTTAGGACTTTTGGGTTTCTGATCGAGAATCTGAAATCTAAATTACGTAATATCGTAATCCAAAATGGCGAATCCAATATGGCGGTCATAATATTTTTAATTGACATGTAAATGCGCAAATTGTTAAAAATTGTTACTTAGGGGTTTTAGAGATTGCTGATCATGAATCTGAAGTCCAAATTACGTAATATCGAAATCCAAGATGTCGGATCCAATATGGCGGCCATAATATTTTTTTACATGCGCAAATTGATAAAAATTGTTACTTAAGGCTTTTAAGGGTTTCTGACCATGAATATGAAGTCTAAATTATGTAATATCGTAATCCAAGATGGCATATTCAATATGGCGGATCCAATATGGCGGTCATAATATTTTTTTAAATGAAATGTACATACGCAAATTATTAAAAATTGTTATTTAGGAGTTTTAGGGGCTGCTGATCATGAATCTGAAGTCTAAATTACGTAATATCGATATCCAAGATGGCGGATCCAATATGGTGTCCGTAAGTTAAAATAGAATGATAAATCAAGAATTGAGTTATTCAGTGATATAAAATTTGTGAAATACGCCTATATGCCCGTTTAAGATTGGGCCAACTAGATTTTGTTTACAGCTTGTAGTATTAATATCACTGCTCGTTTGTGACTTGACTACTTGTTAGGTTATTTTAAAGGATTTGGTATATGTTATGTTAGGCTTAGAGCCCCTTTCTACTCAAGTTTTATTTTCTACATTAAGTAATAATAGGTTTATAGCCTACCTGCTCCTTTATGGCCGCCATATTGGATTCGCCATTTTGGATTACGATATTACGTAATTCAGATTTCAGATTCTCGATCAGAAACCCTTAAAAGTCCTAAGTAACAATTTTTAACAGTTTGTCATTTAAAAAAATATTATGGCCGCCATATTGGATCCGCTATCTTGGTTTTTTGAATCGCAAAATTCGGGGATCAGAAATGAGATTAGAAACCAAAAAAATCCCCCAAATAACAATTTTTTATAATTTTAAACAATCTTTTGATAAAATTTTAATTTACTTTCAAAATTTGTGTCCGCGATATTGGATTAGCAGCCATCTTTAATTTTGAAATTTCAAAATTCGGGCTCGATAGAATTAAAGGCAATTTTATAATGAATGGTTTAAAAAAAAATTAAGTTTCATTAATTCCAGGCTTGGGAATTATCGTTTGTTCAAAAAATGAGCTATTTGCCCCACTGTGCGACGGTTAAATCTTATTTCAATTTTTTTTTGTTTTTTCTTTCACGGAATTATAGTAGACTGAGCGGCGAAAAGTAGTCGTAAAATATCTTGGAATATTCAGAGAGCAAGTTGATCTAACGTTAACACAGTATAAGTTAGAACAATTTGGTGTTTTCGAACGAATTTAAGGTAATTCACATTGTAGAATAAGCCGATGAACCAAATTCAAGAAATGCAATTCCCAAAGAGAGTCATAGGTAACCAACCAATTAAGAATTGTTAATTATGTAGATATTCTATCGAATTTACTTGCTAATAGTAGTAAGTAGTAGAATAATGAGAGTTCCACAAGTCTCAATAAGTTGTCCAATATTTATACTATTCTGTGATATTCTCCTATCGCAGATGTTTAACGTCTTATATATTTTTAGGTATTAAAGAAGAAAGTGCTTCTGAACAATATATGGACGATGAGAATATTCACACTACCTTGAAAAGACTGCGATCAGAGGAAAATTGTGGCCTGAATAGGAAAACATCGAGAGAATCTGACCCAAGTGAAGTGTATTTTACAACAGATACAAAAGTGGAACTTGGCTATGAAAGTGACGATCCAATCAGTGAAATACTAGCAGATAGCCACTCTGAATATTTTCCTTCTGATGAATCAGACAATGAGCAGTCGCATTCCTCTGTACACAAAATAACAAATAAGAAACGAACTAGTGTGAATACGCTTGTTAAAGGAAAAAAGGAATTGGAAAATTATTCTGACGATGAAACTGTCAACGATACAAATAGCATCGAGATAGTTGTTACTAAAAAAAATATTTTCACTGGAAATAGAGTACATGACAAGTCACACGTTTGCTTATATTGCCACAAACCACAAAAAAAATTGGCAAGACATTTGCAAAATATACATTTTGGAGAAGCGGAAGTAGCAAAATTAATATCGATGCCTAAACATTGTAAGAAAAGAAGAGACGCATTTTCGGTTCTGTTACGAGCCGGCGATTACTATCACAACTGTGAGGTCCTAACAAAGAAGCAGGGCGAATTAATTCTAGTTCGAAGACCGACCGCAGAGGAAATAAAATATATAAATATTAACGATTACGGACCCTGTCCTGACTGCTTGGGATTTATGTTAAAGAAACATCTGTGGCATCACGTGAAGTACAAATGTACTGCCAAGAAAGGTAGTACAGATACCTCCGTGCGAAGAAATTATGTATCTGAAAGCACTGCTTTGTTATCGCATACTTTTGGAGAAAACCTGTCTACAGATTTTGTCTCCAATATACTTGGAAACTTGAAAAATGATACCATATCTTCAATTTGTCGGCAGGACTCTTTGGTTTTGAAGTTTGGAGCCATGCAGTACGAAAAGTACAATACTAAGTGTGAAACTATCAGACAGTCTATGAGGCTACTGTCCAGATTGGTATTAGAACTACGAAAATTAGATAGTACCAAGGTACAGTTAAAACAGTGGCTTCTTCCAGAATACTTTGACAGCATTACTCAAGCAGTTAAAAACATCCTTAGCGACTCTATTGGAAATCAATCTAAGCAATATAAATCTACTGTTTACACTCTTATAACCAGACTAGGGTGTACCTTAAAAAAGTGCATTGCGATCAGCAAAGGTATATTTTTAAAAGAAGGAAACGTAGCTGGCTACGGAGAGCTAAACAATTTTCTAGACAAAATGGATACGCAATGGACCGTTGAGTTATTTGTAAAAGAACCACAATGATAAAAAAAAATAAAAAATATTCTCAATTTGTTTGGAAACAGTAATTCATTTAGCGAGATGAAATATATTATGCTTTTGTTAAATTAGAGTAAGGTTATTTTTGAAGCGTTGTTTTATTAAGAATAAAAGGATAAATTTATGTGTTTTATTTTATTCCAATAACAGGTGCTAATTTGGAGTCATAAGCAATTAATAGCCTGTAGAATGTTCACATTGGGATCACGCTTATTTTAGGGCCAATTGGATAAAATTTGCGTACTTTTCTTGTTTTATCCCTATCGCTAACAAATATTAATCATCTGGAATTTTAGATATCCAAAAAGTATTTTGATATTATCTTTTGTTTATTTGATATTCAATCTTAGTTTTGTATCTTCTGCTTTATACAAGGTATTTCAAAAAGATTTGGACATTGCTTAGCTGTAGGTTATTAACGTCAAGCTCAAGATGATTTAACCCACACAAAGATAAATCTTTTGAAAATGGAGAATACACTGATATTACTAAAGTAATACTTTGTCATAAGAAGGGTAGAAAAACCAGTAAAGAAAACTATAGACTGTTTTAAAACCCATCTGTATTCGAGACGTATGAAAAATCAATGTTAGTCTTCTTAAATATTTCATAACTATTAGTAGAGCAGCTTATCATGAAAACGTGGACACACCGGACAAAACCACCAAATTTTCTCCAGTTAGGTATGTAGTTTTCAATTTTTGATAGGAACCAACTCCTCCGTCGGCCATCTTGGATTTTATAGCGGTTATTTTGGAATATAGGTATATTATCAATATCTCGGCTTCTAAATAACTTAGGACCACAAACTTTGTGTCTAAGTATACATATTTGGGGCCAGGGAATACAAGTACACCATTTTTAAATGTATCACACTATACATTTCTTCACTAATATATGTACCAATTACAAATTGTGCACCGATGAACTGTTTTGTCCGGTGTGTCCACATTTTCTAATATGTTTTTTTATTTTGGTTCAGACTGAATTTGCAATACAAGATGGATTGGAACAAGTGCATGATCTATCAGAAAAAAACCCCTGAAAATCTAAAATGTCCACTCAATGCACATGGAATCGAAGACAAGACAACACCATACCGGTCTTTCTTGAACAATATCAATGAGTTTGGAAGCTTGGGGTCATTGCCTGTGAAACTAAATTTTGGAAGCGATTTTTTGAGTGCGGATGAACTGGTCCAAAACCATGGTGCATGGCACAAATCTTCTTACGTCAAGTTCAGCAATTTGAAGTGGGATAGAGCTAAAAAGCGGGGGAATAGTTCAGGAGGCAGCACAACTGTGGAGAAATGATCCCGGTGTGATGCGAGTGACAAAATGGCGTGTTTGTTATGTCGTGGAAGCAACGAACTCCTTCATGAATTTAGAACATTAACAGCTGAGAATCTAAAGTAGAAATTTAAGGTAGAAAGTTGCCTGAACTGTGTTCTTGCAACTTTGAAAATTTAAAGTAGAAGGTCCCATCTTCCACACAGTTCTCTATAAAGCTACACAAGTGCTGTAGCCGTTATCTAACTTTCCTTTGCAGATACTCCCACCAAATGCTCTAGCTTCCTTAGGTGAGACCGGTACCAATTTCTTAGTGCTGTATAACATTGCAGATGATATTTGGCGCCAAGGGCAATGAGATCACCATCTTTTAATGCTGCCAACAACTGGGTTTCTTGCAGTTATGTTGCCAATTTTCGTGGGCTAGTATCAGCTACTAGATGTTCGAAATTCATGAAGGAGTCCATCGCTTCTACGACATAACAAACACGCCATTTTATCACTCGCTTCACACCGAGATCGTTTCTCAACAATTGTTCTGCCTCCTGAAGTATTTCCCCACTTTTTAGCGCTATCCAACTTCAAATTGCTGAACTTGACGTAACAAGATTTGTGCCATACATCATGGTTTTGGACCAGTTCATCCGCTCTCATGTCGCTTCCAAAATTTAGTTTCACTGGCAAGCTTCCAAACGCATTAATATTGTTCAAGAAAGACCGGTATGGTGTTGTCTTGTCTTAGATTCCATGTGGATTGAGTGGACATTTTATATTTCCTGAAGTTGTTTTCTGACAGATCATACACTTGTTGCAATCCATCTTGTATTACAATTCAGTCTGAAACAAATCCAAGATGGCCGACGGAGGAGTTGGTTCCTATCAAAAATTGAAAGCTACGTACCTAATTAGTACCTGGAAAGAATTTGGTGGTGTTGTCCGGTGTGTCCACATTAACGCGAAATCCGACTTTAAACTGCTCCACTATATTGACTTCGATTTGTACAAATAAAAGGCACTCAAAATGATATAGTTAATGTGACAATTAAGTCAACAAATTAGAAAATTTCAAGGGTGACACCCCAAGGGCGTATTTTCATCATTCCTATACTTATAATTTGCAAAATTATAATAATAGGTACGGATAAAATTCATGTAACATTTTTTTTGGAGATATTTATAGGTTTTTTTATATGAAAGATAATTCGCTATCGTTAATGGTTTGAGAAACTAAATTGGGCCGCCATTTTTCCAAGATGGTGGCTCGAGCGCAACAGATTGAGTTCAGGACTTTTAGTATGTTTCATTGTACATCTCTACTCAGTGAACATCTTTGCCAAATTTCAAAGCTTTACCAATTATTTCTCCCCCAATTTTCCATATTTGACTGGAGTTAAGTTTTGGTACGTCGACTATAATACAAATGTTCACTTTTTCACCTTTGGCAATAGTTGATTTTATTTACCAAAATTACTGTATTTTGCATTTTTCCGTTATAATATTATTTAAGCCAACTCTGTGCTTTAGAACTTTCTAGAAGGAATTTTAAACTTTCGTATTAGGGATTGCAATTTACCGGAAGTTTGAATAACCGGTAAATCGGTAAATAAAAATGTAAATAACCGGTTAACCGGTATTTACCGGTAATTTTTAGAATGGATGATTAGGGTGGCGAAAATGGCAATTGTCTTTTTCCATGTACAAAATTATCTAAATTTAACAAAAAACGTTTTTATATACGTATATTTAATATAATGAACAAACAGAAGGTTTTTTATCAACAGTAAAATCACAAGACCTTTTTTTATCGGATAAATTTCTCTTTGTAATGAAATAATTTAGCCAATAAGTGATTTTATGAGAAAAACTGACATGAAAAAATCGCGAGACCGGAGGTCAAATGTCAGTTTTTCGAGCAAAATTACTGATTGGAAAAATTTTGAGTTAAAAAGAAATTTATCATAAAAGAAAAGCTCGAGTGTTTTTTGACAAGATAAATTAATGACAGAATATGTGAACGAACAACAACAATAATTTATTAAAAATAATTATAATTTTCCCAAAACGACTCATATTGTACAGTATAGTTTCCACAATACTTAAAAATTATAGCTGACAATACAGATTTTAAAGTGACGTGCGACTACTAGATGTACTCTGCTTTTGAGGAACAGGCATTATTATCGATGATAAAAAACGAAGCACCTTTTTTTATCGCTGTCAAAGTGACAAAAATGTGACTGTCAAATAGACTTTTTTATATAGGAGTTAATTTATCAAAAGGAAAAAATATAAATGAAATAAATTTAAATAAATAATTATTCTGTAAAAAACATATCCACAAATAACAAAAATTATAAACATATAAACATAAACTCAAATAGGGCATTTACTGAATACCTAATCTAAAAATACAATATTTTTTAAAAATAGCCTGTTAAAGGGGGTTAGTTTTTCAAAGCCCCATCTGTTAGTCATCTGATATTTGTGCATAGAATACCACCAGCTGAAGATGCCCTTCCTCAATCGATATTGGTGGGCAGATAAGTTAATAAGTATTGGTAATAACATACTTCTAAATGTATTCCACAGTTATTTGCGGCAGTGAAATATTCAATTTTCTATCGTAAGATATTGTCAATGTCTCTCTTGTATTTCTTAGGGCTTGGAGTTTACTTTTTATATTATTCATTTATTGTTAAAAGTGCTCGGTGTTGGGACAGTCACTATGTATTTAGTGAATACTAGCAGTGACATAAATAGAAACGTTGAATACGTGACATATCGTAAGTTCAGAGTTTACCGAAATAACCGGTAAAAAATTAAAATAACCGGTAATTATCGTCATGTGTTTTTTGTCCTGATAACTGGTTAACCAGTTAACCGGTTAACCGGTAATGCAATCCCTACTTCGTATTGAATGTCATCTCGCGCGGAAAGTTAAGATTGCATCATTCTAGTCCTGGATGGTGTAGCGTAGTTCGGGCGTTGTGCCCGTGGTGAATTGATCAACCTACTCAAATAATTTGTATCCAGCTAGTTTCACAAATCGAGTGAGAGCTATTAACACTTGAAGACTTGTTAAATTTAATAAATTCATAGTATTAATTGCACTCCCTGATCTCACAATCCATATACCTGCCTATTAAATGAGCAATTTTTTCTGCTTATAAATAAACCCATGAGCGCAACGTAGTTCTAGCACCTGTAAAATTGTAAGTACAAAAACATTGTTTAAAGTCGATGGAGATCTCATTGCAGTTTTTCGTTCATATCATAGTTTTCTATCAGGAGCTGATAGCTGATCTATATATTTCCAGTCTACTGTTTGCAAGTGCGCGATTGCTCTAATAATTAACTGTTGGTCCGTATGTTGAACTTTATACTGAATTTTTTGACTATCTTTACCTCAATGGTGTCGACTGCAGTTTTATTAAAATTTTAATACCTTTGTTTTGAGCATATTATGTCATGCATAGTTTGCAATTGTTTTTTTTATGTGCCTTGTTGATTTGTACTCTGTACGCTTTGTTTATAGTTAAGTATTTTTTGTGTAGTTTATGATACGTTTGACAAATTCATTTTGTTTACATAAATTCCCTCTTAAGGAATTGATTTAATAATTTTATTTTTTTATTTTTTTTAATTGCCTTATTTATATTAACGTCCTGGCGAAGTTTAGCTAATGCTACTCTAACACTTAACCAGGACGGCGAGATGAGATACGGTCATCCACTCAAGTGAAGGGCTCGCCCTGCGTGCCTTAACTTCGCCGATCGAGGTCTCCCCACTCTCGTAAAAAACTATTTTCTGTAATATATTTTGTTTTTTGTGTATTGTTTCTTACTTTATTAGTTGATTTTTATTACAGTTTATTGAAACGGAAAATTATTAAGTACAATAATTTGTACTTGCAGATTAGGACGTAAATAAGTGTGACTTGAACGTAATTTTCGTAGCTTGTAACTTTTTCATATGACTGATATGAACTGGCAAACTGATAAATTTCACATTGAATAAGTTGCCTCTGATAATATTGCATGACGTAAGCAATACTGTTGTGAACCTTTAGTCAACGTGTGTTATCTAAGTCAACGAATCATCTCAACAGGCACCCGAAAACTGTTAAAAAACAGCAATAATACATTTGTGAATATGAAAATTTGACTATAGCTCTTGTTGCACATATTTAACGTATTGCATTTTTAGATATTAAAGAAAATGTCAGCATAGAAAATCATCTGTTAAAAAGGCAGGGATCAGAAGAATATCATAATGTAGACACGAAGGACCTGAAAGAACTTGATCGTCCAGTAGATGTGGAAGTAGAACTTGATAGTCAGTCTGAATATTTTCCTTCTGATGAATCAGACCAAGAACTGCCCAGTTCCTCTATACTATATAATATATGACCTTTTCAGTAACACTCAACATGGCTTTCTTAGTAAAAAAATCAACAAACCTAGCTCTATAACCAAATAAATGACATTAAATGGACTCCGATTTGTACAATTGAAAGACACTCAAAAGTTAATGTGACATTTAAGTCAACAAATTTAAAAATTCCAAGGATGGTACCCCAAGGGGCTATTTTCCTATTCCTTGTAATTTGCAGTGATATGAAAAGAAGTATTGTAAGCCCAGATGCAAACCTTTGTCAAATCTGCAAGGAAGCAAAAATTTTTACCTTTCTGGCGGCTGTAAATCGTAAAGTATTACCAATAGATTGATTAGATACAAGTTGTAGCTGTTTTTTTCCTCTACAATATTTTTAATAGCAGGAAATGAGATAATCGGGAAGAACCAATTTTGACTGTCATTTTTCCGACATGGCGGTCGTAGCGGACACGATATTTTTGTGGAACACTTGAATCAATGATTGGGGCAACCCCCTTTGTAGTATAAAATTTCTTGTAGGAATTATTCACGGGTCAAATGACAGATCAACTGCACTATTAAACAAAGTTTCAAATATTGTGTTTAATATGTGTTAAAAAAAATAAGTAACGTTGGATGTCTTATAGTACGGCAGTCTGCTACCAAGATTTTCGAGTTACTTTAGGATAATTCCAGCGTTTCTCGTCAGTTCTGGGAGAACTGAGGAAAAAAGTTCAGGGTGACGTAACCTTTTACCTGCTAAAGGTAAAAGGTCGAGCTTCGAACATGTAAAGAAAAACCGGTCATCTCGATCTTCGCAGCGAGGCAGTTTCTTTTTTCTTTTTGTCGAGGGAAGTAAATATGATGAGGAAAAATTAAGAACTGTCCTTTTGACTGATACGCCGAGTTACAAAGACCGAAATAATGACAAATAGCCACCGGTCAAAATTCTGGTCACCGCGGCGAGGCAGTTCTGCTCATTATTAAGCAGTTTCGATGTCGCTTGACCACAAAAAAGTTCGAAACGAAACTTTTTGCTAGTTCAGTTACGAATGATTAGTTCTCCACTTCACGCTATTCCAAATATCATTAAGGAGACGAAAAAAATATGAACTGAACTTTTTCCCAGTTCACATTTGAGAAAAATGATTTCCGCCGCGACAAAAAAAAGCAGATTGATTCTATTTGTAAGCACAAGCTCTCAGAGAACTTGTTTAAATTGAATTTGGATTGAATTTCAAGGATCCGGACATACAGTAATGTTAAAAGAAGGATTAAAATTGTCAGGCTTATTATTATAATTTCAAACATTTAATTCATCGTCATCTGATGAGCTTTCACTCATACATATCTCATTGTCTGATTCGTCTCCGTAGTCCACGTCTTTTTCTTCTTCACTTTGGTCTAAAATAAATAAGGAAATCAACCTTAATGATATGGCGTTAAGAGATAGGGAGCATATAATTGAGCGACGCTCACCTGTGAAAAGCCCTGGTATAGAGTCATCTATTACTAGATCAGCGCAGAAAGGAAGCTGGTCACCCTCGAACCATTTCAATGCAAATCTTCCATTTTCCTCGGTCCAGCCAGCATTTCCAGGTTGCTCGACCGATGCAGATGAGCTCCAGCTCATATCTGAGCAATGTATCTAGTGCGCAATATATGCTGTTGGAGCTCTGATTTATAATGTGTTAGACAAGACTAGCTGTCCCTCCAGCATTTTCAAGTAACGGCGTCAGTGTTCCAATCTTCCCATCCACTTCGTTGGGTACACTCCACAACAGCAAACTCCAGCAACCTCAAAAACATAAGTTATAAATTGATATTAAGTTTTAAATACTTTATGGTTATTTGACATCTAGTTGGCAGCTGCCAACTGTCAATATCGGCAATTTGACATCAGATATTAATTCGCGGTCTCAAAAACATAAAGTCAGACATTTAAATTATCAAAATACTCTTTCAAAAAATGCGATAAAATACGACAAGAAAAATAATCTTTCCGTCCTTGCAGGGATAATTGCATTAATGGTCAAAAGTAAAAATAAGAATATACTTTTTCCAAATTTTAGCAGTGATAGAGTAAACTACAGCTCTTGACGATTACTTAAAAAAAATTACTGCAATCGATTGTGAAATGAACCACGTCTCAATTTCTGTCCAAAAAGCCATAAATTTATTGTGCGTCGCGTCGCCCAGTTAATTGAACCTTGTAACCTAATATCGATATTGAGGTCAGTGTACAATGAACAAATAACGAAATCAAATGTATTTTTAACCGACTTCAATATCGATATTATAGGTTCAATTTTATTTAATAATTTTTAGCGACCTTTTTTGAAGGCGGATCAATTTTATTTATAAAAAAATGTTTTTTTGGTTCCCCAGTGCTTAGGAACCCTCGGCCTTTTGGGCCTTCGTTTTCAAAACTCTATTTGCGAACTGAAAAGTATCACTTAAAGTTCATAGTACGTAACGTACTATTTAGTTCTAGTTTCTTAATATCTGAAATAATTCGTATTTTTATAAATTATTTAAGAAATTTGATGTCAAATGAGCAAAATCTTATAGAAAACAAAACACTAATTTTTCGGTTTTCTTCAGATATCTGAAAAAACAAATCATATAATTAAGTTCTAGTGACACTAGAATCATAACAAAGATAACAAAACATTTCTCTAATACGTCCAATGCAGAATAAGCGGCATCTTAATGTTAGAAAAGTCTGGCAGACTTGTGATTTATAAGTTCTGGTGTTGTTGGCTATAATTTACACCTGGGTATGAATAATAATAATAAAATACTTTATTTGCTGAATACACATTCAAGTACATACATATTGTTTTAGAATTGTCAGTTGGATATATAAAAATTACAAACCGGGTATAAACTATTAAAATATGGGTATATTACAAGCTGAAAATTTATAGATTTATATTCGAATCATTTAGTATTCGAATCCAGAATGGGCTCATTTAGCATATTTTTTTTTATTACATTTTCCAAAAGAACTCTTAATTTTAGAGCGAAATGCAAAAAAATAGGATATTTTAGGGTTTCTATAGGCTTTAAAATTAATCAAAAACAGATACTGCGTGACGTCATTCATTCCTACTTGCATTTTCATTCTCCTCTTTTCGGCACTTATATGCTGCTGCATACTCTTGTGTTAAAATACTCCAATAGTCTCCAAATCACCATCTCTGGCAGATTAGACAAATATGATTTTAAATAGCCGGGTTCTAACAGCGTAAACTCCACTTCGAGACAGACTTTCGAGTTGGATAACGTAAGCACTTTGAGCGCATCGGTTCATGTTTAAAGCAGTATATTTCTGAAACTCTTTATCGGACCGACCTCAAATTTTCAGTGTTATAATTATTCGACGATTACTTCGCATAAACGTACTAAAAAGCAAAATGTGAGATTTGACTAAATGGCTCCATTCGAATCCATTTTGAGGTATTCGAATATTTTAAAATAAACGAAAATGAAAAAGCTATGGTATTCAAATACTTAGCTTTTGGATTAGAATCACAAAGTGACTCGAACCCTCACAAAAGATTCAATGATTCCAATCGTTTATTTTAAGATACGAATCCTTTATTGTGTTTTAGATACTTTTTGCGCAAGCACAGGACTTATAAATTTTGGACCTCCCAAGTAACAATTTAAGTTTTATCACAATCTACAAGAGGTTATTAAGTCTAATCTGATCGTAAAACTGTTTATACTAGATAACCTCTTAAAAGCTACAATAAACCCGGCATAAAACTAAAAAGACCTTTTATAAAGATTGTAAATATCTTCCTTAAAACTATCAATAAAACCAACAGTACTTTAGAACCCAAATCTGCAAGATGTTTTCAAGTCTATCATAAAACCTTTTATAAAAACTTCTTAAAACCGTTAGTACTTGCAATCAAATTTTGAGCCCGCTTTGAGAACATCATAAATAATTGTGTCTTTAATAATTCTTTATCGAAAACTTGTTGCACTTAAACTCTCTAAATCAGAAAATGTCGCCAAGTAATAAAATATGCCTGCCTCGACTGAAATATCTGCATGTGCTAACGTTTTAAAATTTAATATTAATAAACAACCTAGTATCAAAAAATTGACAACGCAGATACTTTATTGATAAAGTATATCAAAAAACTTTTAAAAAAATCACGCGCCATTCATTTGTTAGAATATTATTTACAATTAATAAAAAAAATAGCAACCCTAGTTTTAGCTTAGCATGATTTTGAGCTTTTTAGGGATTTATATTAACACATTTTAGATAGTTGCATGCTAAATGTAAACAGTAAGAATAAGAAAAATATAACTAAACACTGTTGCCCCAACTTTGTTCAAACATGTCTGCCACAGTTAACAGAAAAAAACAAGGCTGAAAAATTAATAAAACCGTGTATTTTAATAAAATACCCTATTTAGAGTTTGTGGCTTTAGGAAACATTTTTATAAAACAAAAGGTTTTGTTAAATTCCAATTGCTCCACTTTATTACTATTTTAAAGCCTGTAAGACTTTACCCAGCCTCACTACTCTTCTTTAAAACCCTTAGAATTTATCTCTGACAACCTCTAATCCAAAGATAACATAGCCTAAAAAAACATCAGTTATTTCGTGTATTTTTAAGTGTGCGGTCACAAAATGGCGTTTACTATGTGTTATATGCCCCTCTCTCAAAGTTTAAAGGCGTAATTGAGGGAACCAAAAAATTTATAAGTGCTTTATAAAAACCAAAAAGTTTTAACGTAGCTTAATAAAGCTACAATAAAACTATTAGGTTTTAAGAAACCTTTACCAATTATCGTTAAAAGCAAATAGTATTTATGATAACATATTAAGGGTAAGACTACTTAAGAGTTATTAGTTTTATTGCTTGATCATAAGGAGTACTTAAAGACCATATATTAAATATGATTTAGAGATGTCTACCACAAAACTTAAAATATTTAAAATCCACTATAAAACTTAATGAGTTTATTGTGGTTTTGAATAATGCAGCAATTAAGTGGCTATAAAACCAATAGGTCTTAGAGAGCAAAGAGGTTTAAAAAATTGCTTTAAAGATAACTTGAAGGCCTTTTTTTAAGTATATATTATCTGCGGATAAATTGGTATGCACAAAAGGAATAATAAAACCGAGTTCGGATTAAAAAATCTTCTTAAATCTGTGATAAACCCCGATAAATACTTGTTGGCATTTAAATTGTTACTTGGGCTGTCTAAAGCAAACAAAAAAAACGTAGTTTTTATTTGACTCTTATCAGCATTAGTATTATTTTTATTTTTTTAACTTTATGAAGACTGTAGACCTTCCAATAAAGTGCAGTTCGTGCAAGATTCGAATTTATATAGAAGTATCAGAATCTGGTATCCGTGATTCGAATCTTTTTTTATGATTCGGAGACATGAATCGAATCCATTTTCAGAGAATTCGGACCAGCTCTCTGATTGAAATCATACTATATTCTTGCAGATTAGGACGTAAGTAGTGTGACTTGAACATAATTTTCGTAGCTCTTTTCTATTTTCTGTGACCGGTATGAACTGGCCGGCTGGTTTTTATATAAAATGAGCTTTTATAATATTCGAGGACAAACCGTTTGGATAGCAGGACAGAAGCAATACCGTCGTGGACTTTTAATCTACGTGTGGTATCTAAGTCCACGAGTAGTCTTAACAGTAAAAAGACAGTAATAACATATTTGTGAATATTATAATTTGAAAAATTTTTGTTGCAAATATTTAACATATGATATTTTTAGGTGTTAATGAACAT
Organism: Rutpela maculata; assembly: GCA_936432065.2. Lineage (NCBI taxonomy): Eukaryota > Metazoa > Arthropoda > Insecta > Coleoptera > Cerambycidae > Rutpela > Rutpela maculata. The sequence continues at coordinate 55,451,187 of OW386286.2, read as the reverse complement.
GCCAGCATAGAAAGTCATATTTCGTTAAAAAGGCAGGGATCAGAGGAACATCACATCGTGAATACGAAGAAACTGAAAGAATTTGACTGTTTGGAAGATGTAAAAATAGAACTTGATGGGTATGAAAGTGACCATTCAGTAGGTGCGGTTTTATCAGATAGTCAGTCTGAATATTTTCCTTCTGATGAATCAGACGAGGAACTACCTAGTTCCACTATACGTAACATAAAAAATAAGAAACGAATTAGCGTAAATGCAGTTATTGAGAAAAAAGAAATGGAAAATGTCTCAGAGGAGGATACTGCCAACGTGGGAAATGATATTGAGATAATTGCTGCCAAGAAAAATATTTTCACTGGAAGTAGAGTAAGAGACAAATCACATGTTTGTTTCTATTGCCACAAACAATTATTAAATTTAGCAAGACATTTGGAGGGTAAACATTCTGGGGAAACAGAAGTGCAGAAATTAATAGCGATGCCTAAAAGCAGTAAAGAGAGAAGAGATGCCTTCGCGGTTCTGTTAAGGGCCGGAGATTACTATCACAACTGTGAGGTTCTAACGAAAAAACAAGGCGAATTAATTCTAGTTCGAAGACCTACCCCGGAGGAAATAAAGTATATAAATATTAACGACTACGGGCCATGTCCTAACTGCTTAGGCTTTATGTTAAAAAAACATCTATGGCATCACGTGAAATACGGATGTACCGTCAAAAAGGTTTCTGCAGATAGCCCCGGACGAAGAAATTATATGTCTGAGAGCATTGCTTTGTTATCACATACCTTTGGCGAGAATTTGCCGAACGGTTTCGTTTCCAACATACTTGCAAACTTGAAAAATGATCCCATATCATCAATTTGCCGGCAGGACTCTTTGATTTTGAAGTTTGGCGCTATGCAGTACGAAAAGTACAACAACACTAGATGCGAGCTTATAAGACAATCCATGAGGCAGCTATCCAGATTGGTGATAGAATTACAAAAACTAGATAGTACCAAAGCGGAGTTAAAGGAGTGGCTTCTTCCAGAATTCTACGACGATATTATTCAGGCACTTAGACATATCGTTAGCATTTCTGCCGAAAACCGATCTACGCAATATAAATCGCCTATTCCCTCTGTTGTAACCAAATTGGGGAGTGCCTTAAAAAAATGCGTTGCAATCAACAAAGGTATATTCTTAAAGGAGGGAAACATAGCTGGTTACGGAAAACTAAACAAGTTTCTAGATATAATGGATGAGCAGTGGTCCGTTGGTTTATTCGTGAAGGAATCACAAGGAATCACAGCTCATGATGAAACAAACTTAAAACAATAAGGTTAATTTTAATAAATATTTGAGAAAACGGATGAATTTGTTTGTTAACTGAGTTCCAAATTAATTTTGATTTTTTGTACTACCCCAGTCAAATAGGAACAAATTTGGACGTTTGACGAAAGAACTGAAAAAGTTTTGAAACATGGGAAAGATGTTTATTAAGGCCTACTGTTGAATATGCGAAAAGTTCCAAATTCTATATCTTGAGCTCGAGTCACCAACTTGAAGAAATGGTGCTCTAATTCAGTTTTTTGCTTATATCTCACTAACCCTTAGCGATATCGAAATAATACATTATATAAAAAATGAAGCTTATAAAATTCTCTCCAAAAAATTTTATATAGATTTTTCCCGTACTATACTCATCGCAAGTACGAAGTACTAGTAGTACTTATATTTTATTTGAGCAGAATATTTCTAAAACCGTAAATATATCTCGTAGAGAAATAAAATTATATCATTATGCTGGTCATAAACATAAAATTTTGAATGACTTTTAAAAGATTCATCTTATGTCCGTCTCTACCAGTCTGCCTGTCTGTATCTCCGTCCATTACGTTTCTTGTAAACACAATAACCTAAGAGAAAAAAGTCCGATTTTATTGAAATTTGGACAAGTTCGTGTTAGCTAGAAGAACAATGCTATTGATTTTGAAGAAAATCGATAAAGGTAATGAAACACTTCATGAAAAAAATGCACGTGAAGAATGTTGCAATCTTTAATAAGATTGTGAGTTTAATTGCTAGACTTGCGATATTAATCATCTTTTGATTATACCATTTTGATTGTCGAAACATCCCAACAAACACAAAAGATTGGCCCACTGGAGGGCCGACGTTTTGTGTTTGTAGGGATTGGGTAGTATACTATGAAGTATCTTCGTGTTTATAGAATCTTGTCAAGTGTTGTAACACTCTTCGTGTGCATTTTTTTCTGAAAATGTAACCTTTATATTTACTGATTTATTTTTTCAAAAATGCTTGCTTTAGCTAATATTAACTTACTGTAAAAATTTTAATAAAACCAGACTTGTCTCTCTTATGTTAAAACACGATGGACGGTGAGGCAGATGGACAGATGGACAGTCTGACAGACGACGTACATTTTGAAAATTGTTCAGAATTCTGCTACTAACAAAATGATATGAATTTTTTTTCCTACGAGCGACGTTCACAGTTTTGGAAATGTAATGTTTTCGTATTTCCGAGGATTATAATAATAGATACGAAAAAATGCATATTGTCCATTGAAATGTTACATTTAACCTTGCATTTTGGGTGGGACAAAGTTTTTTCTCGTTATATATGGGGGGGGGGGGGGGTGAGCTTTCGGGGTCGGCGGCCACCCCATTTGGCTGTCATCTTGAGAGAGTGCTAACAGTTCTTGCTCCATATCCCCGTAACGGTACATCTCACAAATAATGTATAGAGAGGTTTTTTTATTTAGAATCGATTTCTCCATAAATGGGGCCCGAAAAGGGGCCACTTCAGAGCACTGCGGGGACCTCATTTTGGGGGCGAAGTATCTGCCTGAAATCGTCCATTACCACAGGTAACAATATTTATATTTTCCCGCAATTATTAATAAAGCTTTCAACGAAAAAATCCGTGGTGTGTAGGGATCGATCCGCCGATCCCTTAATTTGTAAGCCATGCTCTGTGACTTCGATCCCTTCGCAGCGCTGTAAAACCCATCAAAATTAAGAACATTTAAAAAAGGAATAAATGAAAGTTATTCGTTATGGAGTCCTCTACAAAAAACATGTGAGGCATTTTTAAAATTGAAGAAAAAAGTTTTAGAGGTTAAAAGAAAATTTTGTGACAAATTTTTATTTTCCAAGGGTTATAACTTTTTAAATATTCAATTTACGACAAAAAGTTTATCTAATAGAGAATTCGATTCTAAACAAAAAACTCTGTATACATTTTTTGTAAGATGTACCGTTACGGAGATATAGGGCAAAAACTGTTACTTTTTTTCAAGATGGCGGCCAAGTGGAGTGGCCGCCGACCCCGAAAACTCAATTTTAAATTTACATCGCCCCCCCCCCCCTTACCCAACGAAAAAAAACCTTGTCCCACCCAAAATGCAAGGTTAGCCTAAAAAATGTAACATTTCAACGAACTAATGATATTTTTTGTAGACGATTTTATAAGCTTTACTTTTTATATTCAACATAATTTCGATATCGCTAATGATTCGCGAGGGGCAACCAAAAAACTTAATCGGAACACCATGTTTTCAAGATGGCGGTTCGAGCGCAACAAATTAAGTTGGGAACTTTTAGTATGTTTAACAGTAGGCCTTAGTGAACATCTTTGCCGAGGTTCAAAACTTTATGAGTTCCTTTCCTCTAATTTTTCCTATTTGACTGGAGTATACGTATTTTAATATTGTATAATTATTTCCACATTAAATGCATTGTATGAACTGTAATAATTGATAAAATCTCGAAGGTTTTTGTTATTCTATAATTTGATTTTTAAATGAGTGCAGATTATTTATTTTTGATCATATAGTTTTAAAGAAGCAGTGTGGTGTTTAAGTTCCTCTTGGTTTAAATAATTTGCTAGCGGCTACTTAACAAGTGATGGAAAGTATATTGTATCACTTGTTTTTTTATAGCTCATCCGCAACTATTCAACTAATTAAAAACCCTAATTAAATTCCCAACAAACTGCTTGCTTCTTTTTTAAATTAGAATAATACAATTTTTTAAACACAATTTAGTTACAATAAAAGAATAAATCTTGGTCTTTTGTTTCATTCCATTAATATTTGCTAACTTATAAGCAAGTAACAGTCCAATAAAATTAGCCTGAAAGCATTACCGAAAAATAAACAGTATATAGTACAGGATCCGAAGAGAAATCGTCCGTCACCCATCTGCTTATCACTACCAGATGAAACGTATTTTTTATCAAATCTTATATATAAATGAATATGTCATGAATGTATTGCCTATTAAAATATATTCATGGCTATCCTTAATTTAAAAAACTGTAATTAACGTTTTTTCCTATGTTTCACTCACATACTTACCAAACGAATTCAATACAAATCAAAAGTATAAAGCATAACGAATATGCAAGTTATATTGCCTACTTGTTTCTGTTGACTACTACCGGGCAAGCAGGTATAACCAGGTAAGTTGATATAGATGATTGCACTGATCTGCTCGCCTATTGAAATATACATTAAAATAAAGGTAATTTTATTACAAACATGATGGTATAGTATTGCCTACAAAAAACTGTTCGTGGAAGCAAGCAAAATGCGCGACAGAGAAACACTGAGCGACTATTCAGTGCAATAGAGGAGGACGTAGCACCGTAGCTGCGCGTGACGAAAATGAAAAAGAGTGCGCATACTCTCTTTACATGTGATTGAGAAGGACAACACTTCTCTGTTGTCGAAAATTATTTTGGAGCTACTGACAGTATATACATATAGTGTAACACCCTGTACCTAGGTCATGTATTTACAAATTAATTTCCTAAAATTTAAATAGAATTTACATATTTCAGAACTTTAAAACAATTCCAATCAAAATTAAATATTTTACGATAACAATTAAATCAATTTTATACATAATTTACTTAAATACAGAAATATTATTTTCTATATAATATTGTGTACAGTTTTAACAGGGTTTATTTCGACGCAAAAGTTGAGGTTCTCACAAACGTATCGGCTAAAAGAATGTGCTACATAAACAGAAAGATCATCAACGTAAACGATAGAAAGCCATATTCATTAAAGACTTAAGTTCGAAATTTCTTATTAATGGGTAATTTAGATAACCGAAGGGTTGGCCGAGCGTTAGGTGCATACGTGACAAATATTACGTAAATCGCGAAGCTCGCTTGGTTTACTGTCCTTCTCACCCTTTCAGTTTGAGGATTTTTGTCTTTATTTTAAAACTGTATATAAGCGAGGTTCCGGGGAAACAAATTTGTCTTTTATTGACCTGCTCTTCGAGAGTACACTTGCTGGCAGTATTAATTACTCCGGTACCTGCTTTTGTTTGAGTTCAGCTGTGCGGCCACCCCCAAAGGTGGTACGTAGTGCGACCATCGTCAGATGGTACGTATTTGCGGGCCGTCTCTAGATGGTTGCGTAGTGCGAGCTATCCGTATCATCCTATATGATTTCGTATTTATACAGATTTTCTTAGGAATCTGTGAAAGCTGAACGACGAGGCAGGGACCGTTGAAATAAAAGGTTTACTGGCTTTTTCAATCTCCGTACAGAGCGACGAGTGCTTTGAGTAGGGGATTCATTGTCTGTCCGAGTGTAACCCTCTGGGGTTGCTCTTGGCTAGACCGTGAGGTGCCTACCATGGGTCACTCGCCCGTCCTACGGGAGAAGGCAAACGTTAGTTAACTTTGCTAACACTGTGTACTTTCAAGTTCGCTCTTAAGATGGGCGACGCACACGACGCCGACGCTACTATGGGAGCTGGGGGAGATTTAACTCGAGACCTCACAGTATATCAAACAATAAGTATAAAAAATTATTTAATCATATGCGACGCGTTGTCATTTTTTGTTCTGCTCATTAATTTAATATGACCTTAAACTCGAATTTTTATTTTTCTAAATTTACTAAATTTAACCTAATAACAACGTTAATCGCTTTTTCTTACTTCTTACGACTCTATAATCTGCGAAGTCAACTCAAAAGTAATTGGCGTTTAGTTTTCATTGTGGTACTTTGATAATAGTTTATTTATTTAAAAGTATGCATTTTCAGTATGCAAATTAATTAATTCACGATTGTGATTTGCAACTATTTTAGTAGTTTAATTAATGGAAAGTTTCGTTGGGTTTTTAAAATGTTATTACAACGATTGTTGTTTTAATACTCCGCTCAGCTATGTAAATAATATTTGGTACAGTCGCGAATGGTATATAGCAGATTTTACAATTATTAGTCTTCAGCTTTTGCATTTAAGAATTCTTAATTGCCATCTCTGCATTTATACCTCACCAAGTTATCATTTACATATGATAAGATTTGAACACAGCTTTTTTCATCAGTTTTAATTTCGAAGATTTTCGAAAGGCAAGCACAAGATTTTGTTGGTTGTCACTTCATCTAGATACAAATAACAACGATACAACGAAATGGGACCAATTGGTCTCGGCCAAGTGCAATTGTAACTAGCCACAACAACAACACTACGCTTCGAAACGACAGTTGTGGCAATTTGATAAGATTTTGTTGATTGCCTTTTTATCACCATATTATTATCATGATTGGGAAATTTCCCGAGCTGTGTCAAATTTTACGTATGACGACGACCATTATAAATACTTCAGGAAAATGACTATTGTCATTGTAAACAATTTATTTTATTGTTTCCATAGCTGACCTGATTATTCTACGGATTAATGTGACAATTGTCCCAACGAATACTTTCCTTCTTTTCATGTAAACAGTGGCAATTGCCCCAACAATTATATAATACAATGTTTCAAATGAATGTGACAGTTGTCTAAAATAAACGTATTAAAACGTTTTCTGTGTTTTCCTTCAATATTCTACTTTTCAGGAATAAGTGAGATTTTAAATAAGAATATAATTCTTTAGACAAAATAAATCAATTACAAATGCAATTTGTAATTACAGTGAAATCAGTATTAAATAAAGTACAGTCAAATAAAACAGTACCAAGGTAAAATCATCTAATAACTGAGTGTTGCCAAAATTAATAAATAAATTTGATCAGTAAATAGAAACAAGTAATATCAAACTTTATAAAAAGAATCTATGGTTAAACAAAAATACAAGCACAACGTAAATTTGGGTCCTAACTTTAAAAAACTAAACGATCACGTAAATGGCCGACTTTGTATATTTTTCTGTCTCACTCAAAAGAGAGATAAATATACGACTGTGGTATGGAGTGTTTCAATAGATATATTAAAATATAAAAATGTTTTTTAAATATTTTATTTGTAATTAAATATATGATATTAAAATACAAATATACTCGTCAAAATCATAATATGTTAGTGATATATAGTTATTTTAAAACTTTTACCATCGTGTTTGTAATAAAATTATCTTTATTTTAATGTATATTTTAATAGGCATGCAGATCAGTGCAATCATCTATATCAACTTACCTGTTTATACCTGCTTGCCCGGTAGGCATAATCGTATGTTACAGACTGAAATAGGCGTTCGGGCACCGAAGTATGACTTGTATGTTACCGACGTATCCTTACTTTACATCGGTAACATAAAATGTTTGCTTTGTCAATTTTTATTAGGTCAAGGACGTTTGGCAATAGTTATTGTTTGGACATTTCTAGGAGGGCAAGGATCATTTTTTAATATATTGCAAAACGCCAAAAATATTCCTTGCCTTTCTCGAAAAAAAAAAACAAATTTTTTTGCGCAGAAATTTTATGTTCAGAATAGGTACGTCGATAACATACAAGTCATACTTCGGTGGCCCGAACGCCTATTTCAGTCTGTAACATACAATTATGCGCCCGGTAGTAGTGAACAGAAACAAGTAGGCAATATAACTTGCATATTCGTTATGCTTTATACTTTTGATTTGTACTGAATTCGTTTGGTAAGCATGTGTGTGAGGAAAAAACGTTAATTACAGTTCTTTTAATTAAGAATAGCCATGAACATATTTTAATAGGCAATATGTTCGCGACATATTCATTTATATATAAGATTTGATAAAAATACGTTTCATCTGGTAAGCAGATGGGTGAAGGACGACCTCTCTCTTAGACTAATAGGGGAAAATATCAAGAAATCTGTTTTAGAGATTATAAAATAACAGCCATACAAAGAAAAACAAGTGGTCTGGCCTGCGAACTAGACCAGTTTATCCTTGTGTATTTGGACCTGCTGAAATTGTATCCGAATCCAGAATTGTCGGATCGCTCATTTTTTACCCCCAACCCCCAAAAAACACCCCCACCTACAAAACAAAAAAAAAGTGGTCTGGCCTGCGAACTACATCAGTGTATACTTATGTATTTGGACCCGCTGAAACCGAATCCTAACTCAGAATTGTCAGATTGGATCGTTTATCACCCCAAAAAAACAACCCCCCTCAAAAAATGGTCTGTTCGGCGGACCAGACCAGTGTATCCTTACCAAATACATAAGGATACACTGGTATGGTCCGCCGGACAGACTATTTTTTGGTTATTTTTTTTTGTGGGTTAGGTTTTGGGGCAAAAACGAGCCAATTTGGCAATTCCAACTTCGGATTCGGTTTCAGCGGATCCAAATACATAAGGATACACTGGTGTAGTCTGCAGGCCAGACTACTTTTTTGTGTGTGTGTGTGTGTGGCCGTGTAATCGTTAATTGGAGACCTGTCCACCGTCTAGTTCATTTTTTATAAAAATTGACTATTTTGATCTGATGTGTTTTTTTCAACTCTTTGAAGAAATCAAGCATGTACGCTATTTTTTGCGGTATACTAATATAATGTCAAGAAATTCTGTCACGCCTAAAACGTGAATACACTGTAAAAACCGCTACCCAAGGAATCACTACTTCCACATCCAGATTTTCTATCCAAGTCACTCACAACGAAAGAAATTTGTATGTGGAAATAATTGTTTATGGAACTTTAATAATATAATATTTGAAATCCTCTACCACAAAAACCCATAAAACGATACCCCACATCGGTAGTGGGGTGGGGGTGGTGATAGGGGGTAGTTGGTAGTGGGGGTGGATGAAGTAAAAAAATATTTTGAGGTTTCTGATTCTTGTGCACATACTAAATCACAATTTTTTTTCATCCCCTTTAATAATGGGGTGGGGGTGGTAATGGGGGTGGCTAATGCCAACATCTTTTTTGAGACCTTACCTTCTCTTGTGTACCAAATTTCAAGTCAATATCTCAAACTGTTCCAGAGTAAACGTGCGCACAAAAAAAGTTACAAACCGACAGACAGACAGACATTTTTTTCCGCTCAAACTTAAAATCTCGACGTTTCATGACATTCTAAGCCTATTTGAACAATACAAATTTTTTAAAAATTTTCTGTCCTTACCATATTTCCACTGGATGTGGAAGTAATTAAGAGTATCTGAAAATGGCAAATTAAATTCAATCAATTTTAACAATAACAATGTTTATTTAATAAAATAATATAAGAAACAATAACAATAAAAGTGCAACACTTTCAAATATCTATACAATCCGATATTCAAACCCACAACACAGCGGGGCTCTTAGGAAGGCTATCAACGGGCAGCACCTTGGACCTATTTTCGGAGCCCGGCTAGACACTTCCGTGCCTGGACACCCCCTTTAGTGTCCGGGAGGACACGTCACCAATCGGCATTTACTTAATTGTTTAAATACCCAGAATAAATGATGAGTCGGCATTTAGTAAGGTCAAAGTTGATTTTGTTTAATAACATGACCTTGTCTACGATGCGGTTCTCAGCATTTTTATAAATATACACATGTATTCAAATGGTATTCAACCAAAATAATATTACTACACAAGTTAATTATGAATTGTTTCTATTTTGATGATACTAGATTAATAAAGTAAATGATGAATTACGTTTGACAATTCCTCATCGGAAAAGCAATCGAAGGTTCTATTCATTTTTTGGGTTAGATTCATTATGCAATTATTTAACCACATTGAATTTTCATGAACATACACTTTTTGGAGACTATTGATCATGTCTTGGTTAATTTCTATCGTAAAGTCTACGTTTTCATGTTTTCAAAAAACTCTGCATCGTTTTACAGTCCAAAAATTGAAAGTGGACGCATCAAATTTTCTTTTCTTCAAATCACTAACTGTATTTTTTCGAATTTTAGATTTTAATGATTTAAACTGTTTGATTTTTCGTCTATAGATGTTATCTTTTGAATTAATTGAGATTTCTAAAAAAACATATTTTTAACTATTCTTGAAAATATTTTTTGTAAGCATCGTGTTCATACCAAAAATTGAAAAGGGCCGCCCTAAATTTAATGTCTTTTTAACTATTAAAATTTCCACACCATATTTAAGTTGCCGTCAAAATTCGACCGCAACTTGGTAGGTAATACCGAGCAAGTCAAAATTTCATGTTTTCAAAATTTAATCGGGTGAAATTCGAACACAAAATAGCATATTATGTTACTAGGAGGAGAAGGCGAATATTACATGTTGAGCCCAGAAGCGTCAAAATAAAAATTTACGACATTAATTTCCAAAAATGACATCAAATATGTTCAATCTTGGCAAAATGTAGGTAATACTAACCATTTTATTTATTAATTAAGCATAACATAGTACTAACCACTTTATTTATTGCGCCCATAGAGTTGAACTTTTCAGTTTTTTGGATAAATGTGTAAAATATGCTCTCATCACATTTTTCGAATATATATGTACTAGTCCTTGGCCCATTTTATAAATTTATCGTACGCATTATCATACATTTTTTTGGATTTCGCGGGAATTAATGTTGCCACTAATGACTTTGCAATTTCAAGTAATTCAGGTGGTGTGCACTGCATTTCTTGAAACATTTTTGCTATTCAATTTGAAAAACGACCCGACGTGAAATTTAAAACTGACAGTTATGACAAGTCATAGCTACTTGGATTGTTAATTCGTTGCATGATAGGTACTACTTTGCAAAACTAAGTAGGGCAGCACTTATTACTGAGTTAAAAAGCTAGATAAGAAGAAAGTAGTATTAAAAGAAGGCCTTCAACTGGGAGACGAAGGATAAATGATGGTTGAATACGATCAGCAATTAGTAAATTATCTGCGTGGAAAAGCAGATACATTTATATTACATATATATTACACCACTACTGTCACTGTCCTACTTACTTTTGCACGGCAGTGTACATTGTTTCATTTTTGTCCTAGGAAAAAAATGAAAAATATTTGTATTAGTACAAAAATAGGCTCTTTCTCCAGGACGTGTTGCAATATATAATGTAAGTACTGTTTATACGCTCGAAGAAAAATATTTTTTTATACAGATCTGCAATCGGAGGGAAAAATTGAAAAAAGGCAGTTGGTTCTGATTTGATCGGTTAACTTTATTACCAAGTTGAGGTCGAATTTGGACGGTGACTTTTTTGGTGTGTAAATTTTAATACTTGAAAGAAAATAAAATTTATGGCGTCTAAGTGTAAAAAATTATATTCATCTCGACTTTTTTTTATGTTTTAATTATGGTTGAAGAGATAAAAGCACACAGTTAAAATTATTAAAATCGAAAAAAATGCGGCCTAGGCCGGGAAGTAACATTCCCGTACGGTTTTTTATATATATTTTAATATGTTAATATTTTTGATTTTTATACGTTTAAAATAGTATTAATTGTAATTTCAGAATTTTTTTTTTTAAATGTTTATATTTTTTATTTTTATACGTTTAAAATAGTATTTATTGTGATTTCAGAAAAAATAGTATGTGTACTTCGATGTGAAAGCACATTCCCAGACTTCGATGCTTGTTGGCCTCGGCTAGCGCCTCGGCCAACAATTGCATCGTCGTCCGGGAATGTATCGCTTTCACACCTAGATACACAATATACTATTCCCGGCCTAGGCCGGGAAAGTAACATTCCTGTACGGTTTCTTATGTATATTTTAAACAGTAAATAAATACACGCAGACAAACCAACTCACATTAAAATTGCATTTATTAGTAAGCAGTTAGATTGTAATGAAGAAATGTTATGCATTAATACAAATTGCTTAATTAATAATATTGTGATTTTAGAAAAAATAGTATGTGTACTTCGGTGTGAAAGCACATTCCCGGACTTCGATGCTTTGCATCGTCGTTCGGGAATGTATTGCTTTCACACCTAAATACGCAATATACTATTTTTTTCACATTAACAAAATGGCGGCGTTTTCATTAAAGAAATGTGAGGAAGCACGTTATTTCTGTCATAACTTCTTCGATTTTTATGCTATAGAAATAGACAAAGAACATTAATTAATCAATTAATTAATAGTCTTCCATTTTGATTCTTAGCATTTTTGACGTAAGTGCCATAGTTTCTCAGATACTTAACACTTTAACTAAATACCTCATTTGTAAACGTTCGGACGCCATCTTTATACTTCCATATCCCCGAAACCATTAATTTTACAGAAATTAGAAAAATAAGAAATTCATCTCCGAGTTAGTAACTCTCTTATTTGTCTCTAGCATGTTTTCGCTCAATGTAATACTTTTTGAGTTATTTGTTAAAAATCGCTCCTTTTACTTCCACGTCCAGTGGAAGTATAGTAACGACAAAAAAAATTTTTTTTAATTTTTATTGTCCAAATAGGCTTAAAATGTCATGAAACGTCGAGATTTTAAGTTTGAGCGAAAAAAAAATTTCTGTCTGTCGGTCTGTCTGTCTGTCGGTCTGTCTGTCTGTCTGTAACTTTTTTTTGTGCGCACGTTTACTCTGGAACCGTTTAAGATATTGACTTGAAATTTGGTACACATATGTACTTTAACGAGATCTAGAACTAGATTATATTTTCATCTTGTTCCGTCGAAGGGTTGGGGGGTAAATTGGGGTAAATTTGGGGTAAATAGGTCAATCAAGCAGGTAAGAGTCCATAAAATTGGTATTTAGTATATACAAGAGAAGCTAAGGTCTCAAAAAAATTTTTGGCATTAGCCACCCCCATTACCACCCCCACCCCCTTTTTAAAGGGGACGAAAAAAAATGTGATTTAGTGTACCTATGTACAGGAACCAGAAACCTCAAAATATTTTTTTACTTCATCCACCCCCACTACCACCCCCCAGCCCACTATCGATGTGGGGTATCGTTTTATGGGTTTTTGGGGTAGAGGATTTCAAATATTATATTATTAAAGTTCCATAAACAATTATTTCCACATACAAAGTTTTTTCGTTGTGAGTGACTTGGATAGAGAATCTGGATGTGGAAGTAGTGATTCCTTGGGCAGCGGTTTTTCAAGTTAATGTCCCAATTTTCAAGTCGTTATAAATTAAAGACTATCAGTTTAAATGAAAAGTTGCATAGAGCATTATCTTCTCAAAATTTTATTCTCTTTCGGCTCCAATAGTTTTTTTTTAAGTCTCACCCCCTGAAAAGGAGGTAGCACTTAGCCCCAGCTGGAATGTTTCTTATTTTGAATAATTAAATATAACGAACATTAAAAAAAAATCCCACCTATTCCTGAGGATTCCGAAGCCAAAATCTTCATTGACTCGACTATGTCTCTGTCACTTTTTATCAAAAACTGATCTGATGGAAATTTCATATTTCAAAAACTGGTCATTATTTGAGGTTGTGCCAATTAAGACTTTCATTCAGGAGGTCAAAATCCACAACACATCCAATTTTTAGCCAATTCTCTAAGAACACTGTGGGATTCTTTCTAGAATGAAACAAGGTTTCTAAAGATAAATTTTGTTATATTTAAATGGAGTCCATTGTGCCCACTAGTTACTAATTGATTTTTTTGTCTGTGATGCAATGACATGAATTAATTGTTTCAGAATTTCAGCGTACGTGTCCAAAATGTAACAAAGTATACAAAAACTCAAATTGCTTAAGCGCCCATCTATCTCAAGATTGTGGAAAGGCAAAGGCGTATGATTGCATGTATTGCCTTTCTGTATTTAGAAGAAAACAACATCTGAAACTACACATGTCCAGAAAACATGAAATGAAATGAAAAAGTTAAATAAATCCTGGATGGAGTGAAAATTTTGATGTGATACTGACATTGAAGCAATTTCGGCAAACACTAAACTCTATGTGTGTTTTGCTAGATAGGTTATTATCATCGGGATATGATTAAAATTTGATTGATGAATATGTTTACTTTTAATCATCTTTAGATGATGACAACTTTATTAGCAAATCGCGTGCCTACTGTAGTGCAGTACTTTGGTATTTGTGGAGACTAAGTGTTGTGAGATAATGTTTTTAACATATGTACTAATGAAATATTTATGTAAGTTCTTTTTATTTATTTTATATTATTATTTTGATAAATAAATATATTTTATGGAAACTATATTTACTATAAGGCTTGCACCAACTTAGCTCATAACCCAAATCAAAGTGCCAAGTGGGACGCCATCAGCACCTCCATTTCGTGAATAAATCGTATTATCTTTTTAAATCAATGAGAGACGTATTATCCACACTTCCAGATACTTCCACCCATCGTCAAATCAGTTAGATTGACAAGGAAGTGAAGTTGTCAATGTGGAGGTAGGGGATGTTACAGTACCAGCATTCCTTACGTACTTTTCTGGTTTGGTCCGGATCAAAAATAACTATTAGGTTAGATCTGAAATATAATTTTTAATGTGTATCGAGAATTTTATAATGTCAAGGTCAATCACCTACTCCGAGGCTAATGAACATATTTCACTAACTTTGTGACATACATTTTTGCTAAAATATGGTGGATCATCACAACAGAGGGATTATATACATAATGCACAATCAGGAAGCCACTGGCTTAATGATTGAAGTATGAAACAAAATGTCAAATGAAGTCTTAATTGACACCAAATTCAGTCAAATCAAAACAACAATTTAATTATACACAGAATTTTCGACACCCCTGCCCGGAACTCATCAGACATCCAGGACGTGAAGCACCATGGCAGTTGAAGGACAGGACGTGGCGGAGCATGCTGAACATGGTCCGCTAGTGGAGTCATATCATAGCAATGTGCATGTAAGTCTCTAAGGGAGGTGTATCGTGATCAGTTTGAGCGAGGCGCATAGATTTGTGCTCCAGGGCTTCTAGTTTCTTAAAAGTCGTGTATTCCTGTCAATGAATGGTTTCTAGAGGGAAATGCCGAGATCACAATTTTTGATTTGAGTGTTTGGACTATTTAGGAGGTAAACATACTAAAAGTCCCCGAACGCAGGAGGTGGGGGGCTGCAGGGGGGCACGAAGGAGGTCCCGGTCCCGGTGTAAAATTAAAGCTGGCTAAGTATTCTACAATA
This sequence comes from Rutpela maculata, assembly GCA_936432065.2. NCBI lineage: Eukaryota > Metazoa > Arthropoda > Insecta > Coleoptera > Cerambycidae > Rutpela > Rutpela maculata. The sequence goes on along the minus strand of OW386286.2, from coordinate 55,435,889 downwards.
ATGTTTCTATTAATTTTTTTCGTATCTGTTATGGTTTAGTAATTAATTTCATATCTTTTGACTATATTCTAACTTTACTATAAAATTATAAGTTGAAAAAAAAAAAATGAATAATCGTAGAAAAAAATTTCTTGTACAGATATCCGTTTCACAGCAGACTGAACTCAAATATCGAATAAAAAATGTATTTGCGTCTGTAAGTGTGTGTGTGTGTGTGTGCGTGTATATGTATGTGTGCGTGTAAATCGTTTCTTGTAAACGCGATAACTTCTGTTAGACTCAAAATATTTAATTACAATTTGGAACATATGTAAAACAGCATATTACAATAATCCCTATTGAAATAGAGCCTATATCTGTAATACATGGTGATAACCAGAGGCCTATAAACTCTCACTTCATAATAATCTTATTAAAAACACGATGTTCCATATTTTAGGATAACATTGATATATCACCTAATTTAAATAAAGTCGGTTTGCCTAACATACGCCCGGTATATTGCGGTTTATAAATCTTATACATCTTCTTATTTTTGTATGCTTAATCAAAAAACTTAATAATATTTTGCTCTGAAATTAAAATAAAACGTATTTTACGTAAAGTTTGTAGGCCTCTGGTTATCACCATGTATTACAGATATGGCCCAATTTCAACAAGGATTATTGTAATATGCTGTTTTACATATATTCCAAATTGTAATTAAATGAAATTATCGTGTTTACAAGAAACGGTACACATGCACACATACATATACACACACACATATACACACACACACACACACTCACTTACAGACGCACAAGACATTTTTTATTCGATGTTTGAGTTCAGTCTGCTGTGAAACGGACATCTGTACAAGAAATTTTTTTCTACGATGATTATTATATTTTTTTCAACTTATAATAAATTTATAATAAAGTCAGAATACAGTCAAAAGATATACAATTCATTACTGAACCATATCAGATACGAAAAAAATGAATAGAAACATTATTTTAGAAAATTTGGTCAGCTTTAATTTTGCGTATAGCCACTTTTTGATTAGGGCTAACCGTTTTCGAGATATGAGCGAGAAACCAAAAACCAGAATCTTTTTCGTGCCCCCCTGTAGCCCCTCCCCCCTCCTTCGTTCGGGGACTTTTGTCCAATACAGCCCTCAAGCAGGGACGGCGCCAGACTGGCCAGGCCGGGGTTTTTTTTTAGGCTTGTCGGGGGGCACAGAAATTTATATATTGTATAGTAGGACAGGAAATAGGAATGATAATTGTAATAAAGCAAAAATATATTTTCGTTAATTTAAATTATTAAAAAATCTAGGAATTCAGGGGAGCATTTGAGGGGGCGCAGTTCGTTTTGGAGGGCACGTGCCCCTACGCCCCCCCCCTTGGCGCCGTCCCTGCCCTCAAGTCAAAAATTGTGATCTCGGCATTTCCCTCTAGACCTCCTTATTGAACGTTCATTGACAGGGCTAGTGGTCGCCATGCTGCACATACCGGCGCTGCGTCTGTTAGGGCCGGCCTCACTATAATGGTGTATATTATTTTTTTAATGTATCTACTGAGTTTGACATTCTTAGCCAGAAGTGGATACAGGCTCCTGTACAAGGAATACGTCATCCGTCCGTATAGTCTCGTTAGTTCAGATTCGTATTTTATATACGGGTCCTGAGATTAACGAGCCAAAGAAAGAAAACAGAGAAATTAGGAAAAGAAAGACATATCTATTCCCACTACAATGCCTAGGCGGTTAGAAGCGTGAGGTACCGATGCCCTGCGTTAACCCACGGCAAGCTGTGGACTGTGCTGGGAACAGTATGTCCGTCTTTCTTTTCCTAATTTCTCTGCTTTCTTTCCTGCACTCGGTTATTTATATTCCATATGCTTTATCCAAGTGAAATACTCGTCTAGTGTTAGATCTAGAAAAATTGATGTCGGTCGTGTTATAATATCTTGATTAGTTACTAGATGTCTCTGTTGAGGCACATTTCCAAATGATTAATTAAATTTATGAATAATAAGCGAAGGAGGACCATTGCCTTGAAGTAAACCGATATTGATCCTTTTCATGTGAATATTTACTGTCATATTTTACTATTTATCTACCGGTAAAAAATACCCTACCACTTACTAAGATTTCCTCGAATGGGATATTTTCCTATTTTTTTTTTTTTTTTTTTTTTTTATTGAAATAATATAGAATATGTATAAACAAGCCTTCCAATACAGATTTCCGCAAAAATAATTATCAATTTTTTGAGAAAACAGAAGTTAAAATAAGTAAATTGGTGACGTAGGTAGTTTGGCCGATGACGTCGCTGGACTGTATGGATCTGTTGATAGAATGATTTTATAGAAAACAGTGTGGTGTTGCCAAGTTGAAATTCCTTCTCTAGTTCTAGCAAAGATAATTGAAGAAAACAAGAGTATAAAGCTTATTTATTAAATCAATTTTAATATATTTATCCAGGAAATTTTATTTTCTTATGTAAAAAATAATAATAGGCGTGAATTATTAGATATTTTAAATAATTTTTAATGCCGATTAGATTTTTAAAAACATATTTGGCAAAATATAACAACAATGTCAACGGCTAGTCAAATGACAGATGTGTTCTAATGCCGGCGTCGTGTTGATTTGAAGCATTTCAGTTTCTGTCATCGAGGTATTTGCTGTAATTTACAAATAGTTGATAATGTCATTTAAAAGGTATTTTATAAAAGTTGTGGAAACACAATTATAAGTGCTTCGGAAAAAAAATTTGTAACTGTTCCGAAAAAATTGATATTCGAAGAACTTGGTGGCAAGCTTCCAATATTTTTGATCTCATCCCTTCAAAAATCCAAATTTTGTTAAAGAAAGAATCTATCAAGTCATGATCAACTTTGGGCAAATTGGACGAATCTCCTTTCACAAAATTCAACTCCATCTTAATAGTTTATTGATAAAGTAAAAATCAAACGCCACATAAACAAACAACAAATAAATCTAACCAATATATCTCTTTCACTTGTATTGTGACAAGAAGTGTCAGCTGGCGGCACGCAAGAAATGTTGTCACATAATCCTCGCCGTATGTTTTGTTTACATTTTTAAGATAACTTCTACATAATAACAAATATAAATACCTTTTAATTCCTTCTAAATACATGTGTATAATATTTATTGATATTCAAGATATTGAGAAAAATAGAAGTGTCATAGGTAAAATAATGTAAAATAAATATACAATTTGGCATTCATATAAGTTAGTTACAGTCTAAGCGAAAGTTGTCTATGATTGGTTAAATTATTTCCCGCCAAATAAAATCATTTGAAATCTGTATCTAGACGGGCGCATTCTTATTTCTTATTTTTATTTCAGAAATTATTATTTTGGTTTAAATTGGTTATGCAGTAATTGTTAAAATAATAACTTTACTTGATATATATCATCAAAACTGAATTAAAAAAAAATGGAAAATACCCCATTGCCAATAATCAAATCTTTTCATTAACAACATGATTTAGCGAGTCGAAAGCTCTATTTAAATGAAGTAGTATGTCTAAGAACATATTTATTAGCGTCTAACGATTCATAAATGAATTATACAAACTCGTATACTGCCGTCATTTAACGTTAAATAATCATAAACTGTGTTTGAACAATTTTTTCGAGAATTTTTCGTTATTGCTTATTTGTCTGTTAGTTCCACATCATATTGTGCAAAGGCATTACCTAACTCTAGTTTTAAGTAAATGATAAATATGTCAGAAGAAATTGATACATTGAAATAGTAACATAATGGTTGAATCATAGTGTGCCTACATGAATTTATAACGTTAAAATTAAATTCATCAGATTCTACATTATGTTCTATTGGTTATATTTTTCAATGATTCATGAATGAATGAATTAAGGTGTAGTAACTCCTTTCAGATGGTTCCCTGACTTGCTACAAGTGTGGCAAATCCTATAAAAACAAGAACACTTTAAGAACTCATCTGATTTTGGACTGTGGTCAAGAGAAATCATTTCAATGTAATTATTGCTCAAAGAGTTTTAGAAGAAGGCAAACACTCAAGAAACATTTAATATTGATCCATAACCAAAACAGTAGTGACATCATTTTCTAATTGTTGCTGTACTAAATAAATAAAAATTTTGTCTTGAATTTTCCATTCTTCTGTTCCATTATTTTGACTCATATTGAAATGCATAAGATTTTGGAGAGGGCGAAGAAAATATTAAAGTCTGGTTCCCCTAATTCTGAATATACTAGGCAATTTAAACCAGTGCCAGTAAAAATTTTCAGACTTTATGTCGAACAAAATAGTGCTATTTGATAGGTGACATCGTTAAATTAAATTTTGGGACGTTACTAAATGATTAATGATTAGTTCAATCATTAACATGATAACATGCCAATGAAATCCCATTTTTTGAGATCATTGCACCAATGAAATATAATTATTAGTAGTGAAACAATTACACAAGCATGTAATTTCATCGTATGTATTATCACTAGTGTTTAGAATTTTCGCCATATTTTAAATGTAATGACAATCAAGAAAAATAATATACCTTACACCATAGGTATTGTAATGCATAGACTGGTCTTCAGTGTGAAGAGTTCTCGGGCATGCTTCGTCGAATCACATTACGAGTAAAGACATAGAGCACTACCACATTTTACCAATCTCCTGAGTTTACGTTCTAAGTTTGCCAATATCAAATGAAACCATGATATCTGTCGTGGTTCTCTGTTAGGTGCACAGACCCGCCAAAGCTTTTTCCTCTCAATTACTAATATGTGATAATATTCCAGATGCAGACGCATGCCTAGCATGCTCAAAGTGTGGCAAAACCTACAAAAACAAGAAGACTTTAAAAACTCATCTGATTTTAGACTGTGGTAGAGCAAAAATATTTCAGTGTGCTTATTGTTTTAAGAGTTTTAAAAGAAAACATACACTCAAGGAACACTTAATTTTCATCCACAAACAAACTATGTAATTTTTTCCATTATGTGCTGAATAAATTTTTCTGTAATTTTATTTATGTTTGTTTATTTCATCGAAACTTAAGGATTCAGGGAGAACTAAGGAGGTATTAATTCTGTGTTCCCTAACCATCTAAGGAAAATATGGACATAGTGGGATTTTGATTTCTTCATGTCTTTAAAACGTCGTCCATATCAACAGTGGTGTAAATAGGACTCGAGCCATGCACGCCTTTTCATTTTGAAACTCTTCCTTGATGTACAACCAGGTAGTGTTAGTCGTTCAGGGGCTCTGTACCTACTTTAAAATGAAAAATTATGTTAAATGAACAGAAAAACATGGAATTGAAACTATTTTCTGTGCACAATTTAAAAGTAAAAAACTAGTATTTTTAATTAAAATACTTTAGACAGATACATATTTATATCCACGTATGATAATAGGGTGGTCCAAAAATGGCTTAATTTGTTTCCAAATCCGAAAAAAGTGAGTACTTATTTTTGAGTTTTTCAATATTTTGATTTTAAATGATGCCTATATGGAGGCCTGAAGTTTCCCATTTAAATTGGCGGAAAATCACTTTTTGGGATTTTTTTTTTTAATAATTGTTCAGGGTTAGGGAAAATCTTGCATCATACTTATAGGACTTGGAGAGGACTATGCAACGAAGAATGTATATGATGTATATATGTTATATAAAATTATACGCTTCTTACCAAGACTTAGTCATAACAAACCTTCACAGGTATCATATTACATGATAACGACTTCTCTTATTAATCGCTTATCTTAGAGATATTATGTTTCTCACATTTTATGCTGATTGTCAAATTGCATTTCCTTTGTTCTATATTTTGCTTACTCAGGTTCTGTATGTTATAAATATGACTAAATACACTTTGTAGAATCAGTTATTAAACTCACTTAGAATGAAACACTTCTAATTATTATTATATTCCTTCTTCAAGAGCCAACGTTGGCTCCATTTAAGTAAATAAAAGTTTTTAAAAAGTCATTCATGTGAACCCTGATCTAACATTGGCGCAGTCGGTAGGATCCCAATCCCTTGACGGACGAAGAACCTACCCATGGAAACGAAACTAACATAAGTCATTTTAAGAATCATCTCGTTATTTTATTTCATTTTTACAATTATTATTTATCACAATTATTTACATGTATTATACCGCTAATACACTCGGCAAACAAGCCAGTTCTATTATCAAAGAAATCCTGTACAAGCTACAACGCAACAATTTTTTATTAATCTTAAGTTATTTATTTTCGGATTATACTGCTAATACGGTACAATTGTGTATTATACAGTTAATGCACAATTTCTCTACGCACGCAACGTAACAATCCAATTCAATTTAATTTTCGTATCATACTGCTGATACGCAATCAATTTCTTTGCAGTTCAAACAATTTCTAAATACACAAAGCAAAATGCCAGATAGAGCTCAACCAGAGACAGCTCAACCAATAGTACCGCCATCAGCCGAACAACAACAACAACAATAACAACAACGACAACGACAACGACAACGACAACAACAACGACAACAACGACAACGACAACGACAACAACAACAACAACAACAACAACAACAACAACAACAACAACAGCAACAACAACAATTAGAGCAAATTGAGCCTTACAAGCTCTTTGAAATATTTTCTTTAATACCTGAATTTGATGGCAATGCCATAAATTTACAAACATTCTTAAACTCCTGTCATTGTGCCCAAAGCATGGCAATTGGAGATCAAAAAATTCTTTTGACCGTCCACATAAAAAATAAATTGAAAGGCAAAGCTGCCGAATTAATAAATTCGCGTAATCCTGGCACCTGGCCAGAAATCAAAGCACTCTTGGAAACTCATTTCGGGGATTCCAGAGATCTAACGGCCCTAATCCAAGACCTACAACGAATTCACCAATTGCCCGGTGAATCCGCTCTAACATTCGTTTCGCGTTTACAAACGCACAATGCGAAAATGCACGCTGCAGTGCAAAAGCAAACTCTCACGACAACGCAAAGAGCTGCACAATCAGATCTCATCGAAACGATGACACTTAATAATTTACTAACGGGCTTAGAACCAAACTTAGGCTGCATCATTCGTGCTAGCAATCCTCCTAGTATACTAAAAGCCATTAGCAGAATCCGTAGAGAGCTACAACTTTCCTACTTCGAATCACAGAAATTCTCAAAAAATAACCAAGTAAAAAATACAATGCCTCCTCAACAAAAATGACCACAGGGTCCCAATTTCCAACAAAAATTTTGTTCATTTTGTAAAAGAAATGGACATGTAATAAGCGAATGCCGCACAAGGCAACAATCGCAAATAAGGCCAACAACGTCACAAAATTTTCAAAGACCAAATTATCAAGGAAACCCAAATTTTCACAATTTTTCTCAAACCAATCAATTTAATCAGAGGACATTTCCTCAAAATAATCAATCTAGTCAACCACAATGAAACAGGCCCTCAGCCATAAAGCCGAACCCGAATTTCAATCAACAAAGACCCTCTGCTATTCAACCAAACCCAAATTTCAACCGTTTTAATCAACAAAAAACGCACCATTTAAATTACGAACCTTATGAAAACCAATGCGATTTTAATCAATACAGTAACTATTCTTCTGATTACCAAACTGCAGAAGATACTTACGAAAATTATAACTTTGAAACTAACCAAAATTTCCAAGAGAATTATACAGCTAATTCTCAATACGAACAGTACGAGGATTATACTGCTAATCCTCAGGATTTTCGCCTAGATCCGGAGTACCCCACGGATACTCCAACACAACAAACAGACCAATTCGAACCAATTACGGAACTAGAAACTCAAATACAAACTAGGAACCTCAACGACAGTTTCGACCCAAAGCTGAATTTCCCAGAACAAACGTTCATGTAAATACGCTTTTCCATACCCTACTAACTGTAAACTCAAAAAATCTCTATTATATGAAGGATGCAACTGGTAAATTTAAAATTCTAATTGACACAGGCGCAGGTATTTCAATTTTTAAACCTAAAACAGCTGAAAATTATAGACGTAGATCTCCTGAAAATGTAATCATACAGGGCATTACTGATCAAAAAATTTATATCAACGAATCTGTTCTCATCCCCTTTTCAGATGAGTCACACAAAGTTTATATCTATAATCTAGATATAGATTTTGATGGACTACTAGGCGCAGATTTTCTAGAACATTACGAATACCAAGTAGACTTTAAAAACAAACAACTAGTCACGAATTTTAAAAACGTACCATTATTTAAAGTCACGGAAGAAACTACAGTAAATTTACCTGTACAACCAACTAGTAACATCAGAAACCAAAATCCAAATTTAAGCAACATCAAAAATTTAATTTCTATCGAACCTCGCATGGAAAAAATCTGTAAATTAAAATGTAATTTGCAAAATACCGAAGCTATACTGTTAGCCCAGGAAAACGAGAAAGTATGCTTACCAAATGCCATTGTCAAAATCGATCACAATGGAGAATTTTTAACTTCAATAATAAACCTCAAAATGTTTTTTTTACTTCATCCACCCCCATTACCACCCCCTATCACCACCCCCACCCCGCTACCGATGTGGGGTATCGTTTTATGGATTTTTGGGGTAGAGGATGTCAAATATTATATTATTAAAGTTCCATAAACAATTATTTCCACACACAAAATTTTTTCGTTGTGAGTGACTTGGATAAAAAATCTGGATGTGGAAGTAGTGATTCCTTGGGCAGCGGTTTTTATATCTTTCTATTGTTAATTTCAGGTTACATTATTTCGTAAGTACATTTTAAATACTACTTACTTGTATTTGCATGATTTACAATCCGTTATAGGGCAAGGACAAAGGTATTTCTTTCGAAAAAATACCTTATTTGTCCTTGCCCCAAATAATGTTCATAAGCACATCATTTCAACTATCAAAAATGATTACTATTAACGTCTGTGAACACATCTGTGCACAGAAATTGGAGAAATTCTAGAAGTGGGTCTCGTAACTTTCTAATTTTTTTTTTCTCTTAATTGTATGGTTCATCCGCAAATTTTTTTTTCGTAAATGTGCTCTATTTATCACATACTATGCTTCACTATTTACAAAATTTGCAAAATCCGAGATACCTAAACTTTACCAGATCCATTAGCTAAATACACAAAATAACATTTATGGGTAATGAGTCATCTCTACTACAAAGATGTAGGTGCAATTTGTGCTGTGTCTCGTTGCTAACTTCATTGTGAGTATCAATATCTAATTTTCTCTTTTTTAGTTAAGCTACCGTGCCCTAAATGTGGAAAATTGTACAAGAATATGCTTACGGTAATGTCCCATATAAGGCAAGACTGTGGCAAGGAACTGGCATTTAAATGTATCCACTGTGCAAAGGGATTTAAAAGAAAACAGAAGCTTAAAGAACATATCGTAGTCAAGCATTCTTCCCTTTAATTTCTTTATCTATGGTTCTGGCGTTGCGTATTCCATTTTGAAAATTTGTGTTCATATTCCATTAAATACAAAAAATAATATTTGTCTAGATCTAGAAGATCAGATTTGAGCATCTTTATTAAAAAAATAAAGTTACATCAAACAACTATTGCTTTAAAATAAGTATGTTCAAACCTGAGACAAGAAGGTTTTTTGTATATTTGATATATGCAAGCCCCAAGAAAAATTTCAACAATTGTGTGTTAACTATGCTCATAGATATGTTTTATTTTACTATAATGACTAATTGTAGTACTCTGAGATAAGTTATTTAGATAGCGATGTGACTAAATAACAATTTTTATATTTAATAAACTATATATAAATATTCCATTAACCTACTTAATAATTATTTTTATATATTTTTTTATTTCGTATGTATTATTTTTAATACAATTTGAGATACTTTTCTGATCATTCTATTTAAAAAGATATAATGAAATCACTTTGTTTTTATCACTAATTTATTATAACTAAACGTTACTGCAGTTTCGACAACTTAGCGTGTCATTTTCAAACGGTTGATTCACAAATACTGAATGATAAGAGTAGAATTTTTTAGAAAATACGAAAAGAAATATTTTTGCGATTACAGCGCCATCTGTCACGAATCGAAAAAAACGTTTCAGACAAACTTGACGTAATTTTTGCCGTAGAATTCGATTCTGCAATAAAAAATAGGAGTACCCATTTAAATTTTAAAGTTGCCCCTCACCCCACTCCAAGGGGTGGGGATGGGGGGTCGCGTTTGGTATCATTGGATAGCCCTTTCAAAATTATTAAGGACGTGTTTTTTCTTTTTTGGATCCAGTGTGTATTTCTCGAGATATTTGACCGTTTCCAGACTTTTTGGACACCCTGTAGATAAGACATGTACAATGGGGATGAGGTACGATCACCGGTTTAAGTTCCGTCGCTCGATCAGCGAGGTGCAACAACGCTGAGCGCGTCCGGCACTTGGATGGGTGACCCATGATCTCATCTAATAGTCGGTAGGCTGCCAACAGAGGCAATCCTTACTGCTAGTGAACCACCTTGAAAGGCGGTGGCTGGTCCAGGAGACCCGGGAACCTCGGGCTAATGCGCCGCCTTGAAGGGTGGTGTAACGGGACCAGGGTGGGTCAAAGTTGGTGGTCGAGGACCGTGGTTTGGAGTCCACGCTAAACTGTAGATCCGAGCAAAATGGGCCACCCCGGCCTGATTGTCTAGTAAAACAACAATACTACTACTGCTAATACTCTTTTACTGCTTGTGTAATATATTGATATGTTCTAATTTTGGAAAAGCGTGATCTGATTCTAATGTGTGGTTTGAAAAAGTTGAGTCGTTATTATTAAGTCTAAACAAGCGTTTGTGTTCATTGTACCATTGAGTGAAAAGTCCTCTCTTCACTCAACGGTTGTACCTAACTTTAAATTAACGACCCGTTTGTCCCATATACAGTGTCCGCCAAAAAGTCTGCACCAAATGGGAAACTCTATTGTTATTGACTTTCTGAGAAATTTTATTTTTGATAAAAGTGACTGCATGTTCTCAAACGAAAAAGGGCTGCACAAATGAGTGTTAGTTCTGGCGCATTATATATTTTTTTAAATTGTCTGTAAGTAAACTACCTTTATTTTTGAGAATATCGAAAAATGTTGTTTATAGAAGTAGCTTAGAATGCGAAGGTATATCTAGATGTCAAATTTGGCGGTTCTATTTTAAAAATAAAAATTTTCACTTTTTTGCACATAATTCCTGAACTATATTTTTAATTTTTCTGGTATTAATAATTATCTCTATTTAATAGTTTCAGCCTAAATAATGGATTAAAATCCATTTCGAAGAACTTTTAACAGTACTTTTTTGACCAAATAAATATTTTGAGAGAAAATTTTGAATTTCTTGGTACCTAGTTGTTCTCTTTTTTCTGATGTTAATTTTTGCAAAATTTTTAAATACATATCGCTAAATGAAACTCTTTTTAAGCGATTTGTATTAAAAAAAATCGAAAAAGTTAACATTGGAAAAAATGAAAACAACTACGCACTAAGAAATTCAGCATTTTTTCCCAAAATATTTATTTGGTCAAGAAAGTACTGCTAACAGTTCAAAGTGGATTTTAATAAATTACTATAGGAAGGAATTAATAGGGTCAAAAAAAATAGTGAGGAAAATAACGCCTTATACCCAAAGAGGAAACACGAAGCAGCTACGGACACGTGTTTCGGAATTATTGTTCCTCATCAGCGTAGCGTAGTAACAAAAAAAATCTGGAAAGGACTGATAGGAACAATAATTGAAGGTTGAAAGCACAGTACACAGTACTCTTATTTGTGCATTCATATCTAGATCGGTCTATTTAAGACCTTCACCGACAGTCGGCACATAGTGCCCTATGTGGACTGCCCTATTTCAACCTGGCGAGTCAAATAAAATAGGAAGGAATTAATAGGGTCAAAAAAATAGTGAGGAAAATGACGCCTTATACCCCAAAGAGGAAACACGAAGCAGCTACGGACACGTGTTTCGGAATTATTGTTCCTCATCAGCGTAGCGTAGCAACAAAACACGTGTCCGTAGCTGCTTCATGTTTCTTCTTTGGGGTATAAGGCGTTATTTTCCTCACTATTTTTTTGACCCTATTAATTCCTTCATATTTTATTTGACTCACCAGGTTGAAATAGGGCAGTCCACATAAGGCTCTATGTGCTGACTGTCGGTGAAGGTCTTAAATAGACTGATCTAGATATGAATGCACAAATAAGAGTACTGTGTACTGTGCTTTCAACCTTCAGTTATTGTTCCTATCTGTCTTTTCCAGATCCTTTTTGTTGCTACGCTAAACTGATGAGGAACAATAATTCCGAAACACGTGTCCGTAGCTGCTTCATGTTTCCTCTTTGGGGTATAAGGCGTTATTTTCCTCACTATTTTTTTTGACCCTATTAATTCCTTCCTATTTTATTTGACTCGCCAGGTTGAAATAGGGCAGTCCACATAGGGCTCTATGTGCCGACTGTCGGTGAAGGTCTTAAATAGACCGATCTAGATATGAATGCACAAATAAGAGTACTGTGTACTGTGCTTTCAACCTTCAATTATTGTTCCTATCTGTCCTTTCCAGATCCTTTTTGTTGCTACGCTACGTTGATGAGGAACAATAATTCCGAAACACGTGTCCGTAGCTGCTTCGTGTTTCGGGTATAAGGCGTTATTTTCTTCAATAAATTATTATGACAGAAACTATTAAATAGAGAGAATTATTATTAAACTATTTAAAAATATAGTTCAGGAAATATGCGTAAAAAGTGGGAATTTTTATTTTTAACAAAGAACAGCCAAATTTGATATTTAGATAAAACTTCGCATTGTAAGCAACTTCTTTAAATAACATTTTTTGATGTCTTCAAAAATAAAGGTAGTTTACTCTTGAGACAATTTCAAAAAAATTAACTTTCCGACATATGCGCGAGGATTAAAACACATTTGTGCAGCTCTTTTTTTGTTTGAGAACATGCACTAAATTTTATCAAAAATGAAATTTTTCAGAAAGTCAATAACAGAGTTTTTCATATGGTGCAGACTTTTTGGCGGACACTGTAGAAGGCATCACAGTCTGGGCACTTTAACGTATAAACTCCAGATTTTTTCAAGTCATTAGTTTTAACTTTAACATTATCTGAAAAGTGTGACAGTTTAGACTGTGATCTGAAAGCAACTTTGGTGAGATAAAATGTTCGCTATTTTTCCTGAAATGTTGCCGTAGTATTATATATTTTGCTGGGTTGTTATTTTTTATGCTGTGGCAAGTTACCGTTACCTTATCATTCAGTATTTGTGAATCAAACATTTTAAAATGACACGCTAAGTGTTTTCATTATGATTAATTACAATAAAGTAACGGCTTCAACCATACAATTTTTAAAAAATTATATATTTTTATCAAATTTAATTGTTTAGCCATTAATTCAATAATATTGGTTATCACTTTAATTTGTTCACATACAATGACATGCATATAAATAGAGAGAGAAAATAAAAAATCCAAAAGTCCGAATAACTTAAACCGTTTGGATAACACTATATCGTATATCGCACTATATCACTAAGTGTTAGTGATGTCCCCTATCATCCGGTTTCATTTTGACCACTGTCTTTAGAACACCCTGTATAAATAGAATGGAAAAATCTATAGTAACTTTTCTTTAAGTTAAATAAATATATTAGAAAATATAACATAAACAAGACGAGTAGAAGTTGCAGGCGGCAACGCCCGACTGCAACTTTTAGTCACTTCAAAGTGTTATTAAAAATACAATAACGATATTTTAAGGTAAAATTGATATATCATCCACTAAACAGAAGATGGTTCGAACTTGGGAACTGTATATTGCGGTTTAGATATCTTGTACATCTTCATATTTTTGTGTGCTTAATCAAAAACTTTAGTAACATTTTGCTCGAAATCTATAAAAAAAAACATGGTTTATATAAAAGTTGGAAGTTTACACGCCTTTGATGACCGCCTTTATGAGGGATATGGACCGATTTCAACGGGAAGTATTCCACTATACTATTTTATACATGTTCCAAATTTGAAATAAAAAATTTAAGTTCAACAGAGGTTATCGTATTTAATAGATATTCGCAGTCGGCAACGCCTGATGGCAACTCTTATTAATTTCATAGTAATCTTACTAAAAATACCTTAATATATTTTAAGGTAAAATTGATATATCATCTAATCTACACAAAGTTGGTTCGAACCTAATAGACACCCTGTATATTGCGATTAGATATCTTGTACATCTTCATGTTTCTGTATGCCTAATCAAAACATTAGTAACATTTTGCACTGAAATTATAGTAAATCTTAGTTTAAGTAAAATATGAAAGATTGCACGCATCTGTCTCCATGGCCCTGTATCACGGATATGTCCCATAGGTTGTATCCAATCATGCCATTTTAAATAGTTTCTACACACATACAGGCACACAGACTTTTTTATTTGATATTTCTACGATGATTATTAAAAAAGTTTGTCTGGTTATAATTTATCTATTTGATTAAATCAAATAGGTATTATAACATAGCCATTGACTGACTGACTTTCTTTTTGATGTAAGTTATATATGATGATGCTCCTTCGTGAACAAATTGTATAAAACATGTAGAAGTAGGTAGTAGTAATTGCAAATATTTAGTTTTTTTCGTTTCTCTATAGGTTAAAAAATAAATATATATTTATATTCGATTTTTGTCAATACTAAGTAATAAGGTTCAATTAAATGGGCGACGGCGAAAGCGGTTCAATTTTTATTTATTTATTTTTTTTAAGAATGCCCCATCCATAACTCCTAACAAATTGTTAGATAAAGAAAATCCCTAATAGCGTTTCTGGGATGCCTAGCGTTTTATTCTGATTGTAGTAAGCCGTGGATACACTTGTTTTTCAGGAAGGTAAACGTCGTCGAGTACTACAATTTGAAAAAAGGAATTCGTTAATTCGTGAAATACAACCGAAATACGAAGGTGTTTGCTTAAAGTGGTACAAACTGCACATGGCTCGATATAAAATTTCAAATATACAACAAATAATAAGAACCATAAAAAAAAACCGCTGCCCAAGCAATCACTACTTCCACATCCAGATTTTTTATCCAAGTCTGTCACAACGAAAAAAACTCTGATACTATATTTGCACTCCACTATGTGGAAACAATTGTTTATGGAACTTTAATAATATAATATTTGAAATCGTCGACCACAAAAACTCATAAAACGATATGCCACATCGGTAGTGGGGTGGGGTTGGTGGTAATGGGGGCGGATGAAGTAAGAAAAAATGGTTGAAACCTTTGGTTCTTGTACATACAATAAATCATAATTTTATTTTTTTCATCCCTTTTAATAATGGGGTGAAGGTGATACTGATGGTGGCTAATGCCAAAACATTTTTTGAGATCTTAGCTTCTCTTATATATACTAAAAATACCAATTTTAGTCTCTTACTTGCCTGCGAAGTCAAGTCACGTGACCGTGGACCACCTCCATTTAACCCAATTTACCCCTTTTTAATGGAATAAGAGCAAAATATAATTTAGTTCCAGATCTCATTAAAATACATACGTGTACCAAAATTTCGAGTCAATGTTTTAAACGGTTCCAGAGTAAACTTGGGCACAAAAAAAACAAGACAGACAGAATTTTTTTTTGCTCAAACTTAAAATCTCGACGTTTCGTGACGTTCTAAGCCTATTTGAACAATAAAAATATTCAAAATTTTTTTTTGCGTTACCACACTTCCACTAGACGTGGAAGTAATAGAGTAGAAGTAAAATAAATATTCAATATCTTGATAACATTATAAGGGCGGGGCGTTTAATTTGGTAATAACAGAAAATAATGCCTCGGGAAAAATATTTAGGACAAACTTGTCATTTCAAAATCGAGATCTAATTACTATAATTTTTTTTAATTTGATGGAAGACTTCACGGTCATCTGAACGTCAGCATTGTATTTTTAAATGGAGACCCCCTACTTTTTCTTATAGATTTTGTATTCAGCATTAAAAAAATAAACATATTTTTTCCAAGCATTTTTCTTTTTGCCCTCATTGTTTGCGAATAATTAACCATTGACATTGAACGTGGAAACATAGTAGCGGCACATCTCTGTAGTGAGTAAAAATAAATTTGATGGAAAGTGTTCTAATCTTTGCAAACCTTTTCTTTAAGATGTCCCCATAAAGGACATCTGGCGAAGTCGAGTCAGGTGATCGTGCGAACCAGTGTACTGGACCACCTCGTCCAATACCGACTATGATAATCCCGGTCCAATACTGCACGTGCTTGAATTCCATAACTTCTTGAAGATTTACTTTCACAAGAAAGGATGAATATGTGGTTCCAGCACGATGATTGTCCAGCATATTAGACAGACAATTTTCATAAAATTTCTTGTTTTCTAATTACAGCCATGTACTACTACTACTACTTCCAATGCTGAATTACTCGCAAGCAATGAGGCTAAACAAACAAATGGCTAAAGCAAAAGGTTTTTTTACGCATATTACGAACCTGCAAAAAAAAAGCAGAGTTGACCTTCAAATGACCGTGAAGTCTATAACCATTAGATCCCGCCTTTGAAAAAGGCAAAAAACCCAAAAGTTCAGTGGCTGGACCGCAAAATATCTCGCCCCCCCGGTTTTCCAGGGCAGGGAAGCCGATGGTAACAATATTTTCCCACTTACTCTTCACCCACTTCCCCTAAACCGGAAAAACCAATTCTTTTTTTAAATTTTCCGGTGCTAGGCTTGCGAGAGCTTGTCGGATCGGATTTTTTTTTTGTCAACTCGAATAAAATAAGTAAAGATTGACCACAGCTGACCTAACCCACCTCTGGGTTTGAAACTACCTCCACCCCCAATAACGAAATACCATGAGATAGTAAAGCAATTAGTCTTGATTACGATATAAATAATAATGTCGATTGTAGCATTTTAAAGTGCTACAACTCTAATTTCTAATAATTTGGTATTTAAAATAGATTTAGTGCCGCCTAAACATTCATTATTTACTTTCAGGGACCAAGTTATAGGTTACAGGTAGGCAACCAACTTGCCTCTTGACAGTACGGTGTGTTGCATACTGTGGAACTCTTGGTCCGGTAATTTGATGATATCATTTCAAAGGTGTATAACTGGATTAGGTTTATTTATTCATTTATTAGGGTTTAATAGTTTCAGTCTATGGAGTTTACTCTTCTTATGTTCTTAAAATTGGGTATAACACGTTTTGTGGCTCAAGGCAGTAGAGGAATTTTTGTTTGTAACTAGTTTCATGTTGGTAACGCTGGGGGAACGGTCGAAAGACGTCCTTCTTGAGAAAACCGCGAAGCCTTGCGGACACGTTCTTCTTTTGGGAGGAATTTTGGTGGCATCGTAGCTAAAGTGATATTTTCATGGATTTGTGGATGATGTCCTAGCGTGTCCTCTCGTACTGCTCTTGCCGCGAATGTTCAGAGTGTTCAGAAAGCCGTGTTTAGCTGAACCTTCAAGTTGGCGGTTTTTTTGTTGAGTAATGCTCTCTTCTATGGAGGTAAGCTTTTCACTTTGACTTTGTATAATGGAATTCTTATTTGAGTTGTGCATTGCAGAGTGTTTGGAATGTTTGGATGCCATGATTTGTTCTGGTAGCGTTCTGGAAAAAAGAACGCGTGGTTTTATATTGGTTATGTTGATCCTCTTGGAAGCGCCTCGTGCTGGCTTGTTCAATTGGTCTTGGTCCGCGTCATCCTGTCACTCACTGTGATGAAATTTTATTCGTGTTTATCCAGGAGCACCACTGGAATGTTGTGGGGAGAAGTCGCACGAAGACACTGAAGCGCTGGGAGATGTGCTCTAGGTATCAAGGGGGACTCAAAATCTCGCCGGATTGCCGGAGTTTATAAGGTTTTTTCTTTCTTAATTTTCAATGGCTTTAAGCCACCAATTTAGTAAATTTTTTTGTGATAATAATTAAATTAAATTATCTTATGATATCAGATCATCTATCGATTCATAAGTTGTGAACCTTCAGTTCGATTTCAAGTGTATTTGATTAAATGAATCTTTGTGAACATGTCGCTGTAAAAGTAAATATGGTACCATGAATTGCTTAGACACTGCATAATAACTTAGTAGGACAGGATCATTTAGTTCTGTTATCAACTTTTAACCTCACATAGTAAAGATTTTCTTATAGTAAACTTGTTAGTGAGAAGAGTATATGTTGCCCTGTCACCTACTTAAATTCACATGCGAAACAATATAATTTAGAATTCTGAAAATTGAAATTTTAATTCAAATCACCAGTTTAATTAATCTTAAATGTTATTTTTGTACATGCAATTCGGGTAATTTTAATAAATGTTGTCCATGTCTAAATGCTCTCATTTCTTGATACTCATTCAAACTTTGTTTAGACTTCACAATAAATAACTACGTACTATAGTTAAAACGATACTAGTTAAAATTTCAGTATTTTCCATCGCATGTTATATGCCAGCTAAAATTTTGTTTCTTGGCTGACAAAATTTCATTTCTAAATTAACTATTGGCCAAGTGGCGCCCTCTATTGTTGTCTGTGTTTACTCTACTACTCACTCCTCTTTTTGCTCTCCGAAACAAACTGACTGCCGTACGCATGTGAATGTTTTTTTATGCATTAAGCATAAAAAGCGTTGCATGATGGTAATGATAATCATGGTAATGATGATAATTGCTAAATTTTATAGGATATATTGGGTTTCCTCAAAAAAACCCCGATTCACAAGTCCTCGCATGCCTGATAACGAAAAATGGGAGAAAGAGGTGGTTTTATGCATTTCGGGGTAGTTGGTTGGGGGGTGGGAGGCTAAATAATATCAGCATCGTGTTCCCCGCCCATGAAAATGTGTAGGAAACAATTTTTAGCATGTTTGGATGTTTTTCACATGTTCCGGTATTGAAGGAAGATTTCAACCCCCGGGGGTCGTTAGGATATCTGGTTGCGAAATTTTACAGGACATATTGAGTTTCCTCAAAAAATCCGATCCAACAAGTCCTCGCATGTCTGACAACAAAAAATGAGAAATAGAGTGTTTTTTTGCGTTTGGGGGCAGTTCGGGGGGGGGGGGGGAGCGACTATCACCATCGTGTTGGCCGCCATTGAAAATAGGGGGTAGCCATGTTTGGTCGTTACCGTTACACTTTTGGGATTTAACCCTTTTTTTGCACCTTTGGTATGGACTACTCATTTTAAGGTCGTGTAGCTGCCGAGAAATTGGCCGCCATAATTTAATAGTTTATTACTTGGCGATGATGCCGTTTCAAATTTTAATTTATGGGTTACAAATAGTTACAAATTAGTTACTAAATGACGATCAGGTGTATACTAAGAACATTAATAGTTGTGCAGCTCCTGGGAAGTTTAGACCAAAAATATATTTTTTGATATCTACTGGTAGGATGAGACGAATTTCGCTATATATGTTACAAATAGTTACAAATAAGGTACTAACCTCTGGTAAAGAGAAAATAAAAAAATCTCATTTGAGACGACAAACTTCACGGACACCTACAACTTTTAGATCACACAAATATCGTTTATCTACATAAATAAATTCAAGTCACGTTCATATCGGCTAACATTCCTGTGCATTTTTCCCTTTTGGATAAGTTTGTCAAAATATTTTTTCGTGTATCTGGGATAAAGCGAAATATATACCCAGAATTTATTTGCTACTTCGACAAATAAGCAGATAAATCCCAAAACGCTGTGAGCTGCTGTGATTGTACAATTTTACTAAAAAATGTGTTTTAAATGTATTTTAACCGCCTTCGATGCCACTTCAATGACAGGAGATCTAGATTTGTCTGAGTAAAGGAGACGGAGCCCCGGAGTTTATAGTGGGATTCAAACTACTTCTTGGGAAAACTTACTATAAATTCTTTGTTTGCTATGTGGGGCTCAACCCACTTTGCTAGGTAAGCTCAGAGCCAAATTTTTGCCAAATTACTATCTTTTTATTTTATTTAACTGCAAGCTAGATGCGTTCGATTCCTCTAAATACTAATTCTATTTCTTAAAAACTGTTTAAATAGTGAAAATAAGAGTAATATCAGAAAAATAACTTGAGTTTTGGCTCTTCATTCAAATCGTATGGTGTAGGTATCATCTGCTATAGGTCATGATAACTCAACATTAAATTTGTTTTAACTTGTTATCTTTTTAGGTCCTATTCCATGCCCGAAGTGTGGAAAATTATACAAAAACCTGTGTACGATAAACTCGCATCTAAGACAGGACTGTGGCAAGGATAGGACCCATTTTTGTGTGTACTGTGGAAGGGGATTTAGAAGAAAGCAGAGACTCAAAGAGCATATTGCGTGTGTCCACCATCATCCTCATAAAATGATGCAGATGTAATAATGACGTACAATAAATTTTTACTTATTTAGGTCAATTAATCTATTACATAGTTTAATGTTTTTGTAAATTTTAAATAAAAGTTATACAATATAATTTAATATTCTTCCCATTTTACTTCAGTCGAATTAGACATAATAAAAAATTTTGCGTCCTGTGGACTTTTTTTTGTGGAAGTTGTTTAAGAGGGCATAATAAGCAAGCACAGAAAACTACACCCTGCTACACCATGTGCGAGTTGAAACTCTGAAATTTTACTTATGTGTCCATATCTTTTTCCCTATTGCGCGTAGGGCTCTTTACCAAGTTACACTTTTTGAAGATTCATCCCTCCTCTACATAATACACATATTACACATTTGCCGTAGGACAAAAGGTTTTGACTGTACGAGGCCGGAAAGGTCGCGCTGTCCGAATTTGGGGGTCTTCTGTACAGGACAAACTGCTATTACTTCCAATTTACAATACTACTCATACTAATGCCCTTAAAATGGATGATGATTTGTGAAAAAGTGTTCATCGAATACCGCGCGGTTTCCATGATACGGGATGCTGAAATTTTGAAAACCCCTTTTAAAAAAAAAGTGAACCTACTTTTTTTCTCTCATTTTTTTTTCATGTATGTACGACCCTAATATAAGAAAATTTACGTTGGTTTCATTTTAATACATTAATTGGTTTAGGAGCTAAACAGCAAAATATGCCAAAAATGGCTATTTTGGTATTGTTGCATTAAAAAAACCAAAACCAGTATAATTCAGGTAAATGTTTTTGTTTATCCTAAAAATCCAATTCATTGCGCATAGAAAATGAGTTTTTGTATTTAAATAGGATCAACACTTATTGTGTAATAACGATTTATGTCATATGTTCTCCAGTCTCCTTTTTTACAATTTTTTTTGTGGCCTTATGGTTCATAGTAAGGCAGAAAGCAACATACACGTGGGCAGGGCACACAATAGGCTGTTAAAATGGATCTCTTGTTAAAATGCGATAGGACGTACCGTTTTCGAGTAAAACGCACTTATTTGCAAAAACCGCTGCCCAAGGAATCACTACTTCCACATCCAGATTCTCTATCCAAGTCACTCACAACGAAAAAACTTTGTATGTGAAAATAATTGTTTATGGAACTTTAATAATATAATATTTGAAATCTTCTACTCCAAAAACCCATAAAACAATACCCCACATCGGTAGTGGGGTGGGGGTGGTGATAGGGGGTGGTAGTGGGGGGTGGACGAAGTAAAAAAATATTTTGAGGTTTCTGGTTCCTGTACATACACTAAATCACAATTTCTTTTCATCCCCTTTAATATGGGGGTGGGGGTGGTAAAGGGGGTGGCTAATGCCATTTTTTTTTTGAGACCTTAACTTCTCTTGTATATACTAAATACCAATTTCGTGGACTCTTACCTGCTTGATTTACCCATCTACCCCAAATTTACCCCAATTTACACCCCAACCCTTCGATGGAACAAGATGAAAATATAATCTAGTTCTAGATCTCGTTAAAGTACATACGTGTACCAAATTTCAAGTCAATATCTTAAACGGTTCCAGAGTAAACGTGCGCACAAAAAAAAGTTACAGACAGACAGACAGACCGACAGACAGACAGACCGACAGACAGACAGACCGACAGACAGAAATTTTTTTTTCGCTCAAACTTAAAATCTCGACGTTTCATGACATTTTAAGCCTATTTGGACAATAAAAATTTTTAAATTTTTTTTTGTCGTTACTATACTTCCACTGGACGTGGAAGTAAAAATTACTTCAGATCACACTTTTCATCGACTGACTAGTAAATACTCACCGCTGACTACGAAAAAATACAACTATGTGTCGCTTCTTGCTTTTTCTGTTTATGAAGGACATTGCTAATGAAAAAATGAAGGGATTCGGACGGAATAGGGGGTCCTCACCCCCCCCTATTTGAGGGTTCACGCTTGTCTGAAATCATCATTGCAACTTATTTTGTGTTTATTTCACTATTCGATACAGAAATATAATATAATAATAATAGTAAAATAATATCTTTATGTAATTTTAACAAATTGATTCATTTCCGGACCACCTTTTCTCGTGAGGTAGAATCATTTCCGTTTTTATTTACATGGTTTCACCAGGAGTCCTAATCCATGATGTCCAAGGTGTTCTGAATTGTGATCTAATAAATAAATTAATTCTACATTTTGGTGTTTTTTTTCTTAGGAGTTTGTTTTTTTAAATCGAAATGGACATAGCTGTTTCTCGAGGAAGGTAAAATTACTGTGGATTTTGTTATAGACACAAAATAAGTTGCAACGATGATTTGAGACAAGCGTGAACCCTTAAATAGGGCCGAGTCCCTTCATTTTTTCATTAGCAATGTCCCTCATAAACAGAAAAAGCAAGAAGCGACACATAGTTGTATTTATTCGTAGTCAGCGGTGAGTATTTACTAGTCAGTCGATGAAAAGTGTGGTCTGAAGTCATTTTTTGCAAACAAGTGCGTTTTACTCGAAAACGGTACGTCCTATCGTATTTTAACAAGATACCCATTTTAACAGCCTATTATGTGCCCTGTCCACGTGTATATTGTTTTCTGCCCTACTATGAACCATAAGGCCGCAAAAAAAATTGTGAAAAGGAGACTGAAGAACGCATGACATAAATCGTTATTACACAATAAGTGTTGATCCTATTTAAATACAAAAACATATTTTTTATGCGCAATGAATTGAACTTTTAGGATAAACAAAAACATTTACCAGAATTATACTGGTTTTGGTTTTTTTAATGCAACAATAGCAAAATAGCCATTTTTGGCATATTTTGCTGTCTAGCTCCTAAACCAATGAATGTATTAAAATGAAACCAACGTAAATTTTCTTATATCGTACATACAAGAAAAACAAATAAGCGAAAAAAAGTAGGTTCACTTTTTTTTTAAAAAAGGGGTTTTCAAAATTTCAACATCCCATATCACGGAAACCGCGCGGTATTCGATGAAAATTTTTGCACAAATCATCATCCCTCCTTAAGGGCATTAGTATGTGTAGTATTGTAGACTGGAAATAATAGCCGTTTGTCCTGTACATTCGGACAGCGCGACCTTTCCGGCCTCGCACAGCCAAAACCTTTTGTCCTACGGCAAATGTGTAATATGTATATTATGTAGAGGGGGGATGAATCTTCAAAAAGTGTAACTTGGTAAAGAACCCTACGGGCAATAGGGAAAAAAATATGGACACATAAGTAAAATTTCAAAGTTTCAGCCCCTAAAAATAGGAAACGCACATGCTGTAGCAGGGTGTAATTTTCTGTGCTTGCTTATTATGCTCTCTTAAACAACTTCCACAAAAAAAAGTCCACAGGACGCAAAATTTTTTATTATGTCTAATTCAACTGGTCTATTTAGGCAACGCAAAATAGGAAAAATGGAAGAAAATATTTATAAAATGCTTGTACCTTAGGGATTTGTAAAGTGTCTAATTATTGCATACCTCATCATGCCCTGCCGCTACCCCTTGACACACTAGTAAAAATATTAATGGGATAGATAATTCACCTACGTCATTCCTAAATAATACAGGTAAATCGAATTTCAATAAAGACTAAGCAACAGTAGACCAATTTTTTTTTTAAATGTCTGAAATGAAAATACTTTGAAGGAACCGATAACTCCGTGTACAATCAAAATTGACCGAGATACAGTTTTTTACATTTTTTTATTATGGGGAATTATGGCTTTTTGTTATTCGGAAAACATACCTAGCGATACATTTGATAAATGTTACAAAATGGTTGACTAGCATATTCATAGAAATAAACTACATACATAAACTACCTAAAAATATTATATAGATTACCGTGTATTAAGATTAGGTACATGAAAAGAGGGACTGAAATCACTTGAGAATGAAATAAAATTTTTTTAAAATAATGTGTCCTTTATAACTTGTTTAGAGTTGTTCTAAACAAAACACTTCTTAGGATTTTTTCGTTAGATTTCTAAAAAAGAGGTTAAAAAGTAACAGTGTTCTTTTTGCTGATATAATTTTCAGCCTGAAATATGCAGTTTTATAAAAGAAAACAGCGTTCTATTCAGTAATTCCTAAAGATAATGGAGGTTTTAAAAGTTTTTTGAGAATATACCTGCAGAAAATGACATTTTATTTGTCTCCCTACGACTAGATTTCGAAATAGAGCTCTGAGAAGTTCGTACTATGCATCGTTAATAGTGTTAATATTTAAGTTATTTCATGTATTTTTCAGAAATGAGTGACAGTACAGTACGAAGATTAAGAAACTAAAAAAAAAAAAACTGAAATCTTAAAAAAGTTAGCCCCTCAGACGAAAAAAAAACATCATGGGCTATGTGCTTACCGTACAAAAACTGTATTTTTTAAGCGAAAAAATAAAATAGTCACTATCAGCATATATGAAATTGAGTTAGGTATGCCAGTTTAGAAATGTGAAAATTTGAATCATCGTGGAAAACATCCTGTAGAATTGAGTTCAACTCTGAGAGGTCTGGAAATTAGTACATGGTCTTGACTAACATACTAAGTGAAATCACGGTTAAAGGGCCCCGCACAAAATACAATGATTTTGGCTTTAGGTTAAATTTTTTTGAAACATTGGATATACAGTGTGTCCCACATTTCACGGTAACAACTTTGTAGCTCAGTTATTCGTCATCCAATTTCAATCAAGTTTAGACCGGCATTAAAGACCTTTATTATATCTTTTTTGAGTAAAACAAAATTTATTTCAGTCATGGGCGTGCATTTTTATTAAGAAAAAAAGGGTGTATTTTTCGAGGAATCATATTAGGCATTTTTTTGTTGAAAAACTAATGCAATATTATTGATCAGCATGCTGTAGTACCACTATATCCAGAATTTAACAACATTTTGATTTTTGGTTTTCGAATTACGGTCCCCTTAAAATTACCTCTTTTAAACATTAAATAATCAATAAATTGGTAATGAAATTTTTTTCGAAAAAAAGTCATTCTTCATTTTCTCTTTAAATTCACTTTGTCTACTATCCCACATTATCGAAACTTTCAAATTTCGAAGGCCAAGAATTTTCATTGAAAAATTTTGGGTCATCAGATCTGTAAATTATTCGGGTATTAAGGATTGCCGAATTTGAAAGTATCGATGATACGAGGTGATAGAAAAAATGAATTTAAAGAGAAAATAAAGAATGAATTTTTTTCGAAAAAAGATTCGTTACCAATTTATTGATTATTTAATGTTTAAAATAGGCAATATTAAGTGGGCCGTAATTCGAAAACCAAAAACCAAAATGTTGTTAAATTTTGAATATAAGGGTTCTACAGCATGCTGATCAATAATATTGCATTAGTTTTTCAATAAAAAAATGCCTAATACGATTTCTCGAAAAATCGACCCTTTTTTCTTAATAAAAATGCACGCCAATGACTGAAATACGTTTTGTTTTACTTAAAAAAGGTATAATAAAGGTTTTTGATACCCGTCCAAACTTGGTTAAAATTGGGTGACTATTAACTGAGCTACAAAGGTGTTACCGTGAAAAGTGGGACACACTGTATATACAGAGCGGTCACCCAAAAAAAAAAAAAAATTTGGCGGAGGACGATAGTATTTCACGTGCAGATAAAAATCTATACAGGGTGGTCACTCAAAAAAAAAAAATTAAAAATATGACAGAGGGTCTAATATTTTACGTGCAGCTAACATAACTGTCAAAAATTTGAAAAATATAGAGGGTGGTCACCCAAAAAAAAAAATTAAATGCGACGTAGGACGATATTTCACATGCAAATAACACAACTCACAAAGATGACTATGAAAAAAAACATACAGGGTGGTCACCCAATTTATCTTTTTTTTTTAATGTGACGGAGGACGATATCTCGCGTGCAGCTAACACAACTGTCAAAGAAAAATTTGAAAAAAATTTACATGGTAGTCACCCTAAACAAATAATGAAAAAATATAGCGGTGAACGATAATATTTGGCATTTAGTTACCACAACTGTCAAATAAAAATTTGAAAAAGTATTACAGGGTGGTCTCCCTAAAAAAAATAATGAAAAAGATATCGGTGAACGACAATATTTGATATGTAGTTAACACAACTGTAAAGGAGGAGAATATGAAAAATGTACAGGGTGGTCACTAAAAAAAAAAAAAAAATAATGAAAAAATGTGACGGATGGTAATGTTTCGCATGTAGTTAATGGCCACCCTAAAATAGTGTATGAAAAAATGTGAGGGATAATATTTCGCATGCAGTTAACACAATTGTTAAAGAAAAATATGACAAAAGAAGTGGTCACCCTAAAAAAAAATTATGTAAAATGTGACGTATAATATTTCGTATGTAGTTAACACAACTGCCAAGGACGAAAAATATAAAAAATATACAAGGTGGTCACTATGAAATATAATTATGGTGGACATAATATTTGGACCGTAGTTGACAGAATTACAGAGGAAGAAATCTTTCCAATGAAAGTTTCCAGAAAATTTTCGGGAGTTTCCGGAACGAAGTTTTAATAGTGATGAGTAAAATACGATAAACTATCTGACGTCATTCTAAATTCAATATGGCGTACATCCCAAGATGGCGGATCGCCGTTTTCTTCACAACCCCCTTGATATGGATATCAAATAAAAGGGTTTGACGAGTAAAATACGATAAACTATGTGACGTCATTCTAAATTCAATATGGCTGACGCCTTAAGATGGCGGAGTATCTTTTACTTCACAACCCCCTTGATATGGGTATCAAATGAAAGGGTTTGACGAGGAAAATACGATAAATCATGTGACGTCATTCTAAATTTAATATGGCGGACGCCCCAAGATGGCGTAGTATCTTTTTCTTCACAATCCCCTTGATATGGGTATCACATGAAAGCGTTTGACGAGTAAAATACGATAAACTATGTGACGTCATTCTAAATCTAATATGGCGGACCCCCTAGGATGGCAAATGATCTTTTTCTTTGCGACTCCTTTGCCATGGGTATCAAATGAAAGGGTTTTGTCTGTCTGTTTGTCTGTAAAATAAGTAGACTAAAAAGCAAAAAATAATATTATATAAAAAAATGTTTTTAAGAAAAAACTGTACTAAAAAGTAATTTTTTTTTTTTTAAATTCTGGAAACCAAAAGCTTTGGGGTCGGTCAAGTGCGCAAAGTAATTATGCAATAGCGCTATATGACCTCCTCCAAAGCTTTTGGTTTCCAGGTGTATGAATTTAAAAAAAAATTATTTTTACTTTTTAGTAGTTTTTTCAAATAAGTTTTTTCTTAAAAATATTTTTTTTATATAATTTTATTTTATTTGACTGGACCTGGACTGGACTGGACCTCTGCTATATTTTCAATTTATGCTATTTCCTTAAGTCGATAGAGAAAGCAGCGTTATTTATAAATATAATGGCATTCAGAGATCCAATGGGAGTTGTTTTAAATAGAATCAAGAAGTTTATTTTACTTTTACTCTAATTGACACTTTTTTTTATTTTGCATCAAATTTTCAAAAAAGTTATTTGGGAGATATTCTATACTAAGTATTGAACATTGTTGTAGAATTTTGAAAGGTAGGAAAACATAACAGTCTGTGATAATTGTTTTCTAACTAGCCAATAATTTTTAGGTGACGAAAAGCCTGTGACTAGATTTACTTGTGATCAGTGTGGAAAGTCGTATAAACATTTGCCGTCGTTGTGCAACCACAAAAAATTTGACTGCGGAAAACCTCCTTCCTTCATGTGTACTTTGTGTAGTTGTACGTTTTCTAGAAAGCAATCTCTGCAAAGGCATGTGATGTTCTCCTGTAAAAAAGGCCAAGCGTCTTAAGTGTCCCTATTTATTTTAATATACAGGTTTCGGAAACAAAGTACGGCCATAAGGCAAAATTTACATGCGAAATCGTTTTTTTTTTTTTCAAAAAAAAAAAAAAAGGTATGGGTTTAGTTACCGATAAATTAGTGTTATGGTCGTAGTTGGCTGCCGGGACCTGGACAATATTGTTTGTTCCATATCTAGCGGATATAGTATTGATGTAATATATGAAGTTCAAAGACAAGAATAGTTTGAATTATCTTGGACATTTTTGAAACACAAATCACGGAAGTGAATGTCGAAAACCTTTTAATCATCCTTAATTAAATAATGGATGAAATCAGTGACAATCGTTAGTTAATACGATCCTAAATAGAATAATCAATTGACGCAATAGTTGTAATAAAAATGACCCCAAAGCACGAATGTACCTTTGCAGTTAAATATTTGGGAACTTATGTATTTATCACAGAAATTTAAAATATCAAATTTGGAGAGCCCACCTACAAAAATGATACCAACAGTCATGTTAATTATAAATTAAAATTTCAAAATGTTTTTCTAGTAGTGAACATTTATGCGTTATATTAATGCTATAAATAACACAGGTCAAAATTCTGCTCCAACGACTAAACCCATCATGCCTTAAGTATTTTGTGTGCTGAATCTGAATTTTCAATTTAAAAAATTTTCTACCGCGTAGATTTCGAGTAACTCCCGGTTTTTATTGCCAAAAAAACGTATTTTGACGATAAAAACCGGGATGTACTCGAAATCTATGCAGTAGAAAATTTTTTAAATTGAAAATTCAGATTCAGCACACAAAATACTTAAGACATGATGGGTTTAGTCGTTGGAGCAGATTTTTTTTGTGCACAGTTCTACAAAAAAAATTCTGCTCCAAAGACTAAACCTATCATACCTTAAGTATTTTTGTGTGCTGAATCCGAATTTTCAATTTAGAAAATTTTCTACCGCGTAAATTTCGAGTAAATCCCGGTTTTTAATGTCAAAATACGTTTTTTTGTCAATTTTTGACATTTACTCGAAATCTACGCGGTAGAAAATTTTTTAAATTGAATATTCAGTTTCAGCACACAAAAATACCTAAGGCATGATAGGTTAGGTCCTTGGAGTAGAACATTTTTTTTTTGTTGTTGTTGACCTGTATAATCGACAATGAGCATTCAAATAATTTTTTTCGTCTTCTTGTTTATTTAGTAACAATGCAAAACATGCGAAAAGTAATAAAGGTAATAGTAGGGGCACTTGGACAAGACACTGACGTCGCATTAATGGCTCCACCTATAACATGCATTGCCTGTCACTAGTTTAATAATTTTTTTAATCACTGGAAAATATATCATGAAAATTCTGCTGCTAATTTTCTTTTAAATAAAGCTATCGTCATGATAAAAATATGCAGTTGGTAAATTATGTAAACGGATTGTAAAAAATACTAAAACACTAAGAAGACGTATGTCAATTTGTTGAGAGGATAGATGTATTTATTACACACCTATACTATCAGATATGGAATAAGTTTTATATGTTGAGCTTAAAAATGAATTTAAAATAAATATGACTTGGGAAAGGTGCGTCGAACAGAATTAAAAACCGGGAGAAGTAGTGCTCGCCTCATCAAGCCTCCATTTTCCCGCAATGTAACTTCAACCACCCCAATTATATTTATTTTAATTTCATTACATTTAGCCTACCACTTTTAACACGTTTGTATGTATGTATTTATAAATAAAATAAGTAAAACATAAGTTTATTTTATTTTAGTTTATGCCTACTAAAATGGCATCAGGTTCAACGAAATATACATAGCCAAAATTAACGTCAAAACGTGAGCAAGTTTGTTCAAATTCAAGCTTATATTGTGTGTAATTGTACATTGTACATACTGTTGTACAGTTAAGTTAAACCGATCTAGATATTTTCCTTGATCTGAGATGTAAGGTGTAAGTGCTACTGAAAATATAATTTAAAACATAACTTTTAAATTATTTTTGGTGCAGAAAAAAATATGTTACATAACACAATAAAATCTGAGACGCCAGGCGTTTTGTGGTCCATTAATTATTCTAGTGGGTCTTCGTTTGCTGCATAGCACGTTTGACGGTATCATGGGAAACAAAAATAAGATTCGGGAGAATACGATGCTTTTGTAAACGTATTTCTTGTAGTCCTGAACTATTAGTGTGATGGGCCGTCCAGAAAACTTGCTGTAAGCGTCTCCGGACCAACATCTCGAAAGCATCAATACGCCGTCTGTCTGCTTCCCAAATGGGCCATGTCTCAGAGGTGTAAAGAAATATGGAGGAAATCAGAATCTTAGCAAGCCTGATCTTTGTGAGCCAATGTCATATTCGCAGTTGCCAGTATTTTCCATAAGTGCTTCCAAGGTTTTCCACCTCACATTTAACGCATATGGGTGGTTATGATTTGATCGATCTGCAACACAGCCCTGGACCGAAATGAAATAGCGGTTCCGATACGGTTCCGGTTTTAAGAAAAACTGAAAAATGGGTTCCTACTTTAAGTAAAAAGTTTCCGGTCCCTATAAGGGTTTGTGAGCTCCTATATAATTCTGGTGTCAAAACTTTCCACATTGCTTTTTCGGTTAGCAATGGTTTTCTTTTCTACATAATTTTATCATATTTTATTATACAGTGTCCTCAGATGGAGTACCCTATACTTACAATTGCAAACATGCAAACCTTCTTCTTCTAATTTTTTCAGAGAAAAGTCATTATTTAAAAGAAAAGAAGTTTTGCTTATTCTAAAACTTATATAACTGCATTAAAAATTTAAACATGCGAAAAATGTTGTGGTTAAAAAATGTGAAAATGGTTCAAGATTCAAGAGTAAACTACATCTATGGTCAAATATAATGCACCAAACCCGGATGCTGTAAGTCAAATAGAACGATCAAAGATGGCGGACGAATGACATTTTTTTAATTCTTCGTCAAGTCTCGAGGAGTCATTGTGCGCCTCATTTCGACCGTAGGTTCCTTTAAGTTCTTTAAAAGGATAAGTGCATTTTTTACAATTTTCAAAAATGTATTTTCTTTGTTTGATTCTGAATACTGATCATATATTCATATATTATTATTATTACCATGCATATGCTTAATAAATTTCCTTTTCAAATTAATGAAGTTTCATTTTGTATTAAATTTTTGAAGTTTTCTATAGTATGTTTCAGTTTGTTTCGATGAAAATTGGGTGAAACGAAGGAGGGTCAAGGAAAATGACCATAGATGAGTTTTATTTTTGCCAACTTTGGTGAAATTACTAGTTCTTATCGAAGAGATATTCAATTTTGATTTTCTCGGCAATTTTTGGTGTTTTCTATCTTTTTCCAAGATGGCGGATATCGGACAGGTCTATTTCTTAAGAATTTTATTTCAAATAAGCCAGAATTTTTTTTTTAATTCCCATTCGATTACTGGTGCAAGATACATTAAAGAGATAAATAGAAAATCCGTGAAAGCGCGTCAAAAAGTGCATATAACTTTTGACGCACCAGGAATTTTTAGGAGCAATTTCGAGGTCATAATACTTAATAATCAACAATAAAATTTCTAGTGGAATGTTGTCGCTGAAAAACATTGAATTAAATCAGTTCGACTCTACTATAAGACTAGATTTGTTACACGGTTGACCGAAAGCTAGAATTGCACTAAATGTTTCTATATGTTCAGTGTGCTTATATTCGTAAGATTTTTGTAATTATCCTAACATTAGTTTTTTATAGTTAATACGATCGAAGATTTAGATTGCCTCAACGACTTAGATATTATGGAACTAGTCCTCGAGCAACCCAACAACATTCAATATTTCCCGATACCCGAAAAATTCGATGTGAAAGATATGGATATGATAAACTACCTATTGTCATCTGGTCAGATTAGAATTGATCTTAAACCCAAGAAAGAGCCGATAATGCCACCACCACCAAAACCCAAGAAGGTGCCCCAGAATAAGTACTTTTGCAAATGCGGAAAGAGCTTTAAGAAAAACCAATCACTTAACAGCCATCGAAATTTTGTATGCGGAAAGTATAAACAACATGTATGTCCGCTATGTCTGCGGTTTTTCTGGACTAGGCAGCAATTGCTTCTGCATCAAGAGCAGTGCACGAAAAAATATAAAGCCAAGAAAAAAGTATTTAGGTCACCAACCACTGGGACTTTTCAGGCCTATTTCCCTAATACTACCCTCCATCTCGCATTTACAAATCCCCTCGATACATCATAAATAAATCTCAGGCCTCACTGCCGGTGTAGATTGGTTGAGTGAAACTGTTTTAATCCTTGAAAATATTCATAAAATTTACTTATTTTTCAACAGCATACTGAAAAATCACACAGCCACACAAAAAAAGTGATCTGGACTGCGGACCAGTGTATTCTTATGTACTTGGATCCGCTGAAACCGAATACGTAGTCAGAATTGTCAGATTCCTTCGGTTTTCACCCCTAACCCCCAAAAAACAACCCCCCAAAAAGTGGTCTGGCCTGCGAACCATACCAGTGTATGAAGTCAGAATTGTCATTTTTCATCTCCAATCCCAAACAACACCCCCAAAACAAAAAAAAGTGGTCTGGCTCGCGGATCACTTCAGTGTATTCTTATGTATTTGGACCTGCTGAAATCTAATCCGAAGTCAGAATTGTCAGGTTACCTCCTTTTTCACCCCCAACCCCCAAAAAACACCCCCAAAACAAAGAAAAAAGTGGGCTTGTCCGGTGGACCAGACCAGTGGATCCTTATCAAATACGTAAGGATACATTGGTATGGTCCGCTGGACGGACCATTTTTTGGGGGGGGGGGGTGTTTTTTGGGGGTTAATGGTAAAAAACGAGCCAATCTGACTAAGTAAAGCCATGACTTAGGATTCGGTTTCAGCGGGTCCAAATACGTAAGGACACACTGATCTGGTACGTAGGCCAAACCACTTTTTTTTTTGTTTTGGGAGTGTTTTCTGGGGTTATAGGTGAAAAACGAGTGAATCTGACAATTGAGACTTCGGATTCGGCTCTAGAGGGTCCAAATACATCAGGATACATGCAGGACAGACCACTTGGGGGTCTGGGGGGGTCTTTTTTTGGGGTTAGGGGTGAAAAACGAACCAGTTTGACAATTCTGACTTCGGATTCTGTTTCAGAGGGTCCAAATACATAAGGATACACTGGCCTGGTCTACAGGCCAGACCACTTTTTGTGTGTGTGTGTGTGTGTGTGGCTGTCTCATTTTTGACATCGAGTCAAGGTACAGCGTGTTCCAATGAATTTAAAAAGCAGTACCTATGGAGCAAGCAGATGACGTAATTCTAAGCAAGAAAGACTAAGTAAAGCCATGACATCGACTTAAAAATCATGGCCAGCTTTTCAAATGGACCCGTTTAGTGTGACGTCAGATTCTGGGCAACCAACAATACAAGTGTGTGTTTCTAAAGATTTTGAGCCTTATGTACTATACATTTAAGGGCGAAAAATATGGCTGTTGATCAGTGCCTCCAATTTTATTTGGTTAAAACACTTATTAATTTAATTGAATAAATTGTATGTAGAACTAGTCTAACGTATCTTAGGTGTACGGCCTATGAATTGAATTGTCTTAAATATATCATATAATAGAGTAATAACACAAAGTTTATAACGGCAATTTTTGTCACCCTTAATAGTAAGGGTGCATAAGAACGAAAATAATAACTGTCAATTTCGTTATCCCACTTGCATTGTTGGTTGCCTAATATTTGACGTCACTACTAAACTACGAACTAAAGTGACGTTAAAAATAAAAATACAATATGGTGGACTTTGAAACAGAAAAAATTATATCAATAAATCAAGTTCAAGTTTCGTTTACATAGAATCTTCCATGTAGAAAGAGTTTCAAAGTAATTTCGTGTCTAATGAAAAAAAAGAAACAGGCGATTTCAAGGCAAACGCTGTACCGAGTGTTATACCGAACATCTTCACTCGTTTTTTTATTCTTTATATTTTATTCTTTATAGTTATAATATATTTATAGGCGATTTTTGGAGAAGAATGCCGTTTTTTGTCCAAGTTTAGCTATTTGTAGTTTCATCTAGATACGTCAGGACGTACAAATAAGCAAATTCAAAATAATTATGTCAGTTTAGATTAAGTTTAATGACTTAAATTTCTAATAATGTGTATTTTACAAAATGTTTGCAAAAAAATTAATATTTTGGAAAATCACCCAAATGATCAAAAAACTTGAATTTCAAAAGTGCATAGTTGGAGCAATGGATCTTTGAACTGATGTTATCATCCTATTTTGCCTGAACTAATTTGTTAATGTAATGATTTCGTACCATAGGCGGAGCAAATTTACTATTAAAATATTAATTAATAATATTATTAATAATGACTAATAATAATAAATTGGACTAGACATAAAGAATCAGATTGGCATTGACATTAGACTCAATTAGAACAGAAAACCAGATTTCTAGCTTGCAACTCAGGCATAATAAATTAATTGCGTACTTTTTAAAAACAATTAGCCATAACTGGCCTAATTTTAGTTGTAAAGGGTTGCGCTGAAAACCAAGCTGTAGAGAATCAAATTACCCTATATTATAATGAACATCTTGTATAGACCATAGTTTTTGAGTTAACTACGAAAAATGCGCGTTGAATTTATTACTTTTAGAAAGGAGTGAAAAAAGAATAAACCTAAAAAAATCATATTTCGGTTCATTTTTTACCAAATTTGAAGAAATTATCCTCAAATTAAAAGCAATTTTAAAGGTTTCCAGTTATACATTTAACAGTTTTTAACAAAATTGATAATTTTCAAGTCATTTACAAAAAATGTTTTTTGAACCTCTTCTTCTCCTTCCCCAAAAGTTTATCGTGCACTTCACTATAAATAGTTTTGCAATAAAGTCATAAAATTTAGCAGTAAATATTGAATATGATCCTCATTTTGTAGTATACATGGCTGATGTCCAGTGATTATGGCGTCTCATGTTGAAACTTTGAAAAATTTTATTTAACTGGACAGCTGTACACGAGCTTCTTGCGATACAAGGATTCGTGTTTACTAAGATATTTGTTGCTTAGAATAGTTACTCCAGCTGCCTGCCTCTTAGTGTTGGCTATATTTCACGAAACACCCTGTATTTTGTAAAATGCTAAGATATGTCTTGTCTTCGATTAGATTAAAAAAAGAGGTACTAGGCTTACCAGCAAGTAGGCATTTTCAGACCTCTTCTAGATTTCTAAACATACACGAAGCTCTGGAAGGGACACATACAATAATTTCTATTTCTAAAATTCCGAGTTAAAACTGGAAATTTTACGTCAAAATTCCGAGTTATAACTCGAAATATTAAAATTCTGTGTTATAACTAGGAATATTACGTCAAAATTCCGAGTTATAACTCGTAATTTTAAAATTCCGACTTATAAGTCGGAATTTCGACTTAAAATTCCTAGTTATAACACGGAATGTTAGAAATAGAAATTATTTTATTTTATGTGTCCCTTCCAGAGCTCCGTGTTTTCATCTCAAATTTACAAAAATCCACGGTACAGTGGAGAAATTCTAACATTTTCAGCTACTAGTAGGAATCAAACCCACTGCAGAAGACCAGCCACTTGGCCCGTCCTTCCCTAGATTAAGTATAGTTCTATGTAAAATTATCAACTTACAATTCATATACGCGGGATTGGACATATGTGTCGGAACACCTGATTCTGACAAAAGTAAGTAAGTTTTTATAAGGCCAAAAATCTATTCTATGATGTACTTTGATTTTCAACAGAACTTTTTTTAAGATATGAGCACATTCTGTGATTGGATGTCCATGAAAAAGTTATAGAATTAATTTCTATTCAGTTGAATACCTTTTCAAGAACTATGTGATATGCGGATTCATAGGACAGTGTCTAAGTCACAAAAACTTCTGAAATTCATATATAATTCAAACAAAAGGTTTCCTACCACAAAATGGTTCATTGGGTTGTCATCTAGAATTGTTTAATTTAATGCACTCGAACGAGGCCCGGAACAGCTCGCGACTTTCTCGTTGAATTTACAACAAAAATGATCATGTACAAAGAATTCTCTACAAAACAGTTCGTATACAATTTTATCGCCAGATATATATGTCTACCAGTAGTTGAGCTAAGTCTATGAGGTTAGTTTAATACAAGCTATAATAAAGTTATAAGAATAATAATTAATTTTATTTAAAAAGGTCAGGTTTGATATTTTTTAATCAAGTCGTCGCCTCTTCCGCGTTATGCGATGTTCTGTATGTGATTCATTTGAAGTTGTCGGTTGTGCATGTATATTTTCTAGTCCCTCAGTATTAGCAGTTCTATTACTATTATCATCTTCACCATCATCAGCCTCATTAGTACAATGTTGAAGTTTAATTTCAATTGCCTTGTCAGTCAAGCGAGTTTTTGAAAAAAATTCTGGCCTGCTATTATTAAATGAAGTGTTATCGGATGTTACTCCATTCACAGCTTTCATAAGAGATATTCTTGCTGCAGAGATTAAGACTGGTGAAATGTTTGGATTCTCAAAAAATGTAATACAAGTTGAAGATAACATGAGAAATATACATACACAAGCGACAACTTCAAATGAATCATCTACAGAACATCGTATAACGCGGAAGAGGCGACGATTTCTTTAAATGAAACAGTCACAAATACAATCATATAATCTGTTTACCTATTAAAAAGTCAATCCTTGACTTTCTTAAATAAACATTCATTTTTATTTTCATAATTTCCAGCCTTTTAATCTCCCCACAAAATTGTGGGAGGTTACTAAAATTGGTCCAAAATCGAAAACTGAGATAACATCAAATCTTTATGTTTCGATTTGGTTTTCGTGAAAAAAATTAAAAAACCAAAAATAAAATCAAATTGTTGTTTATGTCTCTTTTTTTCAATTTAGAGCTTTTTTCGGTTTTAAAGATCCACCGGTTGGGGAGGTTACAGCCGTTGCCAGTAGCTGCCGATTTTTTTATATTAAAGCTTGTATTATCCCTGCTCCACACGTTCGGCCAATACCAACGTGTGGATGGTAAGTTTGTCTTGATTGGCCGTGATTGGACCAAGTTTGCCTGTGTTCGGCTCGCTGTCGGTAAATGGTATACAAAATCGGATACACTTGGGCCAGTCACCAATTCCTGTCCACACATTGGTGTTAGTGCATGTCAGTATGTCAGTGCATAACTATCACTTGCGGCATATGGATTCTTTTCTCTGGTTTGTAATTAAATGGCAACCTGGAGCATTTTTTGTAAAAAAATCTGCAAAGCATTAGAAAACTAAATTTATTTACATATAGAACTCAAAAACTATTAATATTTACTCTGTTTTGTTTCGATGTATGTTGTCATGTTGTCATCTACTATTTTCTTTACTGCCGAGGCTTTTTGTAAATCACAATATTCACTTGTCAATAAATAATTAAAGATATCTAGAACAGCCATTGCCGTCTCATCTTGTAGGTTCTATCGAGCAGTGCTGCATCGGCCAAAGTAAGGCCAACATGTGGATGGCATATTTGAAGACAAATAGTTTTACTAACGTTTCGACGATTGTGTCGGCCACAGCATGGCCCGATGTGTGGAACCGGCACTAAACTTAATTTTATGAAAACATGGACAATTTGAAGGCCGCGAAAAAAATCGTATTCTAGTGATATTTTTTTACTAAATCTATTAATCAATCAAAATTTAGCATTCCATGGCATGTGTTAAAATTCATCCAATCAGTAAAAGATTACAGCAATAACACCACTACATGTGGTGTTATCAGGCACACATAATATGTTCAAATGCTGGTTGGTTTTTCTCGATGAACGGAGATATTATTTCTTGTGAAAATTATTATTGCTTGTCTATTGATGCGCTGAATGAAATTTGATTTTAGCGCGTTGTACTATTAATCTAATAGTACGCCACTGGTTAGCTCGAGCTTAGTTGAGTTATTTGCTGGAAGAAAAGTATTTATTGATTTGCTTTTAATTTATTGCCTTTTATGAGTAAAGGCGTCAAAATTTATTTGTCTAGGAAATACTTTAGACTTTCTAAGCTAGCAACTAGCCAGTACTTGAAGTATAGTAAAGTTAAGTGGTAAAATTGAGATTTATACTTATGTTATCTGTGTATTCCCTGTGTTTGTATCTGGGGTATATGGTGCCACAATGTACTTCACTATGATTTATTGCTTCATGGGTGGTTTGGGTT
The DNA here is from genome assembly GCA_936432065.2 of Rutpela maculata. Lineage (NCBI taxonomy): Eukaryota > Metazoa > Arthropoda > Insecta > Coleoptera > Cerambycidae > Rutpela > Rutpela maculata. The sequence goes on along the minus strand of OW386286.2, from coordinate 55,397,341 downwards.
GGCTTTCTCGATGTCCCTTGTGTCCATGTGTTTTTCACTCGTTTATGCACTGGGAGATTTTACTCACCGGTACTAATTAAATATTAGCTTTATAACTTAATTGCTGTTATGTCAATATGTATCACTTTGTGTAGAATTCTTTACTAAACACAACAAACATATTTTGTCCTATTGGACCAGCTTATGACCGGGTTTTTACGCAAATTTCTAGGAGTGTTTTTAAAGCGCGACCATTGTCTATCCGCGATTATAACTTTAATTATTTGTTACAAATTAAATTTTGCTATTTAAAGGTTGATATTTGGCATAGCCTATTTTTCTATATAAATAAACACTTTGATGAAAGATAAGATCAGAAGTCAGGTGTTGCGGCAAGTTTGTCCAAGGCTGTGTTTTTATATATGTTTAATGTTAAATGTTAAAAAGTCTTTCCACCCACCTTTGTGGTATAAAGAGAAAATTAAGTAGTTTTAATCCAAGTTTCTGATTGATTAATGTTCAGTTACATTCTCCAAATATGATTAAATTTTTTTTTATATTTCATTCAAATACTTCTAAAACCACAAATGTTGCTCGAGGAGAGGAGAAAAAAATGTTCGTATTGTGTGAGTAACAAATTTCAAGGTATTGGTCTGTCCGTCTGCCCGTTTTTCCGTCTGTAGACCGGTCCGTCAGGTTTCTTGTAAGCACGATAGCTTAAGAAAGAAAATTCCGATTGTCTTGAAATTTATACAGTAAGTAAGTGTTCGCTACAGGAAGAATTGAAATACTTTTAATCAGCAAATATAAAAGTTTTGAAACATTTTATAATGAAAAATATGATTCTACAAACACAAAAATACTGCATAGCATACTAACGATCTTTTCATCAATCAAGATGAAATGATTGAAATTACAAATATAGCAATAATTGCTATATTTGTAATTTCAATATTCAGCATAATTATTATACCTAAAAAAATTAACTGATCTTCAAAAATACTGCGAGAGTATAGTGTAGAATGTTTAACAATTATATAAAAAAGTCAATATTCTGCGAGGAATATAATGTACGTCTCTGGTAATTTTATACTACAGTAGTAAGGTTGTTTTTTTAATGCCCTACCCGTTACTTTTGTTTTTTTTGAAAATTATCAAAAAAATGTCCATGTTGGAAAACATATAAAGAGAGACAGCATGCAAACAAGTGGAAAGAGCGTGAATATCCACTTTTTCCACTTCACAAAGCTGACTATTCGAAAACGACAGTTTTCAGTTAAAATCAAGAGATCTTCATTTCCTTTTCAACATTTTTGTAATTTTTTTGAGAAGCTTGGATTGAATAAGTATATAAAATAAGCGACTATATGTACCTAAAAAATCTATTTTCTATACAACTATTATATGTACGACGTGGTTTATAATCACTGCAATGTAGATTTCTTGCCTCATCTATTTTCTTATGTTCTTACATAGCTTCTAAGACAATGGAATAACAAATAAATGCTAAAAAAATATAAGAAAGTGAATCAAATTGATATATTTAAAATGTTTTCTTATTTTATTTCATTAACATAGCCATAAAAGGCAATTCCTATTTTATATAGAGTTAGGTTATTATTAAAGGTTTTCTCAGCATCATGATCATCATCATAGTAAGAAATATATGTAATAAAACCTTTAATATTAACGACTATAGTAGTTTCTTTTTAATAGATAGGCCAAGTCAAATTACTATGTATCGGCACTCAGACTGAGTTACCCCAGCCATTTTATTGTGATTTGATTCTTCTTTCACCTTGAGGTGCAACAATTAGGCAAGAAATTTCATTGGGTGATTACTGAATCATGCTATATTCGATACAAGGTATTAATGTACGTTTCTATTACTTATTTATATATAGATATATTCCATGTCTTACTGTTGGCTGTGTTAGTGTACCTATTAAATATGATACTGCGTTAGACAAAAATAGGGAAGCAAGTCATTTTTTAAATCTAAATAGTGGAGAGATGGAATTTGATGTATGTACTTGAAACTAGTACAACTCTCTGCAGTCACTGGTCTGATAGTATGGAATGGAAAATTTGTATGTACTACAAGAGAGAAAATGGCTTGACTCCATATGTTTTGCTAACTTTATCCAATAGTACTCTAAGAAATATTATATATTTGATTGTAATGTAATGATTTTACCTTTCTGAAATATATATGTATGTGAAGAGCAAGCATAAACAGTTTTTTAATTGAATATTGATTATATGGTGGGAGGTATTCTATTTGAGACGATGATAAAAAAGTATTAAATGCGAAAAATAAACGAAAATTATTGAAAAGTAATTAATAATAATGTTGATTTAAAAGGTTGTTGGAAATTCCATAAGAAATTGTAGACGCAAAATACTTTCAAACTTTGCGAATTCTTTGCAGAAAAATGAGACGTTGGTAACTTGGATGAAATTTTTGCACAATTGTTGTCTCAAAGTTACAGACTATTTTTCTAACCCCTAAAGTGTTCGGTGTACAATCACAATTTTAGTTTTATTATAATTTGCACTTATACCGTTAGCCCAGTCGACGTAGGTATTTACCCACAAAAAATTGCACTTTTTTTAATGAGTTCGTGAAAGTGTGTAGAATAATATCCTGAAAAGTTTACATTTCGCTCGGGTGCAGAACATAAAAAAAAAGTGATAAAAATTTTTTTTTCATTCATTTTTTCAAAATTTTGAAATGAAATCAGGCTAGAAAAAAATAAAACTACAGATGGATAGATCACGTATTTATGAACAAAAAATGTCCTAACAAAATTTATCGTTAAAGCCACGGTTTTCCCGGAAAAAAATAGTCAAGTGAAACGTTATAACTCGGAGCGAGATCCATGCGTGCACTCGTTTGAATACGCATGACTGTGACATCGACGCACTGAATTACATGTCACTAAATCAGAATTTGTTCAGTCTATATGAGGGTTGGTTCATATAAAAGATGGAAATTGTAGCTTTCTGATGCTTTTTTGTTTTAAACAATACAAGCAAAGGATGGATGGGAAAAATATACTTATATATATTATCACTCCCGAACTTAATCGTCGCAATAAACAATATAGAAAAAAATAAAAGCCCTTCAAAAAAATTCTTTCTTCATTGAGAACTGTTAAAAAGTATGCACACTTCATGATTATTATGGTTTATTAAGTTGTAGTAACGTGGATTTAAAAAAAATACATCTCAAATCATTTTAATTTCCTTACTTGATGATTTTTTTTGATAAATATATGTATTGGAGGCTGTGACTTGTCGAGAAATTGTTCCATTGGAAAAAATAAAATATCACTATTTCGGAAAAAATGTATATTTTTCGAATGTTCAAACACAAAATCGTTTACTGGTATGCATTTTTTTCGAAAATATAATCAATTAGATCATGATAAGAAATTGCGATTTTCACGATATTATCCTTATAACTATGAAAATATCTTTGATTGTTTTGAATACAAATTCTGGAACTTTTCCAATACATTAACAAATGTATAAGGTAACTACTAAAATGAATAAAATATATTTATAAAATTTCACTAACAAGTGAATAAATAAAATATTTCCATCGAAGTTCGACTGATCAAATCTCCCTAAAAATTGTACAACTTTTTTCATTATCTTTAGAACTCATCAGGAGAGATATACGTTTAATTCAAAAACAAAGTTACTATTTTTTTTTTAATATATTGGCATGGTCAGACTTAGATCATCAGTATATAGAAAGAATGGTTAGGTACTTTCTTGTTTTTCATATTGAATGTTAGATATAGTAAGTGTATGAAAGAAGTTGACAAGTTGGTTCATAAAGAAACTGCTTGGTCAGATTTAGATCAATGGTATATGAAAGGAACGAATGGTTTCTTTGAAAGTTATCTGCTGAATACCCAAAATAATATTTTATAACAGCACATGGTTTGAAAATTGTACAACAGGTGTATAAGTTCTGCCTGTAGCTATTCATCCTTCCTCCTATTCTCCAACAGATGTCGCATTACGTATTCACTACAGATGTTGAAATATTGGTGACATAACACAGCTTTATCTGATGGCTTTGCGTGCGTGTGTATAAGTTTCAATGACACTGGTATCATACCAACTAGCCAGTTATTTGATGCCTTTGCAAATTTTACATTTGTCGGAGTTAATATTATTGACTATCGCTAAATCAGAGCTTTCTTTGTACAGTCGGCGAGTAACAAAGTCTAAATGCTTGAGTATTCACATCTCCAATAATAACACATAGTTTGTCCTATTAATATTATTAATAATTTTACGGTTGTCTACCAAACATAGAGTATAATACTCTCTTGGTCTTTTGACGAGTTGTCGCAAATTCATCATTTACTCTCTGTACCATATCCTTTAACAAAGCCTGCTTGCTCAGGCGGTATTGGTCAAGACAGATGAAGCTGAAGTCGGTATTGAAGAATAAACAACATTATTTTATTGGTATGTGATATTAATGCCAGCCATCTGTATACTTATTACAGACATCTGTCGTCCACTTTTTATGTAGTGTTACACAAACTGAAGTTTTCTAATCATCCGTCTACCTGTCTTCCATATATTTTGGCATAGTCTATAAAGGATTCGCACGTCATTTTCACTAAATAACTTAAGCGCCTTGATCGTGATTTTGTCGAGCCCTTGCTGTTTTGCCAATTTTCAGTTTTAATGTAGTCGCGTCCATCTCTGATTTTGGAGGCTCGCGCTCATCATCCTTTGCTACAGCATGGTCACTTTCGAAAATTTTTTCGCAATATTGTCGTCAAACCACATTACTCTTTGGGCTTAAATTTTCGTGTAATCATCCTTAAAATTTGCTTGTTCTGAAAAGATTTTGCTGTTATTATGGTTCAGGTTTATAGAAAAATTAATTAATAATATCATTTCTCAAAAAGGGGCGGGTTATCGGGGATGGAAAAAATTGTATCAACAGAAAATTACGAAATTTTGTATTTTTATGTATTCTGTAATGTTAGTTATGAGAAAAATATTTTACAAAATCTAACTTATAAAGGTTTTATAAGTATCGAAAAAAACATTCGATTTTATTCTTGTTAAAAAGCGTTTTACGCTAGAAATAATTTCAATTTTAAAAGTGAAGGGCAAAATATGTGCATAAATTTCAAACGTAATATATTTATTTAATAAATAAAGAATTCACCCATTAAAAAAAAATGTCTTAGTCGCACTTGGAACCAAACTAAATGTTACATTATTACTAAGAACAATTACATTGACTACTTTAAATTGGCATTTACAAAAACATTACTGCTTATCACAAAATTATAAGTACTAGAAAATGTAATACACACCTGAACTTGAAGCCTCCGTAGCAAAAAACTCGGATTTTAATACAGTAATAAACAAATAAACGAGCACAAAGATCTAATAAAACTTTAAAATTCACAACGCACTATCTGTACTACTCGGTTTTGACTGATGTGATCGCTGAAATGAATCATGTAATGGCTAAATGCGATTCATTTTATTATGTGTAAAGGTGTTGGCTACACATAGCTCAAAATGATGATTCTTCGATAGATATTGATGTTAAAACTGAATTTTTCTTAGATATAATTACTTCTGCTCTGGACATGTTTTTCCCAGTTAATTCCAAGATTTTAACCAGTGACAAGAAAGTTAATGTAACTTGGTACACTGATAATTTGCGTCAATTGAGAGAGACATTACATTTCCTTCTTGATATTTTTAAGACTAATCCTACTAGCGATTTGAAAAAATTGATTAATAACAAAAAACGTATTTATAAAAATGAAATATTAAAAGCCAAGAAAGTAGCAAACGATAACTATATACGACGAAATAAGAATCAGCAAAAAGCAATGTGGAATTTGGTTAATGTAAACAAAAATAAAACAGACAATTCGTTAGAAATTATTTCTCCTGACGAATTTAATAATTATTTTGGAAACATTGCTCAAAATTTAGTTAACTCCCTGTCATCTCCCACCGACAATTTTGAAAATTATTTTACAAGTTCCATAGAAACTGGTGCTGACAAGGATTTTATTTTTACTGAAGTCACTTACAATCAAGTCTTAAATGTAATCGCTAATCTGAAAAACAAACAGAGTAAAGATGCTTATGATATCAACATTAAAATTCTCAATTGTATTAAATACATTATTATCATTCCACTAAAGAAACTAATTAATGAATGCATTAGAAAGAATGTGTTTCCAAAATGTCTTAAACTGTCAAAAGTGTTATTTTATTAAAAAAAAAACTGTATTGATGATACGGCAAATTACATCTATCGTGCCATTATTTGCCAAAATCTTTGAGGTAGTTCTCAAATCTCAAATCACGAATTATTTTGAAAATTGTAATCTTTTCAATAGTTGTCAATATGGCTTCAGGTCAAAATTGTCAACGACGTTAGCAATTAATTCGTTGATAAATGTAATAAATAAAGGCCAAAGAATTTGTGTATATGCAATTTTTAGACCTAAGTAAGGCTTTCGACTGTGTGCCTCACAATATTTTGGCGAACAAACTAAAATTTTACAATTTCTCTGAGAGTAGCAGAAAATTGATTATGTCGTATTTGACTGTTCGTCATCAATTTGTTCATTTTAATAATGTTAACTCTGGTATCACTGATATTAAATTTGGTGTCCCTCAGGGTTCAGTTTTGGGACCGGTTTTATTTCTTATTTATATTAATGATTTGCCAAACAGTAGTCCCTCAACAAACTTCACTCTCTTTGCTGATGACACAACATTGGCTCATTCCCATAAAGATTGTAACATTTTATTATCAGAAGCTTAAAAAAGTTTGTCTATGGTTCACAACTGGTTTTTAAACAATAAGTTAGTATTGAATGATGATAAAACAGAGACTATGATTTTTTCTTTAAGACAGCACTCTGTACAAATGACCTCTCATTGCGTTAAATTTTTGGGTATTATCTTGGACAGTAAGTTAACATGGGAGGAACACACGTCCTACATCTGCAAGAATATATCACGCAATATTTTCTTATTGCGCAATTTAAAAAAATGTTTGTCACAGTCAACGGTTTTAATGGCATATCATGCAATAATTCAATCTTCCCTCACTTATGCCATTTTAATATGGGGCCACTCGGCACATACCTCAACAGTTTTTTCACTGCAAAGAAAGGGTGTCAGAATCGTTGCTGGGCTATCATATAGAGATGACTGTAGGGATGCTTTTATAAGCCTTAAGATACTGACTTTACCCTGTAGTTATATATTGCAGTGCATTGTCCATGTTAAAAATAACCTTAATAATTACATAACATGTGAAAGTGTACATACGTACTCAACTCGTAATAGGGGCAATATATATTTGGGTTTTTCCGACTTTCAAAAACCAGAAATGCACCTGCTATTATGCAGTAAAATTTTCCAACGTGTTACCGATTGCTGTACAATCACTTGACTGTACTCGCTTTAAAAATGTAATTAAACGATTCCTGCTTGAAAATGCATTCTATGATTTTGACGAATTCTTGTCAAATGATTTTTCTCGTTTAATTTTATAAACTTGATATGTGCGTGATAATGATTGTTTGTTATTATATGTGCTTTATTGTTATTTACTCTACTTTGTTATTTATTTGTTTTATTTATTGTGTATTTTTTTTCTTATTTAAGACAACCACTTTTTGTTTGTTTTCATTGCCATATTTTTTGACGTGTCAAAACATAATTTATGTATATATGACCAATAAAGATCTATCTATCTATCAAAAGAGCGGTGGTGTTAACTCTATTACATATTTTGATTTTTGGCCACGTTTTTAGCTGTGAGACGTCTTAAATAAGAATTATTATTTCCTCGACAAAAAATCGGAATGCTCCGCATCAGTCTGTTTATAAATACTTTTTCGATTCGAAAGCACTGTTAACACATCAATTCAAATTTTTCATGGGTTTTATTTCAACTAGGTTCGGCAGATATTCAAGGTGTTTCATATTTCCACGTAACTCGCTATGTGTTAATTTGCTGCTTGTCTGTATAAACAGTGTTTTAATAACTTTATAATACAATTGTAACAAGTTTTACAAATAAAAGTTTATTTAACAAAATAAATGCATAAACCTCATATTACACATTAAAAAAAATGTTCGTAGTTTCATGACCTTTTTAAATCTGCAAAAAGTTTTCAATTTTAGAAACTATTTAATAGTTAAAAAAAGGTCTTTTTGCTACCAGTTTTTAAAAAATTCAACCAAAAGGTTAAACATTTATTGAATTTTTTTTCTTTTTGTCTCCTTAAATAGTCACAATTTAGTCCCTACCAATATTTCTCTGATTTGATGGCCAGAAGGGCGAATTTGCTGTGGCGTTTTTTGGAGGTCAGAAACAAAATCTCGATTTGGAATTTTAGGTGATGATTGTACTCTATAAAAGCTACATTTTTCCAAAATATCATCGAAATTGATCCGTTATTTTCAAAAATAAAATGTTTTGTATAAAAGTGTTGAGCCTGGAAATATTAATAATTTTTTTGTTCCAATCGAAATTATAAAACCCGAGATATAAACAGACATTCTTTAATTAAAATTGTTTAAACGAACATAGTCCCAACCTTACCGAAACCTCAAAACCGCAAAACTGTAAGTTTACCACAATCCCCTAAACAAAAAATTGCCCCCCCCCCCCCCCCCCCCGAGATAATTTACTGCTAATATTTAGTTTGACTATACTAGAGGCACTGAGAAATTTGTGAAATTTTGCAATCAGCCTCTCTAAAAGTGCTCTTTTGTAAATTTGTTTTCTTTTTTACTGTTTTCTCATAAGCTCCTACGTGCTAATATTTATATAAATGGCTATTCATTTTAACTACTCTATAATTTGTAATTGGGTTAGGTTGAGTTAAATTTTCATTCAATGAATGATTTTGTACTTCTGGGTGATATACGAGTGTACATAAATAGAGGAAATTTCAGAGTTTTTGTTGTTGCCGGTGGGTCTGACTTCTGACCAATAGTGATCGATGGATGAGAGAGATTATAATATGAACATTTGTTTTATATTATGTCTAATAAAGAATGAAAATTATGTTATCTCTGCTGTATATACTCGTATTATTTGATTTAAAACTAAAGTTTTAGAGTATTTTAGGTATAGTGCTGACATTACATTACATTTTTTTTAGTAACCGACAAAGTTTTTGCATGCTCAAACTGTCATAAAGCCTACAAATATTATACTGGATTATATGCTCATACAAAATACGAATGTGGAAAAGAAAAATCATTTTTCTGTGCCTTTTGCAACCGAGGATTCTGGCATAAACAGGCCCTGCAGAAACACGAAAAGAATATTCATAGTAAATTGAATAAAACAGAGGTCTGAATTTATTTGATGTAAAGAAAATTTTTAAATTTTTATGAATTGTTATTCTCATTTTTATATATGTATAATAAAGTGTATTATTCTTATTATATTGGTTTATTATTTTTTTAATATCAGAATGTGATAAACAAACAAAATGGCTAAAGCACAAGAGAGGTTTGTTAACTACCTAACAACCATCATTAGGGGGTAAAGCAAACATTGTCTCATTAGTATTTTAAGTCATGTAATTAATACATTTTTTTTAGGATTATTTTCATGTTTACACTGCTGCACAGTGTACAGGCATTATTCTTCTTTGCGTAAGCACCAGAAATATGAATGTGGAAAGACAAAATCTTTTGAATGTAAACACTGCAATGGAGCATTCTGGCATAAACAAGCCTTGCAAAGACATGAAAAAAGTAAAGCATGTGCTAATAATGTGAAAGAATTATGAAACTATTAAGTAAAGCGTTGTAAGGTTGTACATGTACATTCACCTAATAGTATGTTAACTGTGATTCATTATAATTCTGTTGTCAATAAAAAATTACAAATGACAATTACAGTCCATTTTGGATTTTTCAGCATTCTGTATTCATTTTTGTAATATAATATTACATAACGTCAAAATTTTCAGAAAAACATACAGACTACAATTATCGATGGGCCTCCTCTCGAAAGGGGAGTAGAGGAGAAAGATCCCCCCATTTCAATCCATTTGGAAAAAAATAAATTAACTGAATAAACTGCTCACAATGTTCTCAAAACTCAAATTGTAATTATTTTATTTACTCTAAAATATTATGGATCTTACCTTTATGCGTCAAAAGAGTTAACTTTTAAAAATTTTCAGAAGACCCCGCTCAGATCTTATGGGAAGTGGCCCCTGGTGTAATTGGCTGAATATATTGTAGATTTCGACTTTCTGATTAAAAGCTATCATGGGCCCAACTCGATCCTATGACTAGTTTCAGGGATACAGCTCAAGAAATGTACGAGAATGACCTCTTGTACAATAAAAAAAATTTCGAATTTATGATTTTTTTCATACATTTTATATTGTGATACGTTCTAATAGTCCGTTATAACATTTTGCATTAAAAACATTTGTTGTTTTAATTAAAAATAGCGTAGAAAAAAATTAGTTTTAAAAATGTTGGCGAAGGCGCCGGGAAATCTATATAAAAATAACAAGTGAAAAAAAATGGGTCAAATTGGTTAGTTATCCTGATCAAAAAACTTTAATTGAAAAACTTTCGGGAATTGCTCCTTTGACCTCTAATACCCCATCAATAAATTAAAAGATCGACAAGATACAGAATTTTAGAAGAATTTATAGCTGTATCTCGGAAACTAGTCATAGGATCGAGTAGGGCCCATAAAGAGCATTTGATCAGAAAGTCGAATTCTACAACATATCAAAGATTCAGCCAATTTCACCGGGGGCCACTTTCCATAAGATCTGAGCGGGGTCCTTTTTCAAATTTAACACCCATCCTTTGATGTATAATAAAGTGTATCATCGGCTTCCAATTGGTGTAGGAAAAACTTTTTTTTTAATCATTTCTTTCTTTATTTGGATGGAAATGAGCCAATAAAGTACAAAGAGCTGTTGTGTTGGTTGTCTAGTTCTGGCGTTCGTACTTTCTTTACTATTGCTCTACCTACTTAAAATTACGCCTGAAAGGTCAAGAACACATCGAGACCAAGCTTCAAATATACGAAATGAGTGCGCATCGGTTATAAATGTAATTATTTTTGCAATCATTATCAATTATATCGAAGTGACTCCATCTACTAAAACAGCATTGTATTAAAAAAAAATTTACAGCAAAAAGCATTTTTTAGCGAACTGGTTCATGTTATTAAACTGATCAAAAGATATTCTTGTAAGTAACTGAATACACTACACTTCTATTGAAGAACATTTTTAGCTAAAATTTATTTATTATCCAATGAGAAGAGAGATCTTCCTAATAAACAAGTTTTAGCTAAACATGTTCTTCAATGGAAGTGTAGTATTCATTTACTTACAAGAATATCTTTTTTTCAGTTTAATAACGCCAACCGTTTGGCTAAAAACTGCCTTTTCCCAGTCAAGATTTTTAGTACAGTGCTTTTTAATATAACCAACATACCCTTAAATTTTAAGTTTTTCAAGTTTATTCTCATTTTTAATGTTTGTATACTTATTTTTAGCTTGAAGCCGTACTAGCTCCAAGCAAATATTTAAAAATTCACGTAAATAATGTTTCAATATTGTTGATTAATAAAAATAGACTGCTAATTACAGGTTAGATTTCCAACCTACAAAAAGAGTCCTATTTTATTAGGACAAAGTATTTAGAACTTCATAAACATTACAGTGAACTAGATTTTAGTTGAAAATATGGACACCAGGCAGAAATTTTAATAACAGCTGCGTAATACTCGTAAATCTTAAGAAACACATACAGGGTGTCCCATAAGTAATTGTACACAGAGCAATGACAGATTCCTTACGTCAAAATATTACGATTTAACTAAACTTACCTTGGTCCAAAAGTTGATAATAACAGAGATACAGGGTGTCAAAGTTAAATTTTTTTTTGTTTTTTTTTTAATAATTTCTTTAAAAAGTTAAATATCTTAACAAAATTTGGTGATTGGGGGTTTTTTGAGACGAGGGATTCAAATCTGTTCATAGTTTTGCTGTTGTTTGTAGAGGGCGCCACCTACGGTAGTTTGCGTGTCGTTTATACGTCATACTTTTTTTGGCGATTTTTTAAAAAAATTTTAAAATAAAAATTCCCATTTTCCTGTCATTTTTACGTAAAAAAGGCATACCTTCTAAATGTCGCTACGAGTAACCGTTTCCAAGATATTTGGTTTTAAAGTATTCAATGCAACCAATTTAAATGATTTAGGGATGTACGATTGTTGTACCCAAATCTAGGTGGCTTGTGTCAATTACTCTTTAAATGTCATACCTAAAAATTTTGTTGTGCTAATAAATGCAATTTAACAATTGTTGTACATAAATCTAGGTGACTTGTGCCAGTTAGGTATTATTGTATTGTGTTGATTGGATTTAGATAATCACTGAATTTTTAAATTTGTTTGGATTAATCATGCCTCGTCACAACAACTTTTCAAACAGTGAAATGCGAGATATGGTATGCGTCTACGCACAAGAAAATTGTTGTGGTAGACGTGCCCGCCGTACATATCTACGATTATATCCCAACAGGACCCTACCAAACCATCAAACATTTAAAATATCTATGACAGATTAGGAGAAAGTGGCGAGTTTCGTCCCAAGAGCCACATAGGGCGTCCAAAAAGAATTACCGCCGATCAGGAGGATGAAATTTTAGTTCGAATTGCTGAAGATCTTGAACTTTCCACACGGCGATTGTCTGCAATTACTGGAGTAAGTAAATCTTCCATATTTAGAATACTTCACAAAGAAGATTTGAGACCATTTCATTTTATTCCGGTACAGAATTTGTTACCTAGGGATCTTCCCGCACGTGTAGAATTTTCACAATTTCTTCAAAATTAACAAACAATAAATCGTAATTTTATCGAAAATATTTTATTTACGGATGAAGCAACTTTCACCCGAAGAGGAGTATTTAGCTGGAGGAACTTCCATTACTGGGATGTGGAAAATCAACATACACATAGGGAATCACATTTTCAACAAGAATTCAAAATTAATGTTTGGTGTGGAATTAGGGGAGATCAGTTATTGGGGCCATATGAATTACCACCAAACTTAAATGGTGCTTCATATCTGAACTTCTTGCAAACTGAACTTTATGATGAAATGAATACATGGCCCAGAAACATAAGACAGAATTTATGGTTTATGCAGGATGGAGCTCCACCTCACTATTCCCTTGAAGTCCGCAATTATTTAAATTTGCAGTTTCCTCATAGGTGGATTGGAAGGGGAAGTGAATTTCGATGGCCAGCTCGTAGCCCCAATTTCAATCCTATGGATTTTTACTTTTGGGGACATATGAAGACATTGGTTTATTCCCAAACAATTAATAATCGACAGGAATTATGGCAACAAATACAAAATGCCGCACAGTTTATTAGAAATCAACCTGCCATATTTTTTAAAGTTAGACAATCTTTAACAAAAAGAATAAGGAAATGTATCGATGTTGGTGGAGCGCATTTTGAAAATTTATTAAAGTAATTATGCAATATTATTATGTAATAAAATTTATTTTCTTGCTGTAATGACTGATTATTCTAATTAATCAAGTACTGTGTTTTTACCTCCTTAATGGTTAATATCTCGACAATTATCCACTTTATGGGTTCTTAACAAGAGTGCATATGTTACGTATAAGACATTGGAAAATATGAATTAAGTAGTTGAAATTGATATTCGCACAGTGACGTAATATGTAATTTAGGAGGGGTGAAGGGGTTTATCAATTATGTTGTACGCCACTGGCAAAAGCGATTTAACATATTGTTTTTGTTTTAATCAAAGCCTACTTTGAAAAATCGTACATCGCTAAATCATGATTTAAATTGGTTGCATTGAATTCTTTAAAACCAAATATCTCGAAAACGGTTACTCGTAGCGACATTTAGAAAGTATGCCTTTTTTGCGTAAAAATGACAGGAAAACAGGAATTTTTATTTTAAAAAAATTTTAAAAAATCGCCAAAAAAAATATGACGTATAAACGACACGCAAACTACCGTAGGTGGCGCCCTCTACAAACAACAGCAAAACTATGAACATATTTGAATCCCTCGCCTCAAAAAACCCCAAGTCACCAAATTTTGTTAAAATATTTAAATTTTTAAAGAAATTATTTAAAAGAAAAGAAACAAAAAATTTAACTTTGACACCTTGTATCTTTGTTATTATCAACTTCTGGACTAAGGTAAGTTTGGTTAAATCGTAATATTTTGACGTAAGGAATCTGCCATTGCTCTGTGTACAATTACTTATGGGACAGCCTGTATTTTTGAGGTTAGCTGTGACGTCACGTGCAGATGCCCCATAGTAGCCACACTGTCTACCCTTCACCCCACTTCAGCTTTGTGATTGGCGTTGTCTCCTCTTAACACATGTTAATAATTTTTATTTTTGGGGCAAAATATTGATGAGAAAAGTAAATTTGTTTATAAAATTAAAAGATTTTAAAAAAATGATCACTGAAAACAAAATAAAAAAAGAAGCTACAATCTGAAAAAAAAATTGATGTATGACTTGATGCACTTAAACAATCGACGATTCAATTTTCGGCTTTGCTTTTGTTTTTTAGGCGTTGTTGTGGACATACCAATTTGAAATTTGGTATGACAAGTTAGCTCTTCTAGGGGCATCGTTTCTTAATATTTCGTTAAAATATTTGCGTTATTGTTGTTATCAACAATTGTTTAAAAATGGCTGCTATTGTTTTTATTCACTGGAACTTACCAAATTAACCAAAAAAGTTTGGATAAGTCTAATTTTCTGCGGAAGTTTATTATGAAAAATCTCTTTTTTTATTCATTGCGATACGAGTTATACAACCAGAGATATTTAAGAAAAACTGCGAAAAAACTGTGCTAGTAACGATTGTTTTTTAACTGTTTAGAGATGTTTTAATAATTTTGACATACGCCAATAAAAATATAAGCATTTCGAAATAATAATTTCAAGTTTTAGGAAAAAAAGTAATTTTTTTTATTAACAAAAGTTTAAATATTTCTTCTAAGATATGTCGCCGTAGAAAAAAAAAATTTCTCTATATTGTTCGTTTTTTCATGGCATTTTAATTCGTGTAAAAAGTTGTTATATTTGAAGTCTTTTTGTAGGTTAAAATTGCATTAATAACATTTTTTTTTAAATGCGGAAAAAATGATCAAAAATCGATAAACGAAAAATTGTCTCTCTGTCACATTGAAGTACTCTTAAACACCTACAATTTGGGCTATCGCATACATTTCTCGGTTTTGATGGCAGAATTTCACAAGGATGCAAAGTTTAAGCAACAGTTAAGTTCTTTAGCCGTATTAATAAATAGTCGTAAATAGATTTGAAATGTTCAGTGGCAAAAGCTAAATTTTTCCAAAATTCATTGAGATTTATCCACTATTTTTTAAACAACAATAATTTGTGTAAAAACACCTAATCTTGTACTATTTTATTTTTTTTAAATAATAATAACAATCGGAATGAATTCTAATTTATCTACATTTCATTTCTTTTTTTGTTAATTTTCATAGGTCTTATTGATCTCGAGATATTTAGAAAGATGGAAAACCACGGTATAAAAAATTAAATTGTTTAAATAAGCAATACGCAGACCTCGCCGTATTGTTCTGTATTAAAAGATTAATTAATTATTTCCCGGTGTTTAATTGCAAAATTACAGATAAATATTGCAATCAAAAACAACATGTTTATTTTGTAGAAGGTGTATCTTTTTAAATGTTCTGTAGACCTTCAAATATGTTATCTAATATACTCTGTTTTTAGCCGCATTTTCCTGTGTAAACTGCAGTAAAGTATACAGACATTATCCTTCCTTACACAAACATTTGAGATACGAATGTGGAAAGACGAAATCCTTTAAATGTAAACATTGTGCAGCAGCTTTCTGGCATAAACAAGCCTTGCAAAGGCACGAAAGAAGCAAGGCATGCGTTAATAGAATAGTAAATCATTTGTGAATCTTGTAAGCTAAACGTTGTAATGTGAGGGTAAAATGAGCCTAATAATATTTATATAATTAGCTTGTAATTGTAACAAAATATTGTGTTCCATTTAAATACATATTCTTCGCAAAAAGTCTGTTTCCGTTAATTTAAAATGAATTTTATACCTCACGCTAAACTAATTTGTGAATTAATACTATTTAAATTATTGAACATTTTTAGACTCATAAAGGACCCTGGACTTTTCTTATAGAAAATGGCTTTCGGCTAATTTTCTTGAAATTTTGCAGGTTGATAGTTCTTAACATGTAGATCAAAAGTCTCAATGGGCACAAAGCCCCATAACCCCTCCTTCCCCCCCAAAAACCACCCCCAAGAGGTTGAAGTATCATTGGTTGCCTACGTGGTAATTCAGTAATCAGGAAAATCCATAGGATGGTCGTGGTGGTGGTGGGGGGGACGTAGGAGGAGTAGCCGTTGGGTGGACTACAAGAATAAATTGTTTTACATTCAGAAATCAGTTATATTCCCCTACCCCCTTGGGGTTGGTTTTTGAGGGAGCCCATTGAGACTTTTGATCTATGAGGGTTAGATGGTCAGAGGTTGAAGTATCATTGCTTGCCTACGTGGTAATTCAGTAATCAGGAAAATCCATTGGATGGTCGTGGTGGGGGTGGGGGGACGTAGGAGGGGAGGGGTTAGACGGTCGGTGTGATAGGTCATAGGGGCTAGCCGTTGGGTGGACTACAAGAATAAATTGTTTTAGATTCAGAAATCAATTATATCCCCCTAGCCCCTGGGGGTGGTTTTTGGGGGGAAGGAGGGGTTATGGGGCTCTGTGCCCATTGAGACTTTTGTGTTGAGAACTATCAACCTGCAAAATTTCAAGAAAATTAGCCGAGAGCCATTTTCTATAAGAAAATTGCAGGGTCCTTTGAAGGTCCGAAATACACAACAATCCATCGTTTTTTTTTAGACCAGTGGAATTAGACGGTCCCCCATGTAATCAATTGCATTAATTTTCCGATTCTCGAAAAAATATTTTCTTGTGCCATTTGATTCAGTACGGTGATAGTATAGATAGTATTTGTGAGTACTTTTAAAGCTTCAATTTATTTAAACAATTAGGAAAAGTACGTTTAAATGGTGTATTTTGACCTTTCACTGCTTACGTATATACGACAAAAATGCGCTGGAGATCGAATTTCCAAAAAAAAAGTTCGGGAGAACATGTTTTTAACCAGTATAGTTTACGAGTTACAATCACCGCCGCGCAAACGGAGAAAATACCCTTTTTTAGGCTACTCTCTCCTTGCGGCCCGAACTTAATTAAAATTAAAAAAATATAAAAGAAATATGCAAAAATTCATTGACGATTTTTTGGCGAAGTTTGGATCAACTTCTAAAATTTTGCAGATTTTGGTGATGCTAAACGCAAAGTCTTTATCATCCTTCATTTTAAAACTTTCTCGTTTAATATCTTTCTTATGGAAACTTAAAAGCATATTTCACCGTACACCTCAATATTCAGGGGCGAGAAATATTCATCTGAATTGACTAAATCACCGTATTATGATAAAAAAAAAACATCAAAAAACATCATTTACCCACAAAATTTGGCAAACTATGTAAACTTTTTTTTAATGAGTTCGTGAAAGTGTATAGAACAATAACCTGAAAAGTTTACATTTCGCTCGGATGCAGAACATAAAAAAAGTGAAAAAAAATTTTTTTTCATCCATTCTTTCAAAATTTTGAAATTAAATCAAGCTAGAAAAAAATAAAAAAACACAGATGGATAGATCACATATTTATGAACAAAAAATTTCCTAACAAAATTTATCGTTAAAGCTACGGTTTTCTCGGAAAAAAATAGTCAAGTGTAATGTTATAACTCGGAGCGAGATACATGCGTGCGCGCGCTTGAATTCGCATGACTGTGACATCGATGCACTGAATTACATGTCATTAAATCAGAATGTATTCAATCTATATGAGTGTTGGTTCGTTTAAAAGCTGGAAATTGTAGCTTTTTGATGCTTTTTTGTTTTAAACTAATACAAGCAAAGGATGGATGGGAAAAATATACTTATATATATTATTATTCCCGAACTCAATCGTTTTTTCGAAAATATGATCAATCAGATCATGATAAATTGCGATTTTCACGATCTTATCCTTATAACTATGAAAATATCTTTGACTGTTTTGAATATAAATTCTGGAACTTTTCCAATACATTAACAAATGTATAAGGAATCTATTGGATATATACATATATACAGTAATGGCACGTAAAAATTCATGCGAACGATTCAGCGGCTATGTGTGGTGTCTGTGTATGCATTGATAATTGTATATTTTCCCTACATACTCACTATTTATCCTCCTATTCACTAAGAAAAATGTTTAAAACGTGTAATCAGAAAGAAAAAATGCTTTATTTTACTCGATAGAACAGCTAAGAATTTTTAGAGGTTCCATAGTATCAGGGATCCGTACCGAATCCTTATTGGGCCGAAAACCGGACCGGAATCGAAATTTTTTCTGGACAGGAACCGAACCGAAACCCTTATTTCATCAGACGCCAACTTGGTTGTCCGAACCGGAACCGTTTTAAATTATATAATGGTTCTTTTCGGTTTTTTCGGTTCTGAGCCTGATACCATATTTTCCTAACTTTTCATGTCGAACAATTTCAATTTTCAATTTAATGTTTTGTTTTTGTATTATGATCATGCGCTTATTTTGTTTCGTCTCTACCACAGCCTGTGTATCTACTTTCTATCCCCCCTCCTGCTCCTCTATGCATCGGCTGGTTTTGTTTTGTCGCCGTCCGTGCAATATGCAATGCGTACGTGACCGCTATCGCGCCACGCCAAATAAAGATGTTGATTCAAAATTGTATTCAATTTAATAATAATATAATACCTACGGGTTATGTAATACCCGTGGAATGAAATTTGCCTCTAAACTTGCACAAAACAGTTAAAATACCTCTTAGCATTACCTTTCTTCCTCGTTTCTCCTACCCCTCTTAGTACATATATCATATATCATGTATTTATCAGAAATGAATATACAATGCGACAACCGGAATAAAACGAAAAAAATCAGCAGAACCGGACAGAAAAATAAGTTATAGAATCGGAACCGAACCGAAACCGAAATTTTTTTATTCATAAAAACCGGAACCGAACCGGAACCGTTATTTCATTTCGGTCCGGATCCCTGCATAGTATGCATTTAACCGTGCGCTGGCCGCGCAGAGTGACAAAGTTACTTCACTATTTTTTTCCAGGAATACCGTGGCTTTAGCTATAAATATTATTAGAATATTTTTTGTTCAGAAACATGTGATCTATCCACCTGTATTTTTTATTTTTTCCTACCCTGACTCATTTTAAAAATTTTGAATAAATGGATAAAAAAAAATTTGTTTTCACTTTGTTTTATGTTCTGCATCCGAGCGAAATGTAAACTTTTCAGGATATTTTTTCTATACACTTTCACGAACTCATTTAAAAAAATCAAACAGTTTGCAAATTTTTGTGGGTTTCACTATAACCTGATAATAGCCATTTACGTGGAGTTTTGGATTTTTTTTAAATAAATAAATAACCGTTTATTAGATATTGTAACTTACACCGTTCTTATGGGCGGTGAAGGATGAGGGAAACGAAGGGGAGGTGGGGGTGAATATAGAATTTTTGCTTCTCTTTCTACTTACCTAACAAAATTGAGTACTTTGGAAGAATTTCCTGCACTAAAGAATCACTTTTCGTTGCAATATCAATTTCAATGCCACCTCCAAATAAGAGTTGCCTTTTACTGCCTTCCCGATGTTTTTAGCCAATTCGGATAATAGATTCGTATTCAGCACCTCTAAATTTATAAAAAAAAAAGAGTTTCCACACTTTACCACGGATGGGATGTAAGTAGAAAAGGAAGAAAACCTTCTAAATTCACTCCTCCCCCTCGTTTCCCTCACCCCTCACCACCCATAAGAACAGTGTAAGTTACAATATCTAATATAGGGTTATTTATTTATTAAAAAAAAAACAAAACTCCTGGTTAAATGGCTATTATCAGGTTATAATGTAATTACTTCTGAATACTCTTACACCCATCTCCACCAATTAAGGTGGTGGATTTTATCTTTCTAGAGTTTTTATTGGTTTTAATTGCAAAAGAAATCTCCAATCACCCAGTTTGGTGTTTTTTTATCATAATAAGGTGATTTAGTCAATTCAGATGAATATTTCTCTGGGGTGTACGGTGGGCATATCACTATCCAGAAAGTATTACTTGTTTTTTGCATTAAAAAATTCTTTAATTAATTAAATGACTTTTGGTTGGAAAAATGAGAATCTTCATTTTATGGCACCCAAATAAAGGTTGTTCCCGAGATTTATCGCCAAAACGGGTTACGGATTCGTTTTCAACACCCCAAAATTAGTAAAAAAAGATGGCTTCCACACTTTACCACGGATGGGCTAAAAAAGTCCTTTTTTAACATTGTTCTTTGAATCAATGTCAAATATTAAAACAAATGCGTTTGAAAAATCAGTGATTACATTTTCACCACAAAAAGTGGTGAAAAAGTAAAAATGTCGATTTTTTTTATGCTTGTAAAAAAAATGCACACGAAAGAAAAATAAAGAGGACCATCATATTGAGAGAGTGACCAAAAGTACATTAGAAGGAAATCGGCAATTTTGATAGGACAGCTAATATTTAACTGGAAAGTTTAGAAATAAAAACAGCTGAAAAAAATGTTGCCCTTCACTTTTTTCGAGGCGGCACCACGATCGGACTGCTTAGAGAGTACCTCGAAAAATGGTAATTTTTACGCCTGCGTGTATAAGTTAGAAGCTATAATAGAATAAAATATACTCTCGAGGACTTTTTTGTATTCGTAAATTCGATGCTGTACAAAAAGTTTCAGTGCACTTTTGTCGTATATTACCGTTCTCTCTACGTAAGCGGTGAAATGTCAAAATACACGAAAATCGAAATTTCAACATTTTTTTTATTTACGCAAATTGGGAATTCTTGAATACCACTAAGCATCGGGAAATGAATGGAAGTGATTACACCTATTGCATTGTACTATTTGGATACTTTACTGCAAAGCAAAGCCATTTAGTCACAGCGCTATAATGGCGCTTGATAAAATAGCTTTAGTACTCACTATTTTTGTGGTTATGGATGTGGATTTGTGTGCCGTAGGCTCTCTAACTCTTTAGAGTTAAGTAGTGTATATATTAATTGTATTCGTATTTTATTTATTTTACCATAGACTGAAAAATGTTGTAAATTTATTAAAGTTAAATGTATTGCAGAGATGCCGATGACAATAGAATTAAAAGAAGAACAGCACAAAGTGCTAAATCCTTGGTTGTATTTGATGAACGCGTTCAAAAAACCCAAAAAGAAATCAAACAGAATTCGGGGTAATTTTATTTGCAATGGCTGCAATAGGACATACATTCGGAAAGATTCGCTGCAAAGGCATTTGACGTACGAATGCGGGAAAGAACCCCAGTTTCAATGCCCTTTCTGTCCGCAAAAGTGCAAGCGTAAAGCCCATCAAATAAGGCACATCAAGAGGCAACACAAGGACAAAATCGGAATCCTGGAAGAAAACAACCCGGATATGTTTATTTCGAAAGAAGAAACTGATTAAAGACGTAGAATCGTGTTAAAAATTGTTTACCGATTCCAAATTTTTTTAAATGTATACATGACAGAGGTAGAGATTTGCAAAAACATCATGCCGGAACTACTCAGACTCAATACTCACCCGCAGCTTCTCTAAGTGGCGCTGCATCAGACCAGGTTTCAGTTTGGCCAAAATAATTAAGGTTTGGCTTGTTTCGCGAAAAACAATTTATATAAGAATACTTAAACCTCCGTCTATCGAAACTAAGTGGCAGCGTTATTGCGGGGGCGGTTCCGAAAACTGACATAAATAATTCATTTGATTTACAAGGTACAATAAAACGAACCACTCCACCGCTCGCGTCTCGGGCGTTAGGTTAGGCAACATTGCTTCTCCACAAATACTGTTGAATTGGTATTATTCTATTGCATTCAGAATGCCCAGTCCATATGCCTTCGATTTGAGAAATCGCTGCCATTTATGTTTTTGTATTTGAGGGATTGTGTTTTTCAAAATATCCACAATAGATGCAGAGATATATTTTTCAATACTTTTTCACTTTTATTATTTGAAAATGATTTGAAAAATGTTAAAAAAATCTTAATTTTCTTATATTTTTAAATCATTCCGGAGCTGAACATTTGATATGGATTTGGTAAAATCATGTTAAAATGGGCTGCATTTTCTATATAGCCTTCCGTATTTATTCATTTCACTCACGCGCTCCCTTCTTAAGCATTTGCTGGGCTTATGCTGCCGAATTTTTCGTCTGGCATGAATTTGAAAAGTGTATGAATGGGCAAATCGATTGGTGTACTGATATTTTTTGCACCTTGTAGTTCAGTTTGTCAATATTCGCGTCTGCCCAAATTAGTTTAAGGTTTTCTCTATCACATGGTGTGGTTCGTTTTCTTGTACCTTGTAGTTTCTACTTGACTCGCTTGTATCAGTTTTTTGCGCCGCCCCCATAATAACTCTGTCACTTATAGTCTAGGTACCCGCCGACATAAAGTGCAATTTATACATATCCTCTTATAACTTCTTGTACGGTATAATTTTCGTAAATGCGGCTTTCCCCTTCCTATTTTTCCGAAAGACTTGCATTTCCCGTTGTGTGAAAAAGTTGTAGATACTGTATTTTTACAAAATATAGTCGCAAGAAAACTGTATCAAGTTTTCTTGCGACTACATTTTGTAAAAAAATTGTCCTACGAAAATTTTGGAACGATAAGGTTGTATACCACCCTAATCATGGCGAAATAATAACTTTAGAAAATTTATTGATAACCAGCTGATTTTTTCAAGATTGCCTGATAAAAATATGTAGAATCCAATTTTCGAATTGTCCGACAAAATTTATTTTCCGATTGTCCAGTCCGATGCCGACGCATTGAAATCGTCGGTTTCATGACGATCAAAAATTTATTAATAACTGTTGGACGAAAAAATATATCTGTCTGTACCTAATCTGTGGTACAAATGGCGCACAAATATATCGCGACGAATCTACATTCGCCAAAAAAACAGCAATTTTTCACAACATTTTAAATATAACCCGGGTGGTTTCGCGGCGCCCCTGCTAGGAAAAATATTCTGGTTTCTTTTTTTTTGCATAATCGTACATCAGATAGTCCTCTTATAAAAAATCTGCATGTTACCGTTCACGGTCATAAATTGTTTAAACAATTTTTATTAAACAAATTCCAAAAATTATTTTTTACTCCTGAACAATTTTTTTTTTGGTTTTTTGGACTATTTGAAACAAAAAAGGCTATATAAAGACTAAATATAGGTATAAATAAAATAAAATTTTAGCTTTCAGAAACTGCATTAGGTATTGTAGGAATATTTTTAAATGATTTATGCAATTAATCAATAAAGAAAGTAATATTTAGAATTTTAGGCCTTTAAAATTCTGCGAATTTTGGCAAAATTTTATATAATTACGGGTCTGTTTACATCCTGCCCTAAAAGTTTAAGATTTGGTGTCTAAATATGAGTAAGGCAAGACCGGTAATTTGAATGCATCATATGATATGAATAATTTTTTTTAATTTTTCATCGAATAAGGAAAAATTTTACTCTTGGCCAACTTATTTATTATATGTGCTCTATACTTATTTTAAAAACAAACAACTAAAAAACGTACTTTATCAACAAATATTTAGTCTTCATGAAACTGATGATTTTTAGGGTCGGACTGGAAAATCGGTAAATATATTTTATCGGACAATTCATAAATTGGATTATACGTATTTTTAGAGAATATTATTTAGGTATTATGCAAATCACAACTTACACACTTTTTTATTTATTATGAAAATACCTACTTTCTGTATATTGTTGCCCTAATCTGGGCACGCTAATATACTAGTTAGGTAAATACTTTAAAACACTCATTATTGGAGAACCAATCAAAACAACTACTCTTCTAGCTAATACTGACGAAGTATTGAGTTACATGATTGGATTCTTAGCATTTTAAAGAAAAAAAATATTGAAAATACTTAAATCATTCATTTACATTTAGTCATTCACACCTTTTTTTATTTAATATGAAATTATCTACTTTCTGTATATTGGTACCTTAATCGGGTCACGCTAATGTACTACTTAGGAAAACACTTTAAAACGCTCATTATTGAAAACCAATCAAAACAACTACTCTTCTAGCTAATACTGACGAAGTGTTGAATTACATGATAGGATTCCTGGCATTTTAAGGCAAAAAAATATATTGAAGATACTTAAAATATTTATTGAAATTCAGTCATTCACAAAAATTATTGAACCTTACATTCTATTTCAACTCTAGAAAAGTTGTACAAGTTTTTTCGAACTCGTTAGTTCTCATCAGTAGAGTATAGAAACATTCATTCATTATTTACAAGCCTATTCTTGATTTATTTGCTTTTATCATGAATAGGAAATATTATTTAGGTATTGTGCAAATCACAACTTACACACTTTTTTATTTATTATGAAAATACCTACTTTCTGTATATTGTTGCCCTAATCTGGGCACGCTAATATACTAGTTAGGTAAATACTTTAAAACACTCATTATTGGAGAACCAATCAAAACAACTACTCTTCTAGCTAATACTGACGAAGTATTGAGTTACATGATTGGATTCTTAGCATTTTAAAGAAAAAAAATATTGAAAATACTTAAATCATTCATTTACATTTAGTCATTCACACCTTTTTTATTTAATATGAAATTATCTACTTTCTGTATATTGGTACCTTAATCGGGTCACGCTAATGTACTACTTAGGAAAACACTTTAAAACGCTCATTACTGAAAACCAATCAAAACAACTACTCTTCTAGCTAATACTGACGAAGTGTTGAATTACATGATAGGATTCCTGGCATTTTAAGGCAAAAAAATATATTGAAGATACTTAAAATATTTATTGAAATTCAGTCATTCACAAAAATTATTGAACCTTACATTCTATTTCAACTCTAGAAAAGTTGTACAAGTTTTTTCGAACTCGTTAGTTCTCATCAGTAGAGTATAGAAACATTCATTCATTATTTACAAGCCTATTCTTGATTTATTTGCTTTTATCATGAATAGGAAATATTATTTAGGTATTGTGCAAATCACAACTTACACACTTTTTTATTTATTATGAAAATACCTACTTTCTGTATATTGTTGCCCTAATCTGGGCACGCTAATATACTAGTTAGGTAAATACTTTAAAACACTCATTATTGGAGAACCAATCAAAACAACTACTCTTCTAGCTAATACTGACGAAGTATTGAATTACATGATTGGATTCTTAGCATTTTAAAGAAAAAAAATATTGAAAATACTTAAATCATTCATTTACATTTAGGTATTTTCATAATAAATAGAAAAGTGTGTAAGTTGTGATTTGCATAATACCTAAATAATATTCTCTAATCATGATAAAAGCAAATAAATAAAAATAATTAATGGTAAAAAATACATATTTTTATTCAGCAATCTTGATCTTAATAAATTTTTGGTCGTCATGAAATAGACGATTTCCACGTATCAGACTGGACCTCCGATTAAAGAACTTATATCTAGATACATGATGGCATTGATTTATTTGTCGCTGAAAGACTCACAATCTAAGGCACTTCTTCCCATAAGTTGCTGATTGGCCCATCGGCGTATTCGCGGCCGCTCGTGCACGATCGGCTTCAGTTCGATTATCATAATCTCAGTTGACAGTTCGGCCATTAATGTCAATAAATGTTTTTCGTGTTCTCCGACCAAAAACTGGTGAAAAAGTAATTTTATTTTAAGTTGTGATTTGCTTAATACCAAAATAATATTCTCTATTCATATTTACACAGTTTAGTGACAATATATTTTGTGCAAATAAATAGTGAAGTGCTCTGCCGTTTGCAGAAAGCAGTTTAGAAAAGAAGAAAATCGATCGTTCCATAGTCGTAACATGATGAAGTTCAGTTTACAGTTATAAAGTAAATAGCAATTAAATTTTAATATCCTTTCAATACATATTTATCTTACTGTTTTATCGTACTGTAATATCGTATGCCTACATCACGTTATATAAAGAGCCGGTAATGCAGGAATTGCAATAATTCATTTTAATGAAAATATTTACCATTCTACACATTTTCTACACACACAACGCCACTGTTGCCTACGGGATGTGATGTTCATCTATCCATTTTAATGGACATATAATGTGACTATGTTAGGAGCAAACAAGGTATATAGTGAAAAGATAGCCTGTTATGTATCTAGATATAAGTTCTTTAATCGGAGGACTGGACAGTCGGAAAATATATTTTGTCGGACAATTCGAAAATTGGATTCTACATATTTCTATTAAGCAATCTTGAAAAAAATCAGCTGGTTATCAATAATTTTTTTAAAGTCGTTATTTTGGCATGTTTAGGATGGTAGACACCCTTAACCTTCCAAAATTATTGTAGGGCAATTTTTCTTGCGACTACATTTTGTAAAAAAGTACAGTATCTATAAATTTTTTAATACAACAGGAAATGCACGTCTTTCGGAAAAATGGGAGGGGGAAAGCCGCGTTTACGAATTTTTTTGCAGAGCAAAAAAGTAGTAGACTAGGCACAGTTATGCCATACAAGAAGTTATAAGAGGATATGTATAAATTGCACTTTATGTCGGCGGGCATCTAGACTATTAGTTTAGAGAGGCGGGCGATTTAATTATGCTTATAAAAATATAAATAAAAAAACAGTTTTTTTGTGAAATCAAGTCAACTATTTTTTTCTATGGTTCTGATCAGTAACATGTAAACGTTGTGCAGAACCGACTTAACTTGAACAATATGAGCTAATATTTTTCGAAATATTCCTTCTGAGATCAAAGAAAATTTATATTGTGCTTAATTATAAACGACTGGAATACCTAGACTAACACCAATATCTTTCCAATTACATAATGAAACTGAGACACCAAAAAAAAATGATCGAGAGTGAAAAGTATTAAAGAGTTGCGAAATCCATCTAGTAAACAATTTTTTTTAATTATAGTTTTTTTTGCTTATATAACACGTTAATTATTATTAGCTTTTATTTATTTACGACATAACTTATAAATTGGTTTGTAAGGTTTTATTAATTTCACATTTCACATATTTATACATTGAAACTCGAGGAAATGGGTACCTAACTACGCCAAAAATTTTGCCTTTGATATCTTATAACTTTGAAACCAAACTAGGTTTTGATTGTTTCTTTCAATAGGAGCAGATTCGATCCTTTTCATCAAATGTTTTCTTTCTTGGAGAAATGGAGATAACATATTGAAGAAAGAAAATAGAGATCCGAATTTAAAGAAACTGTTAAAATCGGTTATTTGCTTCTAAATTATAGCAAGGTGGCCACTTTTTTCGTATTTTAGTATATGAGTAAGTTTCCTCACATTTATTTTCCATACACGTATTCAAGCTTGGTTCGTAAAATGTATTTATCTGCTAATGATTTAAGGTATTATTATTATTATTATTCTCTTTTTATCATTAATTATTGATTTTTGTTGATATATTTAACAATATCTAGTAATAAATTTATATAAATGAATAAACTTGTTTCAATTTTTCAAAAAGAGACATGTTCTTTTCAGAATTTTATTGTAAACTTTGTCTTCTTCTTGCACTTAAGGACCAAATTCTTCAGTTATTTTGATACTTAGTCGAAATTTATTTTAAGTTCACAGCATTAGCAAGATAGAAAAAAAAGTAAAAGAAATAAAAGGCAATAAAGAATTCAAAAGAGTTAGCAGAAAAGGATGCATAGTATGCAAACAGAAGAAAATTAGAAAGCAAACAGTATACGAATGTAAAATGTGCCCTGGACAACCTGGTTTTTGTCTCCAGTGCTTTGCCAGTTATCACAAATATTTCCAGTAATTGACAAATAAATGGTTTGGGTTCATAAGTGCGTTTTGTTATTTATTTTATCTTTACCCAATTTGTGTGTACACTCCGATTGGAGTGGTCGACATTACATATTATGAATATTTTACTGGACGCCGTATTTTTTTCTGACGTTTGAAACAAAAAAAATAACACTAAAACCGTTTATGAACTACCTTTTTGCACACTCAGGTAATTTGACACCTTTACTGAATTGATTAAGATACTTGTAAGTGACATTTACAAATTAGCGATCAGTAAGTAATTACTTACCGATCAGGAGGCGGTAAGTAAACTAATAAATATAGAAATTTAAAAATCAAGTTTTATTAAAGACAAAATTAAAATTACAATTTGAACGATTATTAAAATTAATTGAAACAATAGAATCCAGGTTTAAAACAACGTTCTCTTCTGATGATGCTATAGTTGCTGCACATTTTGTAATAACACTCTAGACTGCGATGTCACTTTCTGTCGTCGTAGAATTTCCTCGAGAATTTCCATGTAAAATCTTGTTTGCAAATTGGTTTTTATTTTCCACTGAGTCTTCGATATATTCTTTAGCTACAGAGGATGAACGCATCCACCGTGACTTTTAAGGCCAAAAATATCTATTCCTTGGTTTGCCAGAATAGTGGCCTGTTTGAAATATCAACAGCTTTATACAAAAATATTGTGGCTTTGAGCATGGAGTATTCAGTCCATAAGCTTCCTGGAGACTTTAGGGTTTAATTTCTTGAACTAAAATAGACTGGCCTTACTTTTTCTGTGATAGTTTCCAAATTCTTCTTGTTACACCACGTTGTGAATAGCTTGGTTTTATCATATCTCTCTTTTGATTTCTCGGGAATTATAGCTGCGCATCCTACTTGCCAAGCATCTTCTAAGTCTGAATAGGTACTTTCTTGAACTTACAAGAAGCTTAAATTGTGGCAAAAATCTTATCTTTGAGAAATTTCTAATGACAGCAGATGCTACTTGAAAATAAATATTCGATCTCATGGTAATCAAAGCGAAAACTTTTTCAGGTACGACTTGTTTGTTTTATATATTTTTAAAATATTGAGTTTTTTAGTTTTAATTAATTTTTTTCAATATTTGAGGGTGCACTGCGGTCAATAAGTGTTTTACTGGTTTCGGATGTTTTGTTCGTCTCGATCTACAAATATATCCTCAACCAGTAAAGAACACTTACTGACCTTAATACTTAATATACTATTACTTCATATTTTGCAATACGAAACAAAAATATTGAAAATCTTTTATATCAGCTCTATTTTTTGCAAATGATAGAATTTATGTTAATGGCTGAATTTGCCTTGGAAGATATGAATCTTTGAAAATATTCGCACTTTGAGGCGCTACTATAAAAATATTTCGAGTTTTTTTAGTTATTAGTGCGCATTCTGAACCACTCTCTATTCTAACGTTATATCAGATTTATCTAACAAGATAAGCGATTTATCATTTGCGTACATGATAAAAGACGTCTATGAAGTGAAAATATCAAGGTCATTGGTTTATAATAAAAATAGCACATTACCTAAAACTGAACCCCGTGGGACCCCCGTTTTCACTTTACCGCACTGAATTAAATCTACTTATTGTGCTATCCTTAAGGAATGTCACACTCAGAAAGGAACGGACCCAATAGAGAGCAACGCCCCTGATACCATAGCTTAACAATTTATCTATAAGTTTGTGGTGGTCCACACAATCGAAAATGACATTAAGAAATTACTGCTACTGTTATTTAGCTCTATATAATAAGTTATTATTTTTTAGATACTGACATTGATGCTTTAGTATTCTGTGCCAGAGATGGATATAAGTGTTTGAAATGTAACGCTAAAGTATACAAGAACAAACGCGACTTAAAAAGGCACATAAAGTACGAGTGCAAACTCAACGAAGGGCTGTTTCAATGTACAATGTGTCCGTCTAGGTATAAAAGGAAGGATAACTTTGTCGGCCATTTTAAGAAGAAACATCTAAGTTAAATCTTAATCTCAAAATAGTGTTTAAAAATGACTTGACGATGACGATTTTGCTATTCCGCTTGTTAATTAAATTTCACTGAAAAAATTTAACATTTTGATAATAGGAATAGTTTATGAAAGTCTACACTAGTACCGTAGTTTGTCTTTGAAATGAAAATTTTCTGTTAAAAATAACTAGATAAATAAATTATTTTCAAAACGAAATAAATTTCCTTATTTCAAGGTTATGTTTTTTGGACAAAAATGAACTTCTCTTTTGGTGTATTATGATAACTTTTCTATGCGTATGAAGGTATTTTTTTATCTTCTATTCATTATTTACAATGTCTTGACAGACGTTTGGTGATCCATACAATATTCTAGTTGACCTTATTCTGCTGTATGATACGTCCGACAGCATAATGCCATCTGTCGCGGCCACCTGTTAGACGCATGGCTTCACCAAAACTCTTTCTTACCAGTTTCTTTATTTATATGACTTCTATAATGCTAATATATTTAGTCGTGTGTCTAATGTTTGCATATATTATTTATATCTATACTTTTCTTTTGTGTACGGTACTATTCTATAATTGGATTATTAAAACAATGGCTAAGAAAGAAAATAGGTACATAAAATAAAATTTAAAAAGGTTTTCTATTATCTGTATCGATAATTTTGAAACAATAATCTCCCCGTTGTGAATAGGGTGTGAAATGTCATCCAGCTAACCTGGGATGCCAAGTTTGATTTATTTCAGGAAAGTATAGCTGTACTATTCATTCATAAAATCTTAGCTGCAACTTTTTGTTCTTCCATTTTCATGGTTATTTTCAAAATGGTGTCATAGATGGCTGCCTCGAATAATTTTTCATCAATATCATTGACTAATATGTCGATACATAGGTTTCTTAGATAAAAAAAAAATCAAGAATTTAGATTAAAAACGAACTTATAAAGAGTACTGTATTGTTTGCCAATGTGAAAAGTACATCACCTTATCTAAAAATTATCCATTTGCATTTATGACTTATGACAAAACATAATAATTTGTTAGGCTAAATAAATAATATATTACCAGAAAATACTAGTAATTATTTCAAATCTTACAAAAAAATCACAGATAAGTATAAACATACATCTTTCGAAACAAATACAATTTTTTTTTAAAAAGATATATGTTTTACTTAATCTGTGATAATTTTTTAAAGAGTTAGAATAATTGCTAGGATTTTCTGGTAATATATTTATATTATCCTCTTTCATAGAACTTTACAATGTAATAAATTTGAATTTGCATATAATTGCCATCATAATTTTATAGTTTATTATGAAATCAACATTCATAGAACAGTAGTAATAATATGAATATATTACACGAGAATGAAAAAATGACAGTAATAAAAGTAACACTAAATTTATTGTCCACTATCGCTAACATCACACTGATGGGTATTGGCGGCTCGGTACATTTTACTGGCCTAAAGATTTCTTTTGAACACTTCCCTCCCCTCCATTTCTAACTAGAAGAGGTCTAGTGGCTCGTAGAACTTTGTACCCTTCATCAATAGATGCATCTGTGATTGATCTTAGAAAGTGGGGTTTAAGAGATGTCATTTTTCCATTATCGTATATTGTTTTCATATTGTTACTGTCCTATTAAAGTTGACTTCATAAAAAACTATACAATTATGGTTATGTGCTGTTATAAATCTTATAAATAGAAATGAATAATTTTTGGATAATTTTTTTTTCATCTATTTATGTAACGGCGGCCTATTTCCGCTACCAGGGCCTATCACCGACGCCAGGAGACGAGCTACCCCCAACCTGGAAATTTTGCCGAACCTCTTCCCTTAAGAAGAATAGGCATATTTTACTTGCATAACATTTAATAGACAAGGGACCTGCTTTCCATCCCCTCCGAAGGATGGTATATTCACTACGTAATCCTCGTCTGAAATTACGTAGCTTCCGCGTATACACTGATATACAAGCCGCTAGAAGGTGGGACGAGAACGCTGTATTTCCCAAGATGGGTCACCCATCCAAGTACTAACCGCGCTCGACGTTGCTTCAACGGAATATCGACTGACATTCACATTGAAGTCGCCTCTACGCTCGCCTCCAATTTTTAGATAATACTTTTCATATTGACAAACAATAAATGTACTCACTTTATGTGGGCTTTGAATATAAAATTCATGTTTCTTGACCCAAAAGTTAACATATTGGGCAATGAGGGATGGAAAATAGTAGAAATCCATTCATGGCAGCCATTTTTGACGTCATTTAGAAGAGAACTATGAAAATGCAAGAATAAGAAATAGCAACTATGCAATAGCTATACTTTTCTAATAAAAAAAATATATATTGAACTTGGCACTTCAATCTTGGCTTGGAGCTGTATTTTTCTTTGTTGTAATATAGTATTTTTTTTAATTCCCTCAGATTGGCTTAGGAAAGTGGCTTGAAAAAAATTATTAAATTTATAATTTAGGTTTCGGTGAATGATCTAGTAGTCCAATCAATGAATGCCCAAAAGGGGATTGTAGAGAACATTTAGGAGGGGAGAATTTTCCTCTTCGGGAATGTGTTGGGGGTAGTTAGGTGGTAAAAATAATAAAAGTACCCGCCCCTAGCCCCGCCTATTCAGGGGGGAGGGGGGTGGAAGGGTTCCTTTTTTCGATTCTTCGCTTATAACTCGGAAATGATGCGTCGTATGGAAAAGGGTAATCTATGCAAAATTAAACATAACTAATTTTTCCACAAGAATGTTTATATTCATTTTCTCCCATGTGTTATAGTTTACGAGATACTCGCCGGCGAAAATCGATGATTAATAAAAAAAATCAATTATGTACCTTGAGTATTTCTATCAAAACGGTTTACCGTGATCTGCTAATAAATCACAGTCAGAAAACCATCTTTATTTTACAACACTCGACGTATTTACTAACGTAATGTTTTGTCGAAATCTATACATTTCCTTAAATATATAGTGTGACTCACTTAAAATGAAAATACCCTTATAACTTTTTTATTTTGTTTCCGATTTGAATCAAATTTTACTCAAGTATAGAACAAATTAGAATCTACTTATGACCAGAAAAACATTCGGCTGCTACAAAGGAAAAGCCACCTGCAGTACCAAAATATGCTGAAAAAAATAAAATATTTTGAATGTTAGAAATTCTAAAAAATGCAATCCGATCGGCGCCACAAACGTACATACACCAAAATTTGATTTGGTTATTGATGGGGGATCTCTCATACATAAGCTTATCTGGCAAAGGGGATCCTCAGTTTCCGCAATTTGTGGTGGCTACGTGAAATTCGTCAAGACTCATCAATATGATTTTTAGTCTTATTCCTCATATTTGGTGCCGCAGGTGGCTTTGCCTTTATATCCGGTGAATGATTTTCTAGTCATAAGTGGATTCTAATTTGTTCTATACTTGTGTAAAATTTAATTCAAATCGGAAACAAAATGAAAAAGTTACAAGGGTATCTTCATTTTAAGTGACTCACACTGTACATTTAAGGAAATGTATAGATTTCGACAAAATTATACGTTAGTAAATACGTCCTGTGTTGTAAAATAAAGATTGTTTTGTGACTGTGATTTATTAGCAGACCACGGTAAACCGCTTTGATAGAAATATTCAAGGTACATAATTGTTTTTTTTTTTATTAATTATCGATTTTCGCTGGCGTATATCTCGTAAAGTATAACACGTAGGAAGAAAATGAGTATAAACATTCTTGTGGGGAAATTGAATTACGTTTAATTTTGCATAGATTACCTTTTTTCGTACGACGCAAGTTATAAGCGAAGAATCGAAAAAAGGAACCTTTCCCCCTCTTCCCCTGAAGCGACGGGGACTTTTAGTATGATTACCTCCTAACTACCCCCAACACATTCCTGAAGAGAAAAATTCTCCCCTCCTAAATGTACTCTACAACTCTTTCATTGACTGGACTAAGGTCCAAAGTTAATTTGAAAAATAAAATAAAAATTCATATTTGCATTGTCTTCTTTATGTCCAAGAAGTAATTTCAGCAAACACAAAAACATTCACTCAAATACCAGCTGGTTCATGTTTTAATAATTTTGAGATTATGCCAACATCGTTGACAGAACCGAGTATAGTATTTGAGTGTAATGTTCCACTGCTTTGATATTTGTAAAACTATATTAAAGACAGTGTCAAATCTGAAAGTTCCAATCCTCCATGCTTTTTCATGTTTGTAAAATGTTTTTGTTTTAGGAAAAATATTGTGTATTCATATTTGAATAAAGTAAGACTTTTTATTTTTAGCTATGGAAGAATTCATAGGATTCTTACAGGATGGGAAGTTTCAGTGTTTAAAATGCTTTAAATTGTACAAACACAAATTTACTTTAAACAGACACCTGATATATGAATGCATGAAAAACCCGCCATTTTCATGTCATCTCTGCAATTACAAATGCAACAGAAAGCATCGTTTACAAGAGCATTTACGATCGAGAATTCACTGTAGTAATTCTAGTAATGCCTATAGTTTTTGTAAAAACTAATAAATAATTTAGTGTCAGCAATGAGGCGCCTATGTCCATCTTTAGCCATTTGTGTTCTTGAAAGTTGGCACATGTTAAAATAAATAGTATTTACAGTGAACTGATAAAATATGGAACAAATTAAAATCTCGAAAAATACACAATTTTCCAAACATTTAGAAACACCTACGTTAACTAAAATTATTGCTCATCTTTTAACGCAGTCGAAAAACTATGAAATGTTTGTACGAAAGAACACCTTTTGTTAAGATTGGTCAAGAGATTTTTCCCGAAATCTCATTGAGAGCGCATTGGATCTCCCCGAGAGCACCCCAGAAATAGGCATCGGATTTTCTCATAACCGCAGGAAAATGATTAGAAATCGCTGCTGGTCGATTTTCATCGATTTTTTTTTTAATAATTGGTACTTTCTCTATATAAAAAATTATATTGTTTAGGAATAGTAAATAATTACATAATTCCACCTCTATTAAATATAAAATTTTTAAAAACAGATTTTGTAAAAATTAATATTGGAATAATCATACTTTACGTTTTATTAATCTCTTCTATTCCAAAAAGTAAATAGTTTTCGTGTAAAGTAAAAATTAAGTATATACGTAATTGTTCTTGTTAGAAAAATATTGTTCCTTGCAATAACACTAGTAACTGAATTACGTAGTGTCCCTATTGTGAGATCTTCGTATTTTAATTTAATCTGTGAATAAAATATACGTGGAATCAGAATATTTTACTGGTGCATCTATGTAGATTTATAAAAGTACAATAAATTTTGTGAAAATTTTAACCTATTAGTTTTTTTACGATACTTTAATAAATTGTGTTTTTTTTTTTCTATTATAAGAATAATATGTTCAGAATAATTACCTCAGTAGTATGTACTAAGTACTGTACGTCAAGCGAAAGTAAAACCGCCAAAGGAATGCGAGGAATGAGACACTGTTCAACTATATTAACAAAGATAAAAGCATTGAAAAATGTCGTATGCCGACGCGGCGTGCATTTTGCAAGACTTACATTTAACAATAGAGGTAAATCGTTGACAATAGGTTTATTTCCAGAAGTCAGCAAACGTTTTGCAAACCAAACTGAATTTGCGTACAACGATTTTATAGCATCGAAAATCATTATGCACACACTCAAATCATTGTGCGAAAACTCAGTATGGTTTGCAAACCGTTTGCTGACTTGTGGAAACAAACCTAACATTAATTAAATATCGACGGACTCACCTATAGAAAATCAGAAATGTTTACATTATAACAAAGCGAATTTTGGCAGGCCTAGTTGCACCCAAAAATTTCCGCGTCGATGCTAGACCATCTGAACACCTCTCCAAAACGAGCAGACAAATCTCTATGCAAGCCATTGCCTACCGCGAAGATATTTCAGTCGAACCCAGTTGGCCCGAGCGTCCAGAAGTGCTTACCAGAGACCAACCGCCAAACGTAAGTGGAAATATTTCAATAAAACTATTCTTCACTGAAATCTGCTTTGATGAATCTATCGAGCCTAAGTCACTTGATATTTGTACGCACCTGTGATCATCTCTCCCACTTTTCCGCCTCTGATGGGTATGGACTAGCTACCAGTTGAGTTGAAAACGAATAGTGAGTTCCTCTCAAGCTCCGCTACTGACTAGACGTGCGAAGAAGGATCCACAACCAAGTAAATGTGACACGAATTTTTCTAAGACCGAAAACCGAAAATAATTACAAATTTTATAAGTTCCGTTGTCGGCACCATATACTTATACGCACCGTGCCTGCCCATGCCTCCCACTCTGCCTTCCTCTTGAACAAGGAGAGCTAGCAGTTGGAATAAGGACAGTGTGGCAGTTTCGCCTCACTGACCGACTGAGCTAGACGTGCTCCAGCAGGACCAGCAAGTAAGTTTGGTAAAACGAGTCCTTCAAGGCGTGCAATATTAACAGGGTAATCTTACTATTGTTGCTTTAATGGAGCCTCTACAGTTTCAACTACATGCGATGTTAGACTCAAAACCTTTTGATTTATCTTGTAGCGTTTCTCCAGATTCTTTTCTAACCTAGTTTTTCTGTAACTCTTTCCGATCGGAAATCGAATTCTATTATTATTTTTATTTTTCGTTGGTTTTCCATGACCCTAAAATGTTTGAAATCGTGTTGTTCAAGGATTTTACGGCATTTCAATGTATACATCATAATACGAATCATATTTAAAATTGATATTTATGAATAACCCATGTTGGATAATTTCTGTTATTGAAAACTAACTAATAATCACCGCAAAAGCCTCATTATCGTATTCCTCTCGAAATGAGTTTTGAAACAATATGTTACTTATGTAATTTACCATCAAACATAGATGTCAATTTCTGTTCATTTACAAAATTATTAAATTATTTCTTTGTCACTATTAATAGTGTGATTGCTTAGCGAGAAGATCGTGACCTGCTGGATTAAAGCGCCAAATTTTGCGCAATTCTTATATACCCTCAGTACTATCAATTCAGGAGGGGGTGCCCGCCATCTTCAAATACGACGTCATCTTTGTTTTCTTTGGACTGTACCTGTAAATTTTCGACTTTTATTTGGTTTTTACTAAACATCTCCCCAGCTTCTGGTTTTGTAGCAAAATGAATTTAATTTAAACTAAATTTGCCCGAATTGATAGTACTGAGGGTATATAAGAACTCGCTTTGGCGCTTTAATCCAGCAGGTCACGATTCTGCCTAGTATTTGTTCTAAACCACCACACTATAACCCTTTTTAGTATATTTGTGCTTTTTTATTTTTTGTGCTTTTTTATTTGTCTGTCATTAATTTATATCTTTGCTTTCTATTGGATTGTATATGTTGTAAACTAATATCATTTTGGATTTTATGCTGTGGATATTCTGATAAATAAATGAATATTATGTTACTGTAACGCTTACTTACTAACTAAATGTACTTTTAAGGTTATCAACAGCGTTTCCAAGGACACTGTTACCGATGTAACAAATGTAATAAAACCTACAAACTCTCAAACAGCCTCCGAAGACACCAGAGGATTGAGTGTGGTAAAAGTAAGGATGTCGTATGTAAAGTTTGTGATCATCGCTTTTATTACAAACAGGAAATGCGGGTGCATATGTATAACAGACATAAAGACTTCTTTGAAGATGTTGATTTAAAAAATCAGTAACCAAATGCTTTAAAATATTGTGTTATCTAATATGTTTGGTTTTAAGCTTAAGTGTGTGTAAAATAAGTTGTGTTTTGGAAATATTTGAACAAGAGTTACTTTCAAACTTACAGCGAATTGTAAAGGTACGTACGCACTTGTAACAAAACTTCGTTGCGAACCTCGTCGTGTAACCGTGTGGATGGGACCCTGTAACCTCGTTGCGTAACGTCAGAGCGAACATGGGTGTTCACGCAGAGGTTCGTAGCTTTCCCATCACTTGTCGGTATTCCTGCGTCACTTCAAAGGATGTTACTGTTTACGGTTATGCAAAGTCTGGACGTGTCCGAGCTTTTTCATGTATGGTCTTATGAGGTATTTTAATATTTTCATATTCTTTACGTGTAGACAGTCGCGTTGTAAATATGTAGTGGACGGAAGAAAATACGATTCTTTCTTGTATAGGCCGCTGATATGTTGAAACTTTGAATCAAATCAAATCAAATCAAATCATTTATTAATGCTATTAATCATAGATTATTGCACAAGTCAACAAATAATGCTGTGCTGTAAGAGCTCAGCCGGATAATTTAAAAATATATTTATATATGTATATTAAAATATAATAATATAAAAGCAACTTATACTACATACACAATAGAACAGTTTAAAATAAGTTATTACGATCTAAAAATTCTTGGAGATTATAAAAACTTTTTTCTAACATCTTTTTGATGGTTAATTTATATTTATTTAATGATAATGTTTTTATATGTTGTGGAAGTTTATTAAAAAATAAGGGACTATAATAGTTTGATGCTATTCTTGTTCTTTTTAACCTAAGGTATTGTAGGTGTATATTATTATTTAATATAGTATCATGTTCGTGATAATAATTATTTTTTGGGTATTCATCTTTGTTGTGATAAGCAAATACAAGACATTCATAAATATACCGACAAGGTATTGTTAGGATATTTAATTCTACAAATTTATGTCTAACATCTTCCCTGTATCCGAGCCCAGCAATAACCCTTACAGCACAGCACGTCTTTGCAGTGCAAAGAGTCTCTGTGCATGACAAGAATTAGTGATGGGCGATATATCACGAACTGTGATTTAATCACTGATATTAAGAAATCACAGGTAACAACTGTTAGTAAAGTTGGCAGAAAAGCGTAACGTGATCACGACTTTCCTTCCGTATTTCGTCGTTCCCTTGCCATGGTTCAACCAAGACCAATATAATAATTAACAATTTCTCCCGAACGTCGTATTATGAAAGTCGTGATCACATCACGTTTTAAATTCACTGATATAAGAAAATCACAGTAACGATTTACGTTGTGATTGAAAAATCACGATATCGCCCATCACTAACAAGAATGCCCCCAACTCAAGATAGCATAATAACATACTGACTGAAACAAACCGTGGTATGCCTGTAAACATATTTTTTGCGATACTATGTGTTTTAAATTGTTTAGGATAAAAATGTTTTCTGATTTGCCGTGTGACTAATATGATTCTCAAATATTAGTGAGGGGTCTAAGTATACACCCAAAAATTTCACCTCATCTGGATTGTTTATTTTGTCGTTATATTTATCGTTATGATGTTTTAGGCTGAAACACATATTTATTGTTTTTGTATTGTTTAACGATAATATATTTGCAGTGAACCAGTCGTTGTAGTTAGATATGCTTTCTTGCACTTTTGTTGTTAATATGTCATAATCATTTTCCGAGTTCGAATACGTTGTATCATCTGCATATAATACTAGTTTTATGTCCTAGACAACTGTATTTATATCGTTGATATATATCAAAAATGGGAGTGGGCCCAGGATGGAGCCCTGGGGCACGCCATGTTTCATATTGACCCAATCCGATGTATTACCATTGAAATAGGTGATTTGTTTTCTCTCCGATAGGTAGCTTTCTACAATATTTAGGCTGTTTTTGTTTAACCCATAGTAGGCCAATTTTTGTATCAATATTCTATGAGATACACTATCGAAGGCCTTCGAAAGATCACTGAATGTGGTTACCACATATTGCTTCCCCTCGAGGCCCTCCGATATGTACTCAATCAGATCTAATATGGCAAGAGTAGTTGATTTATTAGTCCTAAATCCATACTGAGACTCAGTAAGGAGTTTGTTTTTTCAAAGTAGTCATATAATTGTACTTTCAGCAGATATTCGTAAATTTTAGACACTATGGGAATTAATGTAATTTGTCGATAGTTTTCAACATCATTTACTTGTCCTTTTTTCAGAATAGGTATCACTTTTGACAGTTTTAAACATAACGGATAGATCCCTTCTTTTATACTTAGGTTTATTAATTTTGTAATTGCTTGTTTTATTTTTGAGATTTGTTATTGCATCCCTTACTTCTACAAAAGTTACTTCTCTAAATGCAAAATTAAGGTTATTACGGTTTAGATCTAGTTTTTCGAGATATTCTGTTGGTGTCAATTTACTTTCTGGTAAGGTTAATATCATATTATCAACTACATTAGCGAAATGGATGTTCAGCTTATTTGGGTCTAGGTCAGATTGTGTTTCCGTCAAACCACTTACTTTGTTTCTATTAGAGTTTATCACCTCCCAAGGAGATTTTATTATATTATTTGATTTTGAGATATAATTTGAGTTTGCCTCTTTTTTGCCTCAGCTATTTCTTGTCTGTATTTATACCTAAAGAGATTGTAATAGTTTTTTAATTCTGGATTTGGAAATTTTTTTTGTAAATTTCCTAGGAATATCAATGTTTCCCTCATTTGGCGTAAATGATTATTAAACCAATTTATTTTATTTTTGCCTCCTTTATATAGCATTTTTATTGTTGGAAAAGCAACTGCCATTGCAGTCGTTATTATTTCTAAAAACTTGTCAAATTTAGTGTTTACCGAGTCATGTACAAATGACCAGTCTTGGTATTCTAGTAATTGGTACATTTGAGAAATTCCTCTTTTTGTGATAGGCCTTCGTATACTATATTGTGGTTTGGAAACCTTTCTGTTTACTGTTATTATTATGTCTAACGCAGAGTGATCAGAAAGATATGGATTAAAAACATTCGTAGTATATTCTAATATTTTTGAAAAATTGATAAATATGTTGTCAATACAATTTATATTAGATGTCTTTTGAAAAATTTGTTGTCTCAGTCCGAAACTTTGGATAAGGTCTAAAAATTCTTTTGATCTGTTATCATTTTGGTTAAAATGAATATTAAAATCCCCATTTAATATATCTATTTAGTAAGTCTAGTTTATTTAGTATATTAGTTATTGAATCAAGAAAAGTTTTAAAGTTTCCTAAAGGTGGTCTATATATTGTTATTACTATACAATTAAAATTAATAATCTCTATCGCGGAAATTTCACAGTGCATTTCAATTGTGCTATCGATGATGTCATGCCTAACTTTACAATTAATTTCAGGTTTAGTAAGAATAAAAGTCGCACCTTTTTTTTATTGTTTTTTCTGCAAAAACATGATACTATATTAAAACCATTTTTTACCAATGAATCTAATTCATTTTCATGCAGGTGGTGTTCGCTAAGACATATTATATCATAATTTACATTCCCCTTACCTTTTAAAAATACTTCCACTTCACCTACTTTATTTCTTAGTGAACATATATTAATGTAAAAGATACTCAATTTTTTATTATTTTTTGTAATTTTATGCTGCAGTGTGTGACTTTGATGTATCACATTTAAATTATTCTTACTCTGTTTATTTAATGAACTATTGCACGGTTTAAGTTTATTTATTAAATCGGGGGTTTGCTATGCAGGTAAAAAGGAATTTGGCCTAAATTCAGCGATATTTTGCCTCTTCTTTTCATGATGTAGTTGAAAGTCAAATCTTCTGTAACGTACTCCTTTTGGTCAAAACTTTGGATCATAAAACTTGTCCTTGTATTGGAAGTCAGCTGCTACCATGAAACATTTAGAACGATTTG
Source organism: Rutpela maculata (assembly GCA_936432065.2). Lineage (NCBI taxonomy): Eukaryota > Metazoa > Arthropoda > Insecta > Coleoptera > Cerambycidae > Rutpela > Rutpela maculata. The sequence continues at coordinate 55,355,561 of OW386286.2, read as the reverse complement.
TGTTTGACTTCAGCTCATTCACTATTATTTCTTGCGATTCATTACTTCCAGTTTTACTTGCTATAAACTTTTTTATATCCTCTTCGGAAACATCCTGCGTTACTTTATATAATGTAGCAGGCATATTGCCGCCCCATAAATTATAAAATATTTTAACTTAAGCGTGAATGTCCGCGGTAGATTTAAATATATTTCTTAAAATTGCTTTTTAATTAAACACAACGGTATGCAACCAGAGTTACGCCTAAAATCAGCTTATCTTTATGAGTGGAGAGGGTAACGAAACGATGCGATTTATACGCACCGAAAAAGAAAGCAGAACGATTTCGTTTTCCGTTACTCGAGGTTAGAACTTCGATTGCTCGATGAACCTTTAAATAGTGATGTATTTTCATTAAATTTTTTCTTGAAGACTTCAACATTGAAAGGGTTGATAGTCCCTCTTCTTAATTATGAAGCAGGCCTAATTATCTTCACCGGTTTAATCCGTAAGTAATTTATAAAGAAATAATTTTTTTTGGCAGCGGCCATTTTACAACTCACGCTTACACTTCATTTCTTTCCAGGGTTTTACTATTGGATAAAAAATTTTATTAATGGATAAACAATTTTCATATTGAATCCAAATAATTTAGTTTTGGACGAAAAATGTTAGTATTGGACAAAGAATTTTTGTATTAGATGCAAGTTTTATTATAAAAATGCAAATCTTCTAAAATTGGAAGCAAGTTTTATCAATCTTGGGATGCACATCGTAGTTATGCATTGCTTATTAACGTCATATTAAATTTTGGGTTGGAAACAAATTTTGTATGGAGATCGCGACGATAGTATGGTAGGATAGTTGGGATTTGTCCTTATGGAATTTCTGGAAGCGTCGAATATGGTATTGGAAACTTCTAAACCTGATCCCGAGCTCTTCTAGAAACCAACAATTATATCACTGTGAGTTGGATTTCACCAACATCATCCCCTACTAAAGTCACCATTTTCATTCACAGAAAAATTCCAGATAAGTGTCACAAATAAGTTTTTTTATCTAACGTTTTTTATATAAATACTTCATATTTTTACCTTTTAACATTTTTAGAGTTTTTAAAGTATCATGTTCTATTTTTTTTAAAAACTATTTCTATTTTCAATTTTATTATTAACATGTTTCAATGAACAGTTGATATATACTATTTTTATCAAGGTATAAATTATCGACGTTACGTCTAATTAAAAACAAATTATATAAAAGGTTCTGTAAAGACTTTGTGATCACAATTTCTACGAAACATTTAGGTATAGTTATATAATAAAATTTGACTTTTAATCACCATATTGTCGGTTCATGTTTTAGACAATATCATAAATAATATCTGCATAACATTTTATCGTCCACTCGATATATTTTTTTTGTATATAATTTCACTTAATATTAAGGCCTCAGTTTAGCTGTTTTATAATAAAAACACACCAAGTTTGATTGATTTATAATAAAATCAATTTTATAATCACATTGTCCACTTATTTCAGGTATTTTGATACAAACCAAACTTTACAAACCAAACTTTACAAACCAAACTTCACAAACTAAATATTTCGATAGTACTTACTGTATTAATTATTTAATCTTTGATAATAAATTGAACATCCTTTAGTAATATTCAGAGGTATTAATCTAATCTTGACTTGTGCTAAATTTGAATTATTAATTTACATTTTTTTTATACAACTAGTACTTTCCCTAAATTTTGATTAGTTTATCTTTCTTATAATCAAACTTCAGTTTCAGTGTAAATTATAATTATAGAAAGATTGGCGCCCCGTTATTCTGGAAAAGTTACCATTATCTAAGTGAAATTAACATCTCTTATAAAAAAAAATTTTATAAAAACATCTATCATCTATTAATCTTTATCTACCTAACACGTAAAACCATTCGTAAAGCATTTTCTTACCCATGACTCATCTGCCGAGTCTCTGAGCTACTGGGGTAGTAATATTTTTTCTTCAAATAACATAAAGTGCAGTAAGACTCTCAAACACTTGATGAAAATTAAATTTTATTGAACAGCGAAGAAACAATGTTACAATAAGTACATCCAAACTTTAGGTTTAACGCCTCTAAACTTTTGATTATTATTTTCCTCCGATTCACCAATATTTCTCTTGAATGTTTTCTTTCTTCTATTTACTGAGCTCCAGCCCTCTTCATTATTGCTGCTTATATTTGTGGCACATGCCGGGTCTTCCTGTATAGACTCTGTATGATTTAGATATATCACATTATCCATGATTTTTCTTTGAATATCTTCCAAATTCTTCACTGTGTTTGAAGACTCTGGTTTATTTGTTTCCAAGTTTAATATAGATTGTTTGGCAGTTTCTGGTTTCTTCTGTGTTGTTATTGTTTGAGGCTTTTTTTATTATTATTTTTTTGTTCAGTGCCACTTTTTACCTCACTTCTTACATTATTTATGTCGTTTAACATATTAATTTTTAAATTTAAATTATTTATTTCATTAATGGTTTTAGACTGTTTTTAAAATTTGCTTTACATGCTTCAATGACTGCAACAATTATTTCATTTTGTGTGGTGTTATGAGTTTTTTCGTTCATACTTCCATTTTCGTTATCATTAATTTTTAGATTAATATTTCTTTCTAGATTCTTCTAAGCAATTCATTTATTTCCATCAAGTTTTTATTCTTTTCCTTTAATATTTTATTTTCCCACAGAATGGGTTTTTCTGTTAATAGGTCATCAGTTAGGTCACCTTCATCATTCTCTTCCAGGTTAAGTTCTTCAAGATTCGGATTTTCACAACACTTTTGCTTTTCTTTTACTGCACAACTCTTATGAAAATAAGTTTTGCAGTTAGCACATTTCACTTTTTTTAAAACTACTGTTTTTTTGCAGAAAGCATACTGCTGTTCAACACATGTATGTTCATTCCCCACCATCTTGAAAACAATCAGTCACGAACGTACAACCGTTTCTAGAACACAAACGTGTCTGCCACCATCTTTTCGGCTTTTTCTTTTTGTCGCATATGGAATATGAATATATACCCCAGTCGCAATTTGCAGCTTATTATTGTCTATGGTTTCGATAAACGTCTGTCATCGCCACTCTTCAAAACACAAAGTAACTGATAGGACTGCGAACAACATGGAAAACGGAATGTTCGCGACGCAACGGAGTTCTGTTCGGGGATAATTTTTCCGTCACATGTTAACGCGTATCATGACCTAGCTTTGACCCTGTTCGCGACGAAGTTACGCATCGAGGTTCTGTTACAAGTGTGTACGCACCTTTAGACTTGGTTTAAACTTTGTTTTGCTCGAACATAGTTTCAAGTAAACTGTACGTAGATAAAAATATATGTAATATTGTCTCAATTGTAAAAATCAACCCTTCAAATTGTCTTAAAAAAGTGAGGAGCAATTTATGCAAATAAATAATACATTTTTGGAGTAATGATATTATACAGTTAATGTCTTGACATTATTTGAAACTATATAATTTTAGAAATTACATGAATTGAGTTCTTTGCAAATTTGGGTTAGGATTGAATAAATATACAGTATTTTTACTTACTTGTGGAACAAATATCTGAGCAGATTAAGTTAGTTTCTGCAATATGTCTGCTGATATAAATTCTGAATGTGAAATTAATGAATTATATATTTTGTTTGTCAATTTTATAAATCATTTTGCACAATATGTAGGGGAAAGTGGTCATAAAAGGGTCACACAAAAAAAAATTCGAACCCAAAGGTCAGAACCTTATATCTGTATGTATTTTGATGCCCCGAATTCGAACTTTAATAGAATTTATATTTAATTGCGATATCAGTCCTAAAATAGGGATTTTCTAAAGATGAAATTTAAAAAATTATCTTTTTTGTGGTAACGCAAAAAAAAATTTTGGAAATGTTTAGTGTTCAAAAAGGCTAGAATGTCATGAAACATCGAGATTTTAAGTTTAACCAAAAAAAATTCTATCTGTCTATCTAACGAGATCTGGAACTAGATTATATTTTGATCTTATTCCGTTGAAGGGTTGGGGGATAAATTGGGACGAATGAGGGTAAATAAGTAAATGAAGCAAGTAAGAGTCCATAAAATTGGTATTTAGTATCTATAAGAGAAATTAATGTCTCAAAAAAAATTTTAGCATTAGCCGCCTCCACCACATTGTTATTAAAGGGGGTTAAAAAAATAAAATCATGATTTAGTATGTACACAAGAACCAAAGACCTCATAACATTTTTTTTTACTTCATCCATTTCATTTGCGAGAAAATCCCAACAGCGTTTATAACATTTAACTAACAAAAGCTAGATGTTTGATGAAACAGCACATCTAATTATACATCTACTACCGTGTAGCTACACACTTTGCAAGCAATCTGTAAAGCAATGCGAGATGTATCTCAGTCAATGCCTGTCCCTTTCATGGTCATTCTACCCTACACTTAATTCAAAAAAGCTGTTATTGGGAAATGCATTAACTTTAGTTAGTTTTCTACAACTTATGAATTTGAAACCATCAAGTTGTATATTTTGTTCTACCGGGAGTGCAACGTATTTTACAAAATATTTATTTTTGTGTTAATTATTTTATTATGTTATAACTCATGAATGTAATTATCAAATTAACAATTTTTGTCGTAAATCTTCTATTGATAATTTTGGCGCTCTGGAGTATATCAAATAATCACAAGAGACACTTGTAGAGGCTCTGCATTGAATGACGAAGAGAGCATTAAATTAAACTAGGAAGCTACTGCATCTACACGTATGGTCAATTATCTACGAACCGTTTTCGAGTTTCTTGGCTCTCATCTACGTGGAGTAGGTTGACCAGAGTGGCCAATGCAGCTACATCTATCGTTATTCACTGCAAATATTTTTGAGAGCCACGGACTGATGACCATAAAACGATTATCTTTATGTCAGACAATAATGCAAACTATTTACCAAAACAATGTATGTAAGCTGTATCACAACAGTTAGTATTTGATACCTGTGTTAACTAAAGTTCCTGTGCGCCGTTGAATTAGTAGATTTGAACTCAATTCAACAACATATAAAACTATAAACTTCTGTGTATTATTATCACCTTACAACTTAAAGTTAACCAAGTCAACTATGCTATTGAGCTTGCACATGGTCTCCATTTAGATGATTTAGCAAATGTAGATATTGGTTTTAGAATGCATAATTTAGGATACTATTTAATTACAAACTATTTTTAGGACCCGTTGTAACTTAAACAATATATTTTCAATAAATACTTCAGAATTTTTCAAGACTTAATTCATATTCACTGTTTTAATATAGTGTTATGTGTTTATACCTCTTTACTAAACACCCTGTATCGTGAATCCGGAAATTATAACACCTGGATAACACTAAACACTAATTTATTAACTTATATACTAATTACAACAAATAATTACTTCACTAATATTACATTGAGTACTATAATTCAATATTTCAGTTACTTTATCACTTTGTCTACCTTTTGAACTGTACTAAACTGCTAACTGAACTGTATTTCTCTCTAACTAAACTGAACATCTGAACTAAAACTATTTGACTATCTAAATTGTACTCAACAGAACATCTGAACTTTACTGTCCTCGTGTGGCCACTCACTGGCCATACGAGTTCTGGAACATTCTACAACCCTCCAGAAGATGGCAGTAGTATTCTAGACTTTCCTAGCTGCTGACACAGCACGCGTCATCTCTGGGAAGATAGCCGAACTAACTAACTAGCTTAGTTTTCTGTTACGTATACATGGAACAGAGGAAACTTACATAGATGTCTTAGAAACATGTAACAATAGGCAAAATACAGTTTGGCCCTAAGAAAATTTCAACATAAATGATTTTTGTCAAGTAACATTTAAAAAAATTATAACCATAGATAGTTCTTGGCTACAGAAAATGCCCGGTTCACTGTCATTTGGCACTAAAAAACATGATGGAAATATTGCTTCTTGACTCAGTTAAGAAAATTACGTTGTATCCAAAACGTATTCCAGTTTCCATTGATAAGGGATTGGAGTACGTTTCCAGAGATTACACTTTGTAATAGATTCTCTTGACAGGGGCCTTTCTACCTGGAAAGTTAACGACAGTATCAATGCAGGATTACGGATAGCTAAAAGAGATGTTAACTTGACACTATAATTAAATAATAACGAAAATATAAGAACAAAATAGTATGTGCTGCAAATCCTTATGAAATATCGTTGACAATTTTCTGACACCAATAAAGTCACTTCGATAAAGGAGTTTTAAAATAAGTCTCTGTACGACTACATGTGAAGCATTGTTTATATATAATTTTTTTTTATCTATTTATTGACCGTCGGCCTATTTCCGCTACCAGGGCCTATCACCGACGCCAGAAGACAAGCTACCCCCAACCTGGAAATTTTGCCGAACCTCTTCCCTTAAGAAGAGTAGGGATCTTTTACTTGCCTAACATTTAATAGACAAGAGACCGCCTGCTTTACATCCCCTCCGAAGGATGGTATATCCACTACGTAATCCTCGTCTGAAATTACGTAACTTCCGCGTATACACTGATATACAAGCCGCTAGAAGGTGGGACGAGAACGCTGTATTTCCCAAGATGGGTCACCCATCCAAGTACTAACCGCGCTCGACGTTGCTTCAACGGAATATCGACTGACATTCACATTGAAGTCGCCTCTACGCTCGCTCCTCTTTATATATAATGTTTCTGTCATATAGTACATCTTTATAGTACTGGTAAAATAGTAATATTTATGTAATGAGCACATAATATAGGACTTCATTGGACGAGTCTTTTGTTTATGGCCGAGCTTGCAAGCGAGGCTAATAAAAAAGGCGAGACAAATAAAGTCCGATTATGTATGAGTTGCATACAAAGCTTTATTTCGATTGCTAAAATTACATGATTATCGAAAAAGAAATCAGTTTATTTTGATATGTCTCAAAATGTGCTTTTACTGTTGCTAACAGCTACTTGTTTATTAACAAGCAATTCGTGTTTGCAAAAAAGTCGCCAGTAAAATATTGGGACAAGACGCATAAGATGGCTTCAGTCAAAATTGATATTAAAAAACGAACTCAACAAATTAAATATAAATAACAATACCAACTGGTTTAATAACGTTACAATGTTAATGTTACCATAAAATTTGTTAAGTATTTCTCTTTTTAAGTAAAATATTTCATATAAAGGAGGGGCGTTCACAACACTTTTTTTTAAATTCGAGGCAATATAAAAAAAAATTACTATTTGTTCAAATTTCAACATTTGAAGATACGACAAACAATATACATTTTACGAAGTTCGATTTTTTACCATTGATCCAAAAATACGTCAAAATCACTATTTTTTGTGCTTTTGGTTGGTTGTTTTACACTGAGCGCAAGAGAGTACGGCAAAGATTTTTAAATATGTAGTGTGAAAACGTAAAATCTTTGACATATGTAAGAATCAAAGTGGTACTGGCTTGTGCTCAGCAGAGGCCAAATAAGAGGCTTTAATAATTTTCATTGAAATACAAAGACCCCGCAAGGTGGCAATGGAAATTGATTCTCGGTCAATTTCGCGCTTCTAGTATGATGTTCCTTTCACCTTCCTGAACAAAAGTCTCTATGGGCATAACCTTCTAACTCCTTTCTTTTAAGCTACAGAAGCTTCAGAAGATGCTGGGATCTGAAGGAATGATAATTTCGTTATTATACATAGATTAGCTAGTAAACGCGTATTTAAAAGTAAATAGAGGCTTTCCAAAGTAGACAAAGCCGCAAGTTTACACATGCATATAAACCCTTAATCATTTCTACGTGTTAGTTTCCTCACGATTTACATACACGAGTGCTTAAATAATATTATTATTATTAAATCTCGCATACTCCAAAGTCATTTAAACTCTCAGGTATATGTAAACTGTAAGGGGGCTTACCCTCAATTGCAAATATACAGGGTGTCCCACTTAAAACTCCCGGTGCCATTTCCTCGATAACTAAAAGAGATTTTTGAATTCTGTAAAGGGTGTTCAATAGAATATATAAATGATATCGATTTTAAGTAAAAACGGTCATTTTACAAATTGAAGTATAGATGGCGTTGTGACGCAAAGAAATTATTTGATCCTAGGAACGTTGAAATGAGGTGCGAGTGATAACACATTATATTCTAAGCAACTTTTATGATACAAAAATTTTTCGAAAAATCACAATTTGTGTTTAAATTACAATAAAAGGCAGCATTTTTACTACTAAATGACCGCATTCAATGGTCTTCAGTATTTTCCCTTGTTTGGGCTTTCGACTGCGTCAATGCAGAAATACTGCTGCATAAATTAGGCTACTGTGGCATAAGGCAAAACATGCTGAAATTATTTCCGTCCTTATCAAATAGGCAGAAGTATGTATGTGTTAACGATAATGAGTCGGGATTACTACCTAAAAATGGTGTTCCACAGGTATCTGGTCTGAGGCCTTATCTACATTAATGATCTGCATTTCTCTGTTGGTCAGGGTTCAAATATACTGTTTGCAGATAGCATCACCCTAATTACCAAACATGATATTGACTTAAATAGAGATAGTTTAACTTATGAAAAAAGCTGGTTTTCTTCCAGCAAGTTAAAACTAAACGAATCGAAGATCCAAAATGTGCTGATCAGCTCAGGTTAATGTGAGTAAAAGTCTGACTCTAAATGCTTGGAATAATACTTGGCAGTGCTTAAATTAGTCACCTCAAGTGGACTATTATTTCTGATCGAAAATTTCATCTCAAGTTTTCTGCATACGTCAGTTAAAATAAGCTTTACCTTCTGATGTTCTACGTATTGTGTATTTTGCGATAGTACATAGTCACCTAACCTATGGCATTACCTTGTGGAGCAACTCCACTACAGTTGCAAAAAGCAGCTGTTCGTGTTAATGAAATCGCGGTACTCCCTGCTAGGTACTTTTTAAAAAATGTGTAATTAGTCCTTGCCTTGTATTTACATAATTGAAATGTTATTGCAAGTTCACCGGCCGGCAGTTAAATAAATTTCCAAAACATTCTGATATTATGCACTCTTATAATACTAGGTACGCAGACAATCTAGTTCAACAGTATTCTAAGATTTTTATTACTTAGAATAATAAAATGAATATTGTATTATATAATAATTATCTTAAGAACACTAACATCACATACTGAATTGAATTGAATTTAATGCATTTTATAAATCATTGAAAACATTGCTAATAGAGTGTTAATGATTATCTAATTTTTACTAATTCTAGATAATAACACTCAGTATTATATTCGTCGTGTATGTGACCTTAAATGTACCTTTATTGTATGTAAAGTGGTCAGTAAATAAATAGTAAATGGTAAATGGCAAGGCATCAATAAAGAAATTGGGAACAACCTAAGTTTTAGCTAAAATTTAATATCTATTTTTTCGTTTTTGATTGATTGACTGATTTATCAGCGTGCGGTAGGCATTACTGCTACTTCCAGGGTTATACAGCTGGGCCTGTTACGTCCACGCTGGGTTGGATTAGGGTCATGCTTGTTGCCAGCAGCGAGAGCCACATCGCGCATGGTAAAGGAATGTGGAATGGGAGGTGTAGGTATTTGAAAGATGCGTTACCGCATTGTTTCAATAAAATAGATAAGAAGAAAACACTGATATAACAATACCTGTTGACTAACTGAACATTTTTTTAAGGTTATCAGCCACGTTCTGAAGGCCCCAATTACAAATGTAAGAAATGCAATAAAACCTACAGAGTCATCAACAGCCTCCGAAGACACCAAAAAGTTGAGTGTGGCAAAAGTAAAGATATCTCTTGTAAAGTTTGTGATCGTCGGTTTTATTACAAGCAAGACATGCAGCTGCACATGTATAACAAACATCAGTATTTTTTTAATAAATACTGATTTAAAATTCAAAACGTTGACAAAACCTGTGTGACAATAATATGTTATACAATAAACTTATTTTTAAGCTTAAATGTATAGGGTGCTTGAAATATGTTTTTAATCTTGTAAATATGAATTAATAATTATAGAAATTATTGTTAATGGGAAAAGGTGCGTTTAGAATGCTGATAGTATGTAAAATGACATATTTTCGACAAATTGGGACAGTGGCCTTTGAAGTCTAAAAATATAAATTTGACCTCAAAAGTTCTGTGACTGGACCGCAAGACATCAACCCCCCCCCCCCCCCCTCCCCATTTCCCCATTTTAGAGGACAGGGAACACTCAACCGGAAAAACCACCCATTTTTCCGATTTTACGGTGCTAGGCTTGTGAGGGTTTATTGGATCGAGTATTTTTTGTCAGTTCGAATAAGATAGGTAAAGAATGACCACAGGTCATCTAACCCTCCCCGTGGTTTGAAACTACCTACACTCCCAATAACAAAATTCCACGAAAACAACGAAAATCAGCTGGAAACGGTATATCCCCGTTTTGGAGGACGGAGAACACCATGGTGACAATGTTTCCCGACCTACCTTTCACTCACTACCCTTAAATCGGAAGAACCACTCCCTTTTCCGATTTTCCGGTCCTAGGCTTGCGAGGGCTTGTCGGATAGGATTTTTCTCGTCAATTCGAATAAAATAAGTAAACCTCGATCAGATGAGACCCAACCACCTTTACACAAAGTAAACTTTTCCTTCAGTGGTTTGTAGGGAATTAATTGAGACGGGTCATTGTTATATATTATTGTTATATTTTTGTTTTTTCATTGATTATATATGTAAAAATATTCTTGTTTTTATTTATTCAATGATAATTCATTACATATGATTTATTATATACAATTCTTATTCTGTGCTAATAGATCTTTCGACGCTTACAATTATAATCACATTATTCGTCCGAATCGAAATGGACGTCACAGTCACTGAAGGAAAGAAAAGTTAACTTTGTGTAAAGGCTGCTTGAACCCCCGGTTGGTCTGATCAAGTTTTACTTAATTTATTCGAATTGACGACAAAAAATTCTATCCGACAAGACCCCGCATTCTTAGCACCAAAAATTGGAAAAGGGGGTGGTTTTTCCGATTCAGAGTGACTGAAGGATAGGTCTTGAAATATGGTCACCATTGTGTTCCCTTCCCTCGAGAACGGGGGTGTACCGGTTTCAAGATGATTTTCGTTTTCTTCGTGGCATTTCGTTATTGGAACTACCCCCATCGTAGTCAACCCCTGAGGGTGGGTTAGATCACCTGTGCTCAATATTTACTTATTTTATTTGAATTAACAAAAAAATCCAATCCGACAACCCCTCGCAAGCCCAGCACCGGAAAATTGGAAAAAGGGATATTTTTTCCGGTTTTCCGATGAACGGTAGGTTGGAAAATATTATCACCATCGTGTTCCCTGCCCTCAATAATGAGGGGATAGAAGTCTTGTGGCCCAGTCACAGAGCTTTTGCTATCAAAGCTTTACCTCAAGGGACTATTATTATAAGAACTTTATATTTTTAGACTTCAAAGACCGCTGGCAGCCGAACTATTGAATTTTGCGCATTCTGTCCATGAGAACTTTTGTTCAGTATAACTAGGAGAACTTATTCCCAAAATTTCAAAAAGGACTGAACGGCCTTTTCCTATACTTTTGTGCGGGGTCTGCTCTAGCTGTAAGAATGACAATATAATTTGAAATTATTTGCGAACACTTGTTTTATTTCTCCTATTCTCTAGCAGCCTAAAGTATCAAGTCCAATAGGAAATTTGCATATATATCTTTTTTATTTTATTACACCTAGTGTTTTATATGGAAAAATAGGAGATGCCAAATATCAGCCCTTAAATCACAAAATTTAGTTTGTAACAAATAATTAAAATTTGTCGAATGGGAAAGACCACCATTATCAGCCATTGCATTCGTATTGACATCGAGGTTGAACATTGTGCGACGTCTGTTTACGTTTTTATGTTTTTTTCATACATATATCAAAAAGTCCTAATAATAGAAAATACTCAAAAAAATATACATTAAAAATATTGTATGGTGCTAATGTGTCCCAATATGCTTTTTAAAATGCCAAATAAAATATTTATTCGTGTGGCAGAAGATAAAAATTGCCGGATAAAATGGTTAAAAGCACACGGAAGAAATTTAAAAGCCATTTCTGAAAAAAATACTGTCTTTCACGTATGTGAAGATCATTTTAATGTAAGTATTACACCGAAAGATCATTAATTATTTTTGCTTATATAAAATAGTAGGTAAGTATCTCTTTATTGGCTCTACTAAATAATACAAAATAGTACAAAAAAGTAAAAATTAATAAGAACAGTACAAGAAATGTATATGATAAAGTGTATAACATACAACGTAACAAAAAATTATTTAACACAAATAATACACAAATCAGATATAAAAATGCAATTCTGTTATATTGGCCATTTTTCCTTTACATACTCCGCACATTTTCTTTTGAATGACAATATTGCAGGAATTTTTTATTTCTTGGGACAAATCGTTATAATATCGTAAACCTTTATTAAACAAGTGATTTTGTCCGTAGTTTGTATTCACTCTTTCTGCATAGAAGTTTTGATTTTTACGTGTGTTATGATGATGAATATCAATAGCAAACGAACAGTGATTGAGTAGATATGTAGGTAACATATTGTTTAATAGCTTAAACAGAAATATAAAAACATTTAACATAATAATTTGTTTAACGGATAATAATTCGACTTGATCTAATATGAAATGTATAGTTGTATGCGAATTACAATTTAATATGGAGCTTTATTTTGTATTTTCTGCAGATTATAAAGTTCACTATTGTTAAGCAATAATATATAGTAAGGCAATAAACAAAATGAGGGACTATAATTGTCTTATATACCAGTAATTTTGACCATGTACTTATGAAATAACTTATTCTGCATAGGAAATAAACTTTCTCGGAAACTTTTTTTGTTACATAATTGGCATGACTAGAAAACGTTAAATGCTGATCTATAATAATTTCAAGGTATTTACTATAATACTATAATAATAATTTCAAGGTACTTACACTGTGTAACTATCTCATTTTTTTGTTTATTTATCTTTACCTTTCTCTTACAGTTATTTATTGGGAAATACTGATTACTCAAGAGCATAACCTTCGATTTTTCTGTATTAAGAGTTAAATTATTATTTTTTGTAAGCCATTTGTAAGTGTGCCCTAAACCTTAATTGAGAGTTTCAATTATAATATCAATATCCTCACCAGTTAGATATTCTGCGAATATTTGTATTTCTACATTTGCAGTGCGATTTTTATGTATGTTATAATATATGAACAATATTGGTCCAAGCACAGATCTCGGGGGTACATGTAAAACTTCTAGAGATTCACTTACGCTATCTTTATATTTACACACTTGCATTCGATTGATCAAATATGAGTGGAACCACTTCACCCATCATTTCCAACTTTTCCAATAACAGGTGGTCTGTTACAAAAGCTCTTTTAAAGTCGAATAATGTTGCACCGACATATCGCTTTTTGTTTAGAGCATCTTTCCACTGAACTAATACAGACTGTATTGCAGTTTGGGAATATTTTTTTCTAAAACCAGCTTGGTAATTTGTTAATAGATTGTTATTCTCAATAAAACTGCACAAATCTCTTTTCTTTTACCAATAATTCCAACACTTTTTTATATGACGGTTAACTGGTCGAAACTCATTGCAATTTGAGGTTTCTTTTCAATGGGAGCCACTGTTGACATTTTCCAATCTTTTGGGACCTCCCCTTTCTCTAAAGATGCAATTATAACATCTAACAATCGATTTCCTATAATTTCAAATGCATATTTTAATATTTTTGTCGTGATACAATTTGTACTGCTAGTTTTATTAGGTAGATTTTGTATACATTTCCGTAAAGAGCACATTGTTACTGTTGTAAATCTTTCAAAATAGTTGTTGTGGTGATATCCCCTAATATATTTTCATTGTCATGATATTTATTCAATTTCCGTAATAGTTTCCGACAAAATAGTACACTATATATAGTCCATGCCAAAGTTGCAAAAACCCCAAAAGTGCGACCAAACATGACTACCTCCTGTTTTCGAGGACGGCCAACACGATGGTGATAGTCGCGCGGTCCCTACCCCCCTCGAACTACTCCCTAAATGCAAAAAACCACCCCCTTTTTCGATTTTTCGTTGCCAGGCATGCGAGGACTTGTTAAATCGGGTTTCTATTAAGGAATCCAAATATGTCCTGTAAAATTTCGCAACCAGACATCCTAACGATCCACGGGGGTTGAAACCACCCCCTCCCTCAATGCCGAAATATGCAAAAACATCCAAACGTGCTGAAAATTGTTTTCCACATGTTTCAAGGGTGGGGAACACGAAGGTGGTATTATTTAGCCTCCCACCCCTATCCAACTACACCTAAATGCTTCCCATTTTTCGTTTTCAGCCATGCGAGGACTTGTTCGATTGAGTTTTGTTTGAAGAAACTCAATATGTCCTGTAAAATTTTGCTACCATACATTCTAACGACCCCAGGGAGGTTGATACCAGCCCCTCTCTAAATCCTGAAATGACCTTCAAGGAGAAGAAGGTATCCCCCGTTTTCAAGGATGGAGAACACGTTAGTTGTATCACTTTCTCTCTTAGTCCTCAAAAACTACCCTTGCATGCCCAAAACCATCGCTTTTTCTTATAGTGAGATCACAAGTGTTCAATGGATCAGGTTTTCTAGGGAGATAAATTTCTTTATTACAGCTTAAAAGGAGTTTGATAGAACGGGCTATGCGCATGTATATATATTCGTGTATGTGCATAGTCCACTTTTTTATTATGTATTATGTACATAATTTTTTTCACATTATGTACAACATGATATTTATTCTTATTCTAGATGTGCGTTATATATTACTATTATTAAATTTTAATTTATTCTTCGGTGTTTACAAATTAAATCAGAGAGAGAGTCATCTTCCTCTTACGCGGCCTCCATACAGTGATCCAGCGAGGATCGACGCACAAAATATGAGCCGTAGCCGTCGGTTGTGCATTCTCGGCATATAACCTTCCATTTTTTACGTCCTCAGTATTGAGAAATATAATTAAATGCAATATATATGGGTTAAGGACTAACTGTACGTAGGTATTGGAAAACCCCGATCCAACAAGTCTTCGCATGCCTGATAACGAAAAATGTGTGGTGGCATTATGCTGGTTATGGGTGGGAGGCTAAATAATATCAGAATCGTATTCCCCGGCCTTGAAAACGTGTAGAAAACAATTTTCAGCATGTTTGGATATTTTTTGCATGTTCCGGTATTGAGGAGGGGGTGGTTTCAACCCCCCCTGGTCGTTAGGATGTCTCATGCAAAGTTTTACAGGACATATTGAGTTTCCTCAAAAATAACCGATCCAACAAGTTCTCGCATGCCTGATAAAGAAAGATCCGAGGAAAAATCGCTCAGGGGTAGTTCGAGGGGGGTAGGGACCGCGCGACTATCACCATCATGTTGGCCGTCCTCGAAAACAGGGGAGTAGTCATGTTTGGTCGCTACTTATTGGAAAGTGAACTACGGGCTTTAAATGATATTAGCATTGTGAATATTGTTTAATTTTAATTTTTAATTTTGAATTAAAATTTTTAGCAATATTCTTTTTGATTATGTAAATGTACGTCAAATACGAAACAACAGAACTGTAAGATATTAATCTGATCTTTTATTATAGTAGTTTGAATTTTTTGTTTTATAAATTAATTGCAAAAAATGTAATTAATATTTTGCAACGGGACAAAGTGCATTTTCTTAAAGGTAAAAATATATACTATTTCTCATAATATCGTTAACATGCAGATTTTATATTTGTTTCTAAAATACTTCAAATTTCGGGGATCGAAAAATTCAATTTTTTTGTTTTTTGTCATAAAATGTTATTAACAATCAAAGATTCGTTCTTTGCGTATACCTTATAGTGGAGTTCATGACGAAGAAATTGACGGGAGACGATCTTTAGAAGCGAAGATATAAGCAATAAACTAAGTTGCAAAATTCATTTTGTTTACAAAAAGTTAAACAATTAAAGCCGCCGTTTTGAGTGGTCAACACTATTTTTATCGGATTCCTGAAGAAATTCTGTAGGGGGTAGACTAATTTTTGGCTAGTCCCCAAACTTTTCGAAAAATCGTTATTTTTGAAGCTACTAAAATCACCGGAGTATAACAGAGATATTATTCACAACACAAGTCTACAGTACCAGTTTAATTCAGAGAGGACCATGAGGCAATATGTTATATTTCAAATATAGGCTATTGTCTATGTACAAAAAAAGAGGGTTGAAAGGAACTAAAACGTTAAAGGGTTTTTATTGTTTATTATGTTCAATTGACCCCAAGATATGAAAAAACCGCGGAGTGTTACCATTTAAAGTGGTGCGTTTTTGAGATCGAAGTAAAAAGGTCCACTTTTCATATTTTTTTTTGCTCGAAAACTATGAATTTTTTCTATAAACACGTCAATAGAAAAGTGTGTAGAGAATTAAATTTCCAATCGAAATGGCACCTTCAGAAGTCAAAATTACGTCCAAAAAACTAAACAAAAAAAACGAAAAAATGCAATTTTTTATTTTTTTTTAATTTTAACCTGTAACTATTTTTCGGGTACATTTAGGCATAGACATTGCTGCATAACAAAAAAAGCTGGCGTTTTACCCGTTAAAATGAGATTTTGTAAACAGTTTTACGATTAATAGTGACCGAGATATAGCGTTTCAAAGTTTGCAACTTTTAACTTTTTTTGCTAATTTTTACTATTTTTTTTCAAATTTCGTCCTGTAACTTTTTTCTGAGTGAATTTAGGTGTAGACATTATTATATTAAAGTGAAAGCTGACTTTACGCCCGTTGAAATGGTGGCTGGTAAAAGTCTCTACGACAAGTAGAAACCTAGATCAGCGTTTCGAAGAGTGTTACTTTTATTAACTTTCTTCCAAGAGGATGCAGACGTACTAATTGTAAATACTGCAAAAGATAAGGCATCCCAATCAGAAAATGTTGTTATAGTTGGTCAAGATGTCGATCTTCTTATTATCCTATCATTATTACCAGAAGAAAATGAAAATATATATTTTTTTAAACCTAGTATAGGAAACGTAACTGCCAAATTATATAACCATAATAGTTTCAAATTTAATCATCTACAAAAATATCTTGGCTTCGTCCATGCATTCAGTGGCTGTGATACAACCTCTTCCTTTCTTGGTATTGGTAAAAAGAAATTCTTGAGTTTCATTAATAAGAATATTTGACTTTTGGAAAAGTATTTAAATGAATTTTTGTGTGAAAATGCAAGTCCAGCAGCCATCGGTTCTGCTTCTGAATGTATTGTAACATTACTATACGGTATGAAAATTGATGGCCAAAGCACCTGTCGCTATAAGTTATTTCAGAAGTACTCAACAGGTGGGAAATTCTCATTGTCCCGATTGCCTCCAACAACTGATGCTGCTAAACATCATGGTTTAAGAACTTACTTGCAAATGCAACATTGGAAAGGAAATATTGTAAATCCTCTCATCTGGGGTTGGAGAACTTCAGAAAATTGACTAGTACCAATTTTGACAAATAAACCTCCCGCACCACAAGTTTTGCTGGAAAAAATAGCCTGTAAATGCACCAAAGGATGCAGAGGAAACTGTGGTTGCAGGAAATTGGGAACGAATTGCTCCATTTTTGCAAAGAATGTATGGGAATGAACTGTGAAAACGCTGATGTACCTCAAATAACGGAAGACGATGTTTACATAGATGCCGATGAAGAAATCGACTTTGATTTTGACAATATGTTAAATCCAGCATTTGAATAATTTCATAATGTAAGTTATTTGAACAAAAAAAAAACAGAAGTGGAAAAATGTAAAAAGTTATTTTTTAAGTACAATAATCTACTATATCTAGACTGTATCTTGGTTACTATTGATCACATAAACTTCTATTGCAGACCATTTAAACAAGAATGCTGTGAGTAGCAATATCTGTATTTGACAAATAAGTTATAGGCCGAAATTTAAAAAAGAACGTAAAAATTGGAAGAAAGTTAATAAGAGTAACACTCTTCGAAACGCTGTATCTAGGTTTCTATTTGTCGTAGAGACTTTTACCAGCCACCATTTCAACGGGCGTAAAGTCAGCTTTCACTTTAATATAATAATGTCTACATCTAAATTCACTCAGAAAAAAGTTACAGGACGAAATTTGAAAAAAAATAGTAAAAATTAGCAAAAAAAGTTAAAAGTTGCAAACTTTGAAACGCTATATCTCGGTCACTATTAATCGTAAAACTGTTTACAAAATCTCATTTTAACGGGTAAAACGCCAGCTTTTTTTGTTATGCAGCAATGTCTATGCCTAAATGTACCCGAAAAATAGTTGCAGGCTAAAATTAAAAAAAAATAAAAAAATTGCATTTTTTCGTTTTTTTTTGTTTTGTTTTTTGGACGTATTTTTGTAAAAAAAATTTTTTTCACTTCTGAAGGTGCCATTTCGATTGGAAATTTAAATCTCTACACACTTTTTTATTGACGTGTTTATAGAAAAAATTCATAGTTTTCGAGCAAAAATATGAAAAGTGGACCTTTTTACTTCGATCTCAAAAACGCACCACTTTAAATGGTAGCACTCCGCGGTTTTTTCATATTGTGGGGTCAATTGAACCTAAGAAACAATAAAAACCCTTTAACGTTTTAGTTCCTTTCTACAGTACATGGACAACAGACTAATAAAAAGAAAATTAAGATTGAATTATTGTTAGTTCATGGCATTGCATCAGCATTATTATTATGTTAAATGTCGATATAAGATGTAAATTATTTTAGGTTAAATTGTTTGTATCTCAGGGAAAACTAAAAAATTATATCTTGGAAAAATATATTTCTTATACTTTAAAATTAGTGCTAACTACAACTAATGTATTTTTCCAATATTATCCAGTAACAGGAGAGGTCCATTTACAACGTAAATACAACAAGAGAATGAAAAAAAATAAATAAATACAGGTAGTCTTAATGTAGTAAATAACAAAAAACAATACAGTTAACATACTATTATAATTACTTACTAATAAAGTCTTTTTTTTTTTAAGGTTATGGTTATACACTACAGAATTTCCAAGGACACCTCTCTTACCAGTGTAATAAATGCAATAAAACATATAAGTTGTTAAAGAGCCTCCGAAGACATCAAAAAGTTGAGTGCGGCAAAAGTAAGGATGTCTTATGTAGAGTTTGTGATCGCCGTTTCTATTACAAACAAGATATGCAGTTGCACATGTATAACAGACATAAGGATTTCTTTGAACATTCTAATTTAAAATATCATTAACAAAATATGCTTTATACTATAATATTATCTTGTAGTTCCAGATGATATTATTTGGGAAGCTAATAGGAAATAGAGGTGAATATTTTACGCAAAAATAGTGAGAAAAGTTCCTAAAACATGTATCTAGAAATGCTTCCTAATGGAGCCCCTTGAAGGCGTCTAAGTCATTGATTTCACTGATTATCTTAGAAAAACCAGAGCAGATCGTCATGTCGCGATAATCCTACATGTATCTGGTCATTAACGCATGATGGGCCTACAAAACTGCATAACACGTATTAGGCAGACAGAAAAAATTATTCGATGTTTTACACTGTTATAATTAACAATTCATACAAAAAGTGAAATATAGATAATATAATAACATACTTATATACATATAATATTATAATAAAAAAGTTTAAAAACATTTAAAAACAATTTGTAAAATAAAAATTTATTACAATATCACGTACGTCAGTCCAAATGGGTATATTTATTTAAGTATTTGTGTTGAGTGCAATGTAGAGTATCACGAGTCATCTTCAAGAAAGTGCAGAGAATAGTAAGCTTTTTCGAGAATAAACTCCATTTGTGAAGGTACTGTCACTTTTTGTTTTTAAATCACTAGGGATGCTATTGTTGAATATGGCCCTCATAGTCTATACTTTGCTGCGTTTGTTGATTCTATGATGAGGAATTTGAATGTCACCTTTATTTCTTGTATTATAGTATGAGAGCCCACCGACAAAAATGGAACACATAAGCTGTAGAGTCAAAAATTGGCGGGGATGCTTATCAAGTCATTATCTGTACGTGTGTAGTCGGTCATAGCAATCCGGGTTGCAGCGGCACAGGGGCAGCCATTTTGTGATATGGCTCAAATAATTTATGGCGTCCAATCAAAAAAAGTTTGAGAAAAAAGTTGTTCAGTACTGTGGGCTCTATATAGTGGCGCTATGGAGTTTTACTTTTAATGGGGTTTACTGAGGTTTTACGGGGTAACATGTTCTTATATATAGTCAACTCCTCTTTTTTATAATGGATTTCGATTCTGCGCCAAAAAATATCAATCTTTTGCTCTTTGCAAATTTTTACTCCGAGGCCAATTTGAGAAAAGCTTAACTAAAAAGCTCATCTGATAAGGTTACCATTTGTTGACGAATTCCACATTTCGATTGTCCATAAAAAATAAGAATTTTTTGTCCTTTGCAATTTTTTACCCTAGGTCAATTTTTGCCAGAAATCGGATTCAAAAACTCGAATTTTTGAACTTTCAATAATTTTTTACAGCAAAAGTATGCGCTCTAGAGAAAATTGTAGAAAAGAAAAGTTGTTCCTTTTTTTATGTCGAATATATGTGTATTTTTTTAGATTTTTGTTTTAAAAATTTTTTGTCAAAATTGGAAAAAAAATTTTTTTGCGAGAAAAATCTGAAAAATTGAGATATATTCTACATAAAAAAACAACTTTTCTCTTTAGTGCTTGTATCCAAAAGGGATTCTTTCATCGTAAATAATTATTGAAACTAGAAAAATTCGACTTTTGAGGCCAATTGCTGGCGGAAATTGACCTCGGAGTAAAAAATTGTAAAGAATAAAAGATTGATATTTCTTGGCATAGAATCGAAATCACTATAAAAAAAACATGTTACTCCGTAAAAACTTAAAAGTAAAACTCATAGTGCCATTATGTAGAGCCCACAACACTGAAAAACTTTTGTCTCGAACTTTTTTGATTGGATGTCATGGGAAAGCGTCACATTCAAGAATTGTTTGAGCTATATCACAAAATGGCTGCCCCTGCGCCGCACAGTGGGAAATTTTTCAATTTTTTTACACAAAAATCCGTCTACAATGCAATTATTAATGGATTTGAAATTTTTTTTTTTTAATAATTGTTAGGTATCACCCGATGATTGAGCACTGCCCAAATTTTAAAAACGTTTAACATAACCTCAAAAAATCCTATAAATATATGAAATTCGTGTATTTTACTTAAGTAAAAATGCGAATTTCTGTTTTTTAAAAGTTTTACTCAGAAAATATCCTTTACTACATGTATTTTGGGTCGCTGATTAAGGAAAATAGGGTCCCGTTAACCAGAAATTGATATAACACCCTTAAAATATCGAAAAACACCTTTAATAGGGATTTTTTCGAAATATTCTTATTAAAAATGTAAAATACTCTAGTAAGGTGTATTTTTTATGTGATAAATATAAAACCTTAGTTATTCAAATAATAATTCAGTAAACATTTACCCTAAGGGTTAATCAGACATCAGACAAAAAATACAAAAAATATAGTTACCATGGCTATTTTTTTAGTTTTTGCTTCAAAATAGGGTAAGAGAGTACATTGTGACTATGAGAGTGTATCGTAACCCCCTTTAAGGGTGAAAACCACCCTTAAATGGCTGTAGAATTTGAAAATAGGTTTCTAAATTTTTTGAAATTTCTTCGATATTTTCACTAAAATCAGTCTCCGAACCTAGTTTGATAAATAAAAATTATTTTAAAGGTTAAATTAATCATTTCTTATATACTTTGACAATGTGAATAAACAACAATTCAATGTGGGTAGAAACAAATTCTAAGTTCTTCAACGATTTTAAGAAGCTCGTAAGTTAGAAATCGCATTTTTTCCATTTGAAAGGAAAACAAATATTTAAAATGAAATGAAATTTTTTTTATATATTTACAGGATTTTTTGAGGTTATGTTGAACGTTTTTAAAATTTGGGCAGTGCTCAAACATCGGGTGATACCTAACAATTATTTAAAAATAAAAAAAAATTCAAATCCATTAATAATTGCATTGTAGACGGATTTTTGTCTAAAAAAATTGAAAAATTTCCCACTGTGCGCCGCTGCAAACCGGATTGCTATGATCGACTACACACTCATAGAATGACTTGATAAGCATTCCCACCAATTCTTGATTTTCCAGCTTGTGTTCCATTTTTGTCGGTCGACTCTCGTACTATTATATTTAAGGCAGAGTTATCATTATTCATCAAATAAAACTGCGGGAGAAGAGCTAGTCAATGATTAAATGGTGTCTGTAAGGCTTTTCTTGAAAATGCCATTCTCCCAATTATTCTAGCATACATAGATATAAATCTAGATGTAAACTTTATATACTTCGTCGGATTATTGAATTTAATATATAATTTATTAAACATTCTAAAGAATAATCTTCACGATTAGAAAACAAGAGATTTTTTTAGGTTCATTGCTTTACTTCTAATTCTAATTTTTTGACGACGCTTTCTTGATTAGCGGAACGTTTATCAGTGTACTATGAAATAGTTTTGGGTTTGTAGAATTTTATCAAGCCACATGGTAATAGGAATTTTTCTTGCTATTTTTGAATGTAGACTCAGTTCCCAAACCGATGTGAGTAATTAATTCATCTAATACCACATATTGGTGGAGGCTTCTAAAAATTTGTTTCCATTTCATGATCAAAAACTTTTTATTCACTTGATCTACTGTGCCTTTAAAACTATAACAAATGAACACTTTTGAAGCATGTTTTGTTTCTGTATTTTATAGAACCAGTTCTGGTAAGAATGAGCTACCTACCACTAGCTTTTACTACATTTAAAATAGAATGTATCATACACGTCGAATACGTGAGAAAACTCACGCATGCATTAGGCTTAATTTAATATGCTAACAGTTTTTCAAAATAAAATATTTACACTTGTTTTGTTTTTTTCTTCTCCTAAATTATGCATGGAGAGTCGCACGCAGCTTATATTTGAAATTATCACTGATAATGGATTTTGGTCAACGGCCAACATTTCACTGTTTCACCATCTCCAAGAGGCGTAAGAACCAATATTCTTAACAAAAAATTTAACTGAAAGGTCTCAATCTCTACAAAGTGTAACTTAAGTACGTTAAAATATCTCGGAATGTTTTTCCTTAACAGTAACTACCCAGACACATACAGGATAGATCGCTGTGAGGTAGAAAACAAGTTGATATGTTATATAATATTACACGCTATCTTATTGCGACTTAGCCATAATAAACCTTCACAGGTATATCGTATTTCACGATAACAGCTTCTCTTATTAATTGCTTATCTTCAAGATATCATATTACACCTTTGTTTCTCATAACTTGTGCAGACTGCAGAACTGCAATTCCTTTGTTATATATTTTGCTTACTCAGGTTCTGTATGTTATAAATATGACTAAACACGCTTTGTTGAATCAGTTATTAAACTCAGTTAGAATGCAACACTTCTAATTTATTATTCTAATTCCTTCTCCAAGAGCCAACGTTGGCTCCATTTAAGTAAATAAATCTTTTTAAAAAGTCACTCATGTAAACCGTGATCTAACATTGGCGCAGTCGGTAGGATCCGTAAACATCATCAGAACAAGAAGCCTAACTGGTAGTGAAGCGTAAGAGAACAAGGAGAACATCTGCAGAAGGTGCCTAACTAGTGCGTGTACATCTACTTGAACAAGGAGACCTTCCTCACTGGTGGTGGCGGATCCCAATCCCTTGACGGACGAAGAACCTACTCATGGAGATGAAATTAATGTAAGTCATTTTTAAGAATCATCTCGTTATTTTATTTTACAATTATTATTTCTCACAATTATTTACGTGTATTATACCGCTAATACACTCGGCAAACAAAGCCAATTCTGTTATCAAACAAATCCTTTACAAGCTACAACGCAACAATTCTAATTTTAAGTTATTTATTTTCGTATTCACGAAACGACTGTGTATTATACAGTTAATACACAATTTATTAACGTACGCAACATAACAAACTATTTCAATTCGATTTCCGTATCATACTGCTGATACGCAACCAATTTTAGTTCAAAAATTTCCAAACAAAAAGCAAAATGCCAAACAGAGCTCAACCAGAGACAGCTCAACCAGTTCAACCAGTAGTGCCGACAACAGCCGAGCAACCAGAACGAGTCGAGCAAGTCGAGCACGAGGTAGAGCCTTACAAACTCTCAGAAATTTTCTCGCTAATTCCGGAGTTCGATGGTAACGCCATCAACCTCCAAACTTTCCTAAACTCATGTCAGTGTGCCCAACGCATGGCAATTCATGACCAAAAAATTTTATTAACTGTTCATATTAAAAATAAATTGAAAGGCAAAGCTGCCGAACTAATCAATTCTCGTAACCCTGCCACATGGCCAGAAATTAAAGCACTTCTAGAAACCCACTTCGGTGACTCTAGAGATTTAACAGCTCTTATTCAAGACCTACAAAGAATTCACCAATTGCCTGGTGAATCTGCATTAACATTTGTTTCGCGTCTACAAACGCACAATGCGAAAATGCACGCTGCAGTGCAAAAACAAAATCTATCTTCAGAGCAAAGAACCGCGCAAACAAACCTGATTGAAACTATGACATTAAATAATTTGTTAACGGGTCTAGAACCAAATCTAGGGAGAATAATACGTGCCAGTAACCCTCCGACTATAATGAACGCAATTATTAGAATTCGGAGAGAACTACAACTTTCTTATTTTGAACAACAAAAATTCCCAAAAAATAGTCCGGTCAAAAATCCAGTAATTCAACAAAAGCGACCACAAGGTCCCAATTTGCAACAAAAGTTTTGTTCCTTCTGTAAACGGAATGGACATGTAATAAGCGAATGCCGCACAAGGCAACAGTCTCAAAACTTCCAGAGACCAAGTTTCCAAGGAAACCCAAACTCACAAAATTTTTCTCATCAAAACTTCGCACAACCGAGTAATAATCAATTTAGTCAGAGGACATTCCCTCAAAATAATCAGCCAAATCAATCACAGCAAAACAGGCCCTCAGCCATAAGGCCGAACCCTAACTTTACGCAACAACGACCATCCGCTATTCAGCCTAACCCGAATTTTAACCGCTTTAATCAGCAAAAAGCTCATCATTTAAATTACGAACCTTACGATAATTATGCCGATCAATTTAACCAATACAATGACTACTCTTTCGACGATTACCAAAATTACCAAAGTCAAAATGAATCGTACGAAAATTACAATTTTGAAACCAACCAAAATTTTCAGGAGAATTATACTGCTAATTCTCAGAACGAGCAATACGAGGATTATACTGCTAATCCTCAGGATTTTCGTTTAGATCTGGAGTACCCCACGGATACTCCAACACAACAAATAGACCAATTCGACCAAATATCAAACCAAATACAAACAATGAATCTCAACGACAGTTTCGATCCAATGCTGAACTTCCCAGAACAGACGTTCATGTAAATACGCTTTCTCACACCCTATTAACCGTAAATTCAAAAAATCTCTATTACATCAAAGACGCAACCGGCAAATTTAAAATTTTGATTGACACAGGTGCAGGAATTTCAATTTTTAAACCTAAAACAGCTGAAAATTATAGACGTAGATCCCCTGAAAATGTAGTTATACAGGGTATTACTGATCAAAAAATTTATATCAACGAATCTGTTCTCATCCCCTTTTCAGAGGAGTCACACAAGGTTTATATCTATAATCTAGATATAGATTTTGATGGACTACTAGGCGCAGACTTTTTAGAACATTACGAATGCCGAGTAGATTTCAAAAATAAACAACTAGTCACAAATTTTAAAACCGTACCACTATTTAAAGTCACGGAAGAAACTACAGTAAATTTACCCGTACAACCAACTAGTAACATCAGAAACCAAAATCCAAATTTAAGCAACATCAAAAATTTAATTTCTATCGAACCTCGCATGGAAAAAATCTGTAAATTAAAATGTAATTTGCAAAATACCGAAGCTATACTGTTAGCCCAGGAAAACGAGAAAGTACGCTTACCAAATGCTATTGTCAAAATCGATAACAATGGAGAATTTTTAACCTCAATTATAAACGCGAATGCAATACCAAAAACAGTAAATTTTTCTAACATAAAACTAGAGCCAGTACAAAAATTCAAATCAATTTTCAATTTAAACACTCAAAATTCTGACTCGCACCTACAGACGGACAGATCCTTCGAAATTAGGAACGAATTGCGCTTGGATCATCTAAACGAAGAAGAGGCCGAAATAGTAACGCAGCTTTGTTTAGACTTTCAAGATATATTCTATTTGGAAGGAGACAATTTAACTTTTACTAACGAAATTAAGCATTCCATTGACACGAACGATTCAAAACCGGTTTTCACAAAGTCATATCGCTACCCTCATATCCATAAAGAGGAAGTTAAAACACAAGTCTCTAATATGCTCGATCAAGGCATCATTAGACCTTCGATTTCTCCCTGGTCCTCTCCGGTTTGGGTTGTACCAAAAAAACTCGACGCCTCCGGTAAACAAAAATGGCGAGTTGTAGTGGATTACAGAAAACTCAACGAACTGACTATTGATGATAAATACCCGCTACCCAATATTTCCGACCTCCTCGATCAATTAGGCAAATGTCAATATTTTACAACTTTGGATTTAGCCTCCGGATTTCACCAAATCGAGATTGATGCGAAAGATATTCAAAAAACTGCTTTCACAGTTGAAAATGGTCATTTTGAATTCGTAAGAATGCCTTTTGGACTTAAGAATGCTCCATCAACATTTCAAAGAGTGATGGATAACATTTTATTAGGTATCCAAAATGAACGATGTCTCGTCTACATGGACGATATTATTGTTTACTCCCCTACTATTCACGAGCATATTTCTCGATTAACAGAAGTTTTCAAAAGATTACAGAAAGCCAATCTCAAAATTCAACCCGACAAATGCGAGTTTCTCCGCAAAGAAGTCGCTTATTTAGGACATCTCATTACAAAGGACGGCGTAAAACCGAATCCTTCGAAAGTTGACGCTATTCTAAATTTCCCTCAACCAAAAAATCAAAAAGAAATTAAATCATTTCTAGGCTTAGCCGGATATTATAGGCGCTTTATCCCTAATTTCTCCAAGATTACCAAGCCCTTAACAAAACTCTTACAGAAAGACATACCATTTCTCTTCGACAATGATTGTATAAATTCTTTTCAGAATTTGAAACAAACATTAACAACAACTCCGATATTAATTTACCCTAATTTCGATGAACCTTTCGTTCTAACCACTGATGCGAGCGCATTTGCCGTCGGCTCAGTGCTGAGCCAGGGGCCCATTGGCAAAGATTTACCCATTGCCTATGCTTCTAGAACCTTGTGCAGTGCAGAAACTATATATTCAACGATTGAACGCGAGCTTTTATCGATAGTATGGAGTGTAAAGCACTTTAGACCCTATCTGTACGGTAGAAAATTCAAGCTTGTAACCGACCACAGACCACTCACCTGGTTATTCTCTATAAAAGACCCAGGAAGTAGACTTGCCCGTTGGCGACTCAAATTAGAAGAGTACGACTACGAAATAATTTATAAACCTGGCAAAATCAATAAGAACGCGGACGCACTTTCCAGAATCAAAATTAATCATTTTTCCGAATGTTCCAAATTCTATTCAAAGGTTCTAGCTGCGAATGACGAAGAGTCAGACGACGAGTCAGACGACGACGAAAACCCAGACGATAACAACGCAGTCACTAACGAAGAAATTTCGCGAGAATTTGAAACTTTCACCAACCTATATAAAACAACATCTTTAATTGACTATTCGAAAATCAAAGCCTCGAACAAACAACTTTTGTATCGAGAACATAAAGATATTATAACCTTTTTCCAACAAAACAACTTACAAGATCTACATCACAAAATTATCGAGGACATATTCGAGGAAAACCCCGAATTTCATAACAATAAAATCAATATTGTATCGAGCAAAACAGTCAGACATAGGAGATATTTTATCATCCCTCTACCTTTTGATATCGAATCTGTAATTGAACATCTATTTTTGGTATTATTTAAAAATCAAGATGTCCTAGATCTCTCTAAGACATACTTTGTCGAAAATAACTTAGACCTCCCCATTCTTGAAATCCTATCATTCATTTTTGCGGAAAAAGACTTAAAAGTAGTAATTTGTCAAGATATCGTCAGAACTGACGACGAAGATGAAATTCCAATTATATTGGAGCAAAATCATTTTGGTAAAAATAATCTACACCGCGGAATAAATGAAACGATTCGAAGAATTAGAGAAAAATACACTTGGCAAGGTCTAACTAAAGACGTTGAAAATTTTATAAAAAATTGCGAAACTTGCCAAAAGACTAAAGTATGCCGGAAAAACCTTAATAACCCTCTAGTAGTCACAGAAACCCCAAGAACACCATTCGAAAGAATCAATATCGATTTATTTGAATTCCCTACTCGAAATTACGCTTTAACCATTCGCGACGAATTAACTAAATTCACGCAAGCATATGCGGTCCCGGATAAATCCGCAAAATCTGTCGTAAACACTTTGTTGTTATATTTCCAACATTATGGTACCCCATTAAGAATCCATTGCGATTACGGTGGCGAATTTGACAACCGCTTGCTCAAAGATCTCTGCACCCTCTACGACATAAAATTAACTTATTCAAGCGTAGGACATCCCCAATCGAACGGATCCATAGAAAGATTTCATGCTACTCTAGCTGAAATGATAAGAATTCATAAAACTGAAAATCCGAACGAACATCCTTTCACAATTTTACCATATGCAGTAATATGTTATAACAATTCAGTAAATAAAACACACGGTTTCACCCCATACGAACTTATATTTGGACATACGTCTAACAGACCACCTGAAACCTTATATAACCAGAAAGAACTAATAACTAAATATGTCAGAGATTTGAACAATAGAATATCCCACTATTATAAAATAGCCCGTAATCGAACACAAGCTCAAAAGGAGAAAGCGAAAGTTCGCTTTGACAGAAATGTTCCCCAGAAACGATCTGAGTACAAAATAGGTGACTTAGTTTATGTAAAAGAATCACAAATTAAGAACAAACTACAAAATAAATTTAACGGTCCCTTTAAAATAAAAGAAATTTTTCAAAATTCTGCTACCTTATTAAATCTCGAAACAAAACAAGAAACTAAAGTTAATTTTGATAGAATGAAACCATATACTGAAAATTAAATTTATTTTCAGGTTTCTCCTGCTGTTCGGATCAGCACTCTGTCAATACAAAATTACCCCGATCAATAACACTGTTGGGGTATACTATCACCAAGACACGGACATCGTGGTGACAAATGACAAATGGACTCTGCTAGTGCATAAAAATATTTCATCTCTCAAACTAGCTTTTGACAAAAACCAAAATAATTTAGACAGAATCTTGAACACCCTCGATGGTGCTGACCAAAAATCAATCCTGTTTAGAAGCGAAGTCAAAACAGAGTTTAACCTTTTAATGCAAATAGCTAGTTCAATAAAAACGAAATTTGACGAAGTCTTTTCAGACACAAAGAGATATAAACGCGGAATACTTAACGGTTTCGGAACAATATTCAAATCAATTACCGGAAACTTAGACGCCGAAGATGGCGAGTACTACACTAACTGTATAAATAAATTAAATAATGACGAACATCAATTAGAAAATTTAATCAAAAATCAAATCTCAGTTACAACTTCTGTTATCAAAAATTTCAACTCAACTATACAAAAATTACAAATTGATGAGGAAACATTTAACAAAGATATCAAAGAAATCGAGCACACAATTCAAACTATGACTCAAACGATCCAAGCTGCCGAAATAAAACTAAAATTTCTATACATTTCCGAACAACTAATGGCCAGCTATTTGTACATCGAAGACAATCTAAACGATATTTTAAATTCAATAACATTCGCCAGATTAGGAATTATTCATTCATCAATCATAACACCTGATCACTTAGTAACGGCGTTACAAGAGATTTCACAGAGTTTGCGAAGGAACAATTTACCTCTTCCAATTAAACTATCAGCAGTTGCTCAATATCTGGATATTATTGAACTAAAAGCTTTTCAACTAGATTCTAACTTAATATTTGTTTTAACAATACCTCTCATTGAACCTCAAAATTACAACACCTTTCGTCTGTACCCTATACCTATACTTGATAACAGAACTGGTCTACATCACTTTTTATCTATTTCACAAAAGTTTATCGCGAGAGACGATGATTCTTTAATGTACATACCTATACAAAATTTGAATGCAAACCACTTTATTTTGGAACCAAACTATGTTCGAACCTGTTTGCATATCCTATCGACCAAAATGCCATTTGTGAAGCTAGAATATTAAAACCATTGCCGAAACTCCCAGAAAATTGTCAAACTTCCTTCATCATTAGTCAAGGATACAACGTCCAAGAACTTGAAGACAACACATGGCTAGTAATTAATTCCGAACCACTTCACATTACCATCAACTGCCCGAAGAGAGAATCCATAACAGAGCTAATTAACAAAAATTCCATCATAAAACTACAACCAGGATGTTACGCCTATGCAGGCATTACTCGAATACAAGCCAGTGCTAAAGACTTTTCCGAAATTAAGGACAATTCACATCCAATCCAAATTCCTTTTGAATGCTGCAATCACATGCCCGACAAAATCGAAATCCCAAAATTAAAACCGCTTAAATTAAACAGTCTCGACGTAGAAGATTTAGATATTGCTAAAAACAAACTAGAGCAATATTCCAAAGACCTAGACGACCTCATAAACGAACCTTTTGTGACCAAACATGTATCTTGGTTCACATACTTCATAATCACTCTCATCATCCTATTAGTTCTACTTTACATAACTTGTAAATGCAGAAGAAGAAGATGTGGAGCATTGCGAATCCAACCCTCAACGGACAAACCTCCTTCACCTCCTTCAGAGCGAAGCAGAGTATTTACCAAATTTCCTAGACTGATCCCTCCAAGAAAGCGACCCGGTATTAGACCTCAAGAAGAAGAGGACATCGAGTTAACATAGACTTTCATGTGGAGTTTTACCCTTGTCTATTAATTTAGACTATTGTATTTTATCCTTATTACGTTATGTAATGTTTTATTATCGCTTACCAATTTTAACTTTTACATTATTTTATTATTTTGCTTTGTATTCACTCAACATTGTTCAATTTATTTTTGCATTATATTCATTTAACGTTTTAACAATTTTCAAAAGTTGCTGCATAACATCAACTTTTTTATTAAGGGGGAAGTTGTTATATAATATTACACGCTATCTTATTGCGACTTAGCCATAATAAACCTTCACAGGTATATCGTATTTCACGATAACAGCTTCTCTTATTAATTGCTTATCTTCAAGATATCATATTACACCTTTGTTTCTCATAACTTGTGCAGACTGCAGAACTGCAATTCCTTTGTTATATATTTTGCTTACTCAGGTTCTGTATGTTATAAATATGACTAAACACGCTTTGTTGAATCAGTTATTAAACTCAGTTAGAATGCAACACTTCTAATTTATTATTCTAATTCCTTCTCCAAGAGCCAACGTTGGCTCCATTTAAGTAAATAAATCTTTTTAAAAAGTCACTCATGTAAACCGTGATCTAACACCTTAGAACCGGTGTGAATGTAGAAGAACGCACTACCGGGCGTCAAAATATCGCGACACCAATTTATTTCTCAGGGGGCGCCAGTCGCGTGCTACCCCGTTCTTCTACCTCCCAGGCGGGTTGGAGATAAGATGCACTTCGATAGCCGAATAATGGACCAAGGCTGCACTACCTCAGATCTTTAACGGCGCTCTCACTGGCCGTGAATTCTTCAATTTAGGTTTTTGTACCTTTTGAAAAGCTAAATTTTTGCATATAATAAAAAAATCCCGATCGGAGAATTTCTCTCCGATGGGATTAATTTTTGTCGTGCTGATCACGTTTTTGTCTGCTAATAACGGACTCTACACCCTAGAAATTCTGAGAAAAACGCATAAAAAAATCCCTTTCGAACCCCCGTGCAGCAACTAGAAGGTCGAGTGTGATGCAATAACTCGACACGTCCGGTTTTCGGTAAGAAAATTCCAGGGATTATAGACTAGCAACAAGTCTCAAGATCAATTAAAATGCAATAGTTCAAAGAATCCGTTATTTAACAGATGAGGTTATACAAAAAGGGGTTATAGCAAAATTCTTATTATAAGAATCGCTCCTTCCCCAATTAAGGCAAACGGCTTTCAGACCATACAAGCGAGAGCGCTTACGCTAACGATCGATTAGGTAGAAAAGATTCATGCATACCTTTTCAGAATCAAAATGCGAGCTTTTTAGAGAGGTCTGAGACTATTTGTAATTTCATAATTACGGCTGACTGATTTTAACTTAAAAAAGTTTTACTAAATAAATTTAGTTTCGCTAGAGACTACTTAGCTTTAAAGTTCTTGTATCGTGGCGATTCACGTACTCAAACACATTCTTTAGGACTTATGACTGCATAAGTTAAATGGCGTTCAATCAGTCCACAACTTACTTGCCCCTATGCAGTTGTTCAATATTATCGATATGGCAGCAACCCACCTTCGAGCGACTTTTAGGCAAAATTGAATTTTTGGTTTTTTATGCACAAGGCGTTTTCCTCTATAACTTTGTCATTTGGAAAGCCCCGCTATTGGCTTTCCTACCATCGCTTTGTCGAGACCACTCAACGCGCTCGACCAAATTGCGAGCCGCTGAGTTAATCCAAACTCTTTCTATGCGAGAAACCGGCCTTGTGCATATGCATTGATTTTTATCAATTTTTGCTTATCGGCACTACGCCGGCTTTGTCAAAATCGTCTATTTTGCCTTTTAGATGCAATGATCGCTAAAATTGTATGCTCATACTTTAGAACAGGGCATTCAATGACCATACTTTAATGGTCCATGTCTTCGGTTGAGGAATAAAAATATTCAATAAGTCCAACTTTGGCGTACTTTTGAAAAATCAATTTTCAAGCCAAATTTCGACGCAGTTTTGAAAAATTAATCTTTAAGTCCAACTTTGGCGTACTTTTGAAAAATCAATTTTCAAGCCAAATTTCGACGCAGTTTTGAAAAATTAATCTACAAGTGAAATTTTGGCGTACTTTTGATAAATCGATTTTCGAGCCAAATTTCGACGCACTTTTAAGAATATTATTTTTCAAAGTCCAACTTTGTTGCACCTCTGAAAAAAGTATATTATTCAAAAATCCTTGCCATTATATACTTTCACTCTCATATCCTGAACCAAAACATATTTTCCTAAGTGAAAATTCGGTGTTTCTCCGAATTTTCACCTGGTCATTTCTGACACCTTATAGAACCCATAACGGTCCTTATGGACTGATCTAAGCCTCTGCAGACTCTTAAAAATGTCCTTAGATGAAATTTTTGCCTAAGTCGAATTTTGATTCTGTCTTCAACTTAGGACAATTTTGGAGAGTTCTACAACATGAACAATACTGGAAACTGCAGATATGAGATTTGACGAAAAATATACAGATCGCAAGATCGGTAATTTGCCAATTGTCCAAAACTTGGCATGGCAAAATTATCACGAGCATCACAAAGATCATGGTCCCATACTATTGAACATATATATATTAACGACATCCGACGACTAGCAGACTACCGGAACCCTCTGCCTTTTTATCGACGATACTGCGATCCTTTCCACTCCAAATATTCTTCGTGTTGGAGATATGGGATATTGAAATTTACAAAGAAATATCGAATTACTTTTACATTGTAATTATTAGTAGTCACTTTAAACCAAATTTCGCATACGGGCGAAGCATGCCTATTAAGCGAAGGTGGTCATTTTCGACAGTGTTTGTAAAACAAAATTTATTATTACCAATATTAATAATAATTAATTTCAATTTGAATTCAATTGTTTTAATCAAGAGAAAAATGGACGACACCATTTTCATGTAGAATTGATCAGGCTAATCAGAAAAAAGATGAACATCAAAAAATGTCAGTGGAGTACCACTTTTTTGGTAAAAAATATCAGAGAGTATGTTTGCAGAGACGCCTCTGGTGGAGCGATAAAATAACTTTTCTTACTAAAATATGTGGTTATATGTCCTATTAACACATACCAAAATTGAAAATAATACTACTCACAGACCGCTAGGCTTTGCAAAATCCTCGCCAAAGATAAATACCATGACCTTTGCCTATTAAAAAAGGACGATGGTACAAGAACCACCGACCTTCGTGGAAGCCTAGAGTTACTTATGGAAACTCACTTCCCGGAATCTGTGATAACAGAACGGAAGGAATGGCCAAACGAAGTCGACACTCAGCCCTCAGATTTGGATTGGCAAATGGCCAACCAAATAGTGAGCGAAGATAGGATAAGATGGGCAATACAGAGCTTCTCTCCTTTCAAATCACCAGGCATTGACGGCATTTATCCCGCCCTACAGCAATGGGGACTAGATGAACTATTGCCGCACCTGGTCGAAGTATTTAGGGCGAGCTTTGCGCACCTTCATATTCCAGAGATATGGAGAGAAGTGAAAGTTGTGTTCATTCCAAAGACAGAGCGGATGGATTACACCACCCCCAAAGCATATAGACCTGTCAGCCTAACCTCGTTTCTGCTCAAGACGATGGAGAAGCTATGTGAACGATACATAAGGGATGTCGTAGTGAAAGACAACCCTTTGCATCCCAACCAACACGCATACACATTGGGAAGATCCACCGACACCGCCCTCCACGCGGTCGCGAGTCGGATTGAGAAATCCTTGGACAATAAAGAGTCCACCCTAGGTGTATTCATAGACATAGAAGGCACGTTTGATAAAACCACCTTCCCAAAAATCACGGCAGCCCTAGTGGAGAGAAACGTCCCCACGATTATGGGAAGCTGGATATTCAACATGCTCTCCAAAAGAGCTGTACAAATTAGTGTGGGAGACGCTTCTTTGCGAGGAATGGTCGCGAGAGGCTGCCCGCAGGGAGGTGTAATATCACCACTGCTATGGAACTTAGTTCTCGACAGCCTCTTGCGCCACCTCAACTCAGAGGGTTTCCACACAATCGCCTACGCAGATGATGTAACAACTCTGCTCAACGGAAAATTTGAAGGAGTCCTCTGTGAAAGGATGCAGGGGGCCCTAAGAATAATTGAAAAATGGTGCAGAGAACACTCGCTGTCTGTTAATCCCAGGAAGACGGAGATGGTTCTCTTCACAAGAAAAAGGAAACCAGGGGCACTGAAAGCACCAGTTCTCCTGGATACAACACTAAGTTTCGCATCAGAAGTGAAATACCTTGGGATAACCTTTGACGCCAAACTAACATGAAATCTTCACTTAGATAGAAGACTAAAAAAGGCTTACATCTCTTATGAGCAGTGTCGCAGGACCGTGGGGAAAACCTGGGGAATGAAACCCAAAGTGGTCATGTGGATATACACTGCCATTATAAGACCAATGATAACCTATGGAGCTGTGGTCTGGTGGCCTAAGAGTAGACAGGCTACAGCGAGAGCCAAGCTCAGCCAAGTGCAGAGAGTTGCCTGCCTAAGCATAACAGGAGCTATGCGAACAACGCCAACGAGAGCAATGGAGGTAATGCTGTGTCTGCCACCACTGGATCTATATCTAGGAGAAGTGGCTTTAATAACAATGGCACGCCTCAAGTCCGTTGGCTTACAACCAAATGTAGGCTGTGGAGAGACCAGAAGTCGCCTGTGGAATGAGGCTGTCAGGAAGACGCCTCTTCTACA
Organism: Rutpela maculata; assembly: GCA_936432065.2. Taxonomy (NCBI): domain Eukaryota; kingdom Metazoa; phylum Arthropoda; class Insecta; order Coleoptera; family Cerambycidae; genus Rutpela; species Rutpela maculata. Next base: position 55,319,552 of record OW386286.2, on the reverse strand, counting down.
GGCATTCACAGATGGTATCTCTCCCCGATTTGTCTTTGATAGACCCTACACAATACAGACAAACAGTGAAAACGAGACCGCCGGTGAAGGTGTGATTAACATTTTCACAGACGTATCAAGAAAGAAGGAGGGGGCAGGATGCGGAATATACTCCAGAAGCCTGCAAATCCAAAATAAATGGACTATGGATGAGCGAGCCAGCATAGTACAAACTGAACTGGCGGGCATAACCATAGCCGCAAAAGAGATTGTCCGCAGACAAACTACGGGCAAAACAATCAGGATCTACACAGACTGTAGACAATCACTACTAGCTCTGAGAAGATACAGGAGCAGTATGGGAATGTCATCAAGCACTTGTGGGTGCCTCCAGCACGAACAACATCTCGGTATGCTGGGTGAAAGGACACGCACAGTGCAGTGGCAACAAAAAAGCCGACAAACTGGCCAAGAAGGCAGCAGGCCAACATATCTTTGGACCAGGACCGGCCAGTCTGTTACCGATTACGGCGACAATACAATTAATTAAGGAGAACACCCACAACGAATTTAAGAAGCTGTGGGATGAAACAAGCAGCTGTCAGCTTGCTAGGGAACTGCTCATGTATCCCAACAAGAAAACAGCAATGGACTACCTGGCAATGACCAGAAGGAATCTACGTTCTATAAGGAATCCAGACTGGACACTGTCCGCTAAGGAAACATCTATACAATATGAGATTAAGCGAAACACCTCTTTGCAGAGGTTGTGAACAAGAAGATGGTTCAACACGTACTCTGTGACTGTTCAGCCGTCTCATCAACCAGAGAATCCACTTTGGGAGAGTGTTGGCCTACTTTGGCCAATGTAAGGGAGATGCCCCTAGGCAACATCACCACCTACTTCGAAAGATTAGGTTGGTTGAAGGCCTAGGTGAGTGTCTGCCTAGAGGGAGGATGTACAAGGGGTCCAATGGGGCCTAAGTGCTGTGGTTTTTTGACCACCCTCCTGCTAATTCTATACTCCATACATACCAAAATTGAAAATAATAATCTAAAGTAGTTTCTGAGATATTAAAAAATAACAATTTAAAAAAAAACAATCAACACCCTGTAGCAAAAAATTTTAGTCGTTGCGGACATATGTTCGTATCAACGTAAGTTGCCGATCTTGCTATCTGTATTCTTCTCGGAGTTTCATATACTCAGCCACTAGTATTGTTCAAACAAAGGAATAAACCTAGTTAAACAATGGGATTTAATAAAAACACCCACCGACAACCCTGAACTCCTCAGGATACACAAAATGAGTGTCACGATTTGGTATAACACAAGTATCACCATATGAACGCTTTGGTTTTTGTACGTATAAATTCAATGCGTATTAACAGCTGAAAGAGCTCTTAGCCCTCTTGATTCCCTTATAAAATGTCATACTATCGCTTCCCACTGCTCTCTAGAGAGAATCAGAATAAACCCCATTTGCATTTTTGGTCATATCCAAAATATGTGGAAAAATATAACCTACATAATTTACAAGTTTCGTGATTATGGAGCGACAATGGCCTAGTGAATCAAGCATGGTTCGTCCTGCATTCCATGACTCCAGGTCTGTTAGAACCAGAAGAGTTTTTAGCATACCTCGTGTATTTGTGAATGAGAGCTGGAGAGATGACGTAAGTTTAGTGGAAAAGGTCCCGAAAACCTAATATTTCTGGTAAGACTCGTAGACCACAATTTCTTAGATTTTTTTCAGTATACCCCATCATTGAATGCTAATAAGCCAATATTTTGTAAGCTGGATCCATTTTTTTGTTATTTAATTTGTTTGATATACATACTACATTGTGTTTGTTTGTAATTATTAATTTTTATATTTGTACTAATAAAGTTTGTTTTGTAGATATTAAGCAGAGATTTTATTGTTCTGCTTGTGGCAAATCTTATACTATAAAAAATAACCTCAGAAGGCACCAAAGAGTGGAATGTGGAAAGGAAAAATCCCAAATGTGTTACTTGTGTGACCACAAATATTATTATAAGCAAGAACTGGACATGCATTTGCGGATGAAGCATAATATACATTTCAGTTCTAATAGATATGGTTCTAATAGTTACAGATGAAACGAATGGAATCCTTTAAACAAATTATATTAGAAAATATTTCTGTTGCCATTATAATCATTTGTGTAGACCAAATGAGAAAACTTGATCTCAGTTTTATATTTGTTAGCAATTTAATAATTAATATTCTATGGGTGGAGATTTCTATTCAGATATTACGAAACTTTCCGGGACCTCTCTGTTTTATTATTATTATTATTATTAAATTAATAAGAGTAGAAGCCAAAGGTTTGTACTATTGAAAAATAAAATTACATTACATTAAATGTCTATAAATATTATGAAAAAAAAAAAGGAAAAATATTGATAAACTCCTAAAAAATATTCCGACATAACGTATTAGCAATATATAATCACTGAAAGCAACAACATTATAAACTCAAATATGAATGTTCCTGTAATATTGGTCGATGCGTCTCTTGAAGGAATTCAGCGATGGTGCGGCGATTACATTTTCAGGAAGTGAGTTCCATTGATCAAAAACTCGGTTGGACAGGAAGTGCTCTCTTATAGTAGCTTGGAAGTTTTCTTTGCGTAGTTTTAGAATATGTCCTCTCAGACGAATGTCGGTGTTAAGGTCAAATAAGTCCTGGTGGCAAAAAAACTCCCCGAGGAGGATTCTGTAGGTGGCAATCAAATCATCGCGCTGCCGACGAGCTTCCAATGATGTGAGGTTGAGTAGACGAAGCCGTTCTTCATATGGCAGATTTGCAAAACTTCGAGGCAGCTTTGTAACTCTTCTTTGCACGCCTTCCAGCCTATTTATATCCTGCTTAAGCAAGGCCGACCATATTATGACTGCAAACTCAAGGTCAGGACGAATATAGGCATTGTAAATTTTTAGGAATGAGACTCAAATCCTGGAAGGACTTTCTAATTATGTACAGAATTTGGTTGACTTTGCCGACGACTTTCGTAAGATGTGCGCTCCATGATAATTTGTCTATGATGGTAACACCCAGGTCAATTTACTGTGATACTTGTATTACGTTGTGATTGTTAATTTTATACTGCATTTTTGGGTTGTTTTTTGCTATGTGTAATACCTAGCATTTTCCTTGATTTAGTGAAATTAGCCAGTTGGAACACCAGCTCTCTATCTGATCCAAATCGGATTGTAGGTCAGCGAATGGTGACTGAAAATTTTTTAAGTCACCTGCATAAGACAGAACGCTCGAGGTGCAGCTCAGGGTGAGGTCGAACATGTAAACGAAAAACAGTACAGGACCAAGTACAGATCCCTGGGGGACTCCACTCAGGACATCACGTACCGCGGATGAAGTATCTCCCACTCTTACACTAAATTGTCTATTGGACAGAAAGCACTCTATCCATTTTAACAGTTTACCGCGCACTCCGGCGTATTCTAGTTTATATAGTAATAACGGAATACACACTTTTTCAAACGCACGGGAAGAGTTTAAGTATAAAACGTCAGTGAATTGACTGCTATCTAATTGTTTAGTCCACTCGTTGCAGGCTTGGAGTAAATTGGAGATGACAGAACGTCCTGGTAAAAACCCGTGCTGATGGTGCGGTATTACGGAGTTTTCTACTAAAAAGGTAATTAGCTCTTCACATATGGTTCTCTCCATAACTTTACAAGGTACAGAAGTTAAACTAATGGGGCGGTAGTTGTGACTGGAAAGTTTATCGCCTTTTTTAAAAATTGAGGTGACGCTGGCAATTTTTCAATTCTCATGTAAGATGCCTTGATTCATTGATTCCTGCATTATTTTAGAAAGGGGCTTGCACAGTGTTTCGACACCTTTTGACAAAAGTTTGGGATGAACCCCGTCGGTTCCTGGTGATAAGTCGTGACGCAAATTTTGTAGATGTTTTCGTATAGTTTGAGTGCTGAAGTTAATATTCTCAAGCTGCGCATTATTGCAATTAATGTCATCAAGTTGTGGTAGGGTTACTTGTTGGATCACTGTATATGCCTCGAAGAACATATTAGCAAAAGTTTCAGCGGCTTCGGCGTTGTTACTGCAGGGGGCACCATCCATACCGTTTATCAGTGGGATTGATACTCTGCTGGACAAGCGACAGCATGTATACTTGTAAAAAGCTTTAGGTCCCTTGATAGTTATCTATTGCTCCTTTTAATTGTGCCTAGCTTGCCTTAAGAGTCCAGTGAGTCGATTGGAGAAGTTTCTGTGAAGTTGCATGTCATCAGTATAACGTGACCTTTGGTACGTTTGCCACAGAGCTGTTCTTTCTAGAGACGTATCGTGCAGTTATTTAGTGCCACATAGTCAGCTTTATGGTAGTTAAATATTTTTGAGGAAAGGGAGTCGAGAGCTGTAGTCACAAACTGTACTTTAAAATCGATACAAAGGTGGTCGGAGATACCTGTGGATGAGTTCAGGTTGCAATAGTTGATTAGAAATTCGTCTTTGGTCATTAAAAGATCGATAAGAGATGGACGCTGGTTGATTCTGTATCTGGTGAAGCTGGAGATATATTGATTTAAACTGCATCTAAGGAACATGGTAATGAAATCTGAAGTTGCATCTTCCGTCGTCGGAGGTTCAACAATAGGCCAGGAAATCTTTGGAAAATTAAAGTCTCCGACTATGATCAAATTTTCCAGTGAATAACTCAAAGATTCAATTTTGTCGCAGAGTAGTTTCGAGTACTCACGTGAAAGATCTGGGGGTCTTTGTTACGATATATGGTTTCTGCCCAATTTGCCAATTTTTGGAAAACTTTTATTTAAACTGAAATTTTGTCTTTCAGTAAGTTCAAATCATGGCACAAGTTATGTTTAAAACATTTTCTTTCAGGTGGCTTCTTAGAAAATCGAATGGTGTTAGATCGGACGATCTAGCCGGCCACGCTACAGGCGCCCTATCCCATTTTTCCCCAAAATTTTCATTTAACTAATTTCGGTTTGAAATAAATAAGTGAGAAATTCTGGTTGAACATCCGATTCCTATCTTTCATCATTCATCCATTAATTTAGTGATGGTACCAAAAAATTGTGCAACTTTAAATCATTATCTTGGTTTAAATTTCCGTCTGTAAAATAAGTACTAACAATTTTATTGTACATAATTCCACATCAAACATTAACCTTCTTAAAACGCTAACATCTCGAATTAATTATAAAAGGATTTTCTCTGGCCCAATATCGTGCACTCTGGAAGGACACGCAGCCATTGGTCGAAGATGTGCTTCATCGATAAATAAAACGTTTTCTACGAACAGTCCTGTCATCTATAAAATGTGTACCAACCCATAAACAAAATTCTAATCTTCGTAATCGCCATTTTCAAGGGCATACATAAATAGTCCCTTGAGGTAAACCAGAAAAAGACAAAAGCCCAAAAGTTCTGCGACTGGACCGCAAAACATCTACCCCCCCCCCCCCCCCCCCCCCCCGTTATCGAGGACGGGGCATACGATGGTGGCAATATTTTCCAAACTACCCTCCAGCCACTACCCCTTAACTGAACTTTTTCCAGTGCTAGGTTAGCAAGGGCTTGTCGGATCGGTTTTTTGTTTTGGTCAATTTGAATAAAATAGGTAAATATTGACCACAGGTGACTTAACCCACCCCCGGTAGTTGAAACTACTCCCCGCCCCAATAACGAAATGCCATGTAAACAACGAAAATTAGTAGGAAAGCAGTATACCCCTTTTTGATGCAGGGGAATACGACGGTGACAATATTTCCCGACCTATCTTTCAACTTGAAAAACCTCCCACTTTTCCGATTTTCCGGTGCTAGGCTTGCAAGGGCTTGTCGGATCGCTTTTTTTATCAATTCGAATAAAATAAGTAAAGATTGACCACAGGTGACCAAATTCACCCCGGGGGTTGAAACTACCCCCACCCCCAATAACGAAATACCACGACAACAACGATAATTAGCTTTCATATTTTATTAAAAACCGCTGCCCAAGGAATCACTACTTCCACATCCAGATTTTTCTATCCAAGTTTCTCACAACGAAAAAAATTTTGGTACTATATTTTCACTCATCTATGTGAAAATAATTGTTTACGGAACTTTAATAATCTGATATTTCACATCGTCGACCCCAGAAAATGAAAAAACAAAAATATGTAATATATGCCAAAGACTTGTCTCAATTAATTCCATACAAACCACTGAAGGAAAAGTTTAGTTCGTGTAAGGGTTGCTTGAGCTCCCTGATTGGTTGGGTCTCATCTGATCCAGGTTTACTTATTTTATTCGAATAGGAAAAATCCTATCCGACAAGCCCTCGCAAGTCTAGCACCGGAAAATCGGAAACGGAGGTGGTTTTTCAGGTTTAGGGTGAAGGATATATTGGGATATGTTGTGACCATCGTGTTTTCCGTCCTCAAAAACGGGAGTATGCCGCTTTCAAGCTGATTTTCATTGTTTTCGTGGCATTTAATTATTAGGTGGGGGTAGTTTCAACCCCCGGGGGTGGGTTAAGTCATCTGTGGTAATTATTTACTTATTTCATTTGAATTGGCAAAAAGAAAACCGATACGACAAGCCCTCACAGACCTATAGCGCCGGAAAATCGGAAAAGGGGGTGGTTTTCAAGTTTAGGCGTGGTGGGTGAAGGGTATGTATGTTTTCGTGGCACTTCATTATTGGGGGTGGGGGTAGTTTTAACCCCCTGGGGTGGGTTAGGTCACCTGTGGTCATTATTTACTTATTTTATTCAAATTGATCAGAAAGAACTCGATCCGACTCGAGCCCTTGCTAGCCTAGCACCGGAAAATCCGAAAAAGCGGTGTTTTTTTCGGTTTAGTGGTTGGAGGGTAGGTCGGAAAATATTGTCACCATCGTGTTCCCCGCCCTCGAAAATGAGGGGGTAGATGTCTCGCGGACCAGTCGCAGAACTTTTGGGGTAAAAGCTTTACCTCAATGGACTAAAATTTTGGTTTGTACGGAATAATTTTATTCGTTCTATTAATTTTTTGTGACATACTTTTGCTAATATTTATTTCGACTGACCTTTTTCTCAACGGAATTGTGTGCCAACAAAGTTGCATCATCCACATCATTGTAAGTTTTACTTTTTTTTTAATTTCTTCAATAGAACCAGTTTTATCAATTTTTCACACTTTATTTAAAGCATTTTCAGTGGCAGGAACATTTCGATACTTTCTGTGAAATTATTCTATGGTATAACGATAAGAAACTTCACCACTGCCGTAACATTTTATAATATGACTACTAAATTAAAAAGTCGCAACTTGCTGTGACTTCCATATTCCTTCCACATCCGGTGGAAGTATTTATATAATTAATTCGAGAAGTCAGCGTTATAAGAAGGTCAATGTTTGGTGTGGAAATATGTACCAGACAATTGTTGGTCGTTATTTTATAATTAACTTTAAATTTTATTTTATACTTCAAGGATTTACTGAAAGAAGAAGATATTATAATATAATAGAGAAAAATACTAATTTTTTTCTCCAGTGGACAACGGGCGTACAAGACATACAAGACTTTTCTTTGTAAATCGGTAAATAAAAAAAAGTTTATCCGTTATTCCGAGCTCCATCCGTGGATACCCTGTATTATGCCTGCTGTTATGCTCGCATATCTCTTCTCCTATACTTTTCCTTAGCATTGCCACCGCCTTTCCACCTCCATTTACCTTTCACTACTTTTCCACCATCACCGTTCAATCTCATCACCTCACCATCATTTGCTGCCTTCTCACCACTTTCTCCCACTTTTCCATCGACTTACCTCACTTTTCCCCACCTTCTTAGTACCTACTTCTCCCACCTGTACACCACATTTCGTAATCTCCGCTGTCTTCTCCTACCTTCTCACCAAATTTACAACGGGCAAAGTCTTGACAGACGCTTTGATATCCATGAATTATTCTAATTGGCCACACCTTGCTGTATAGCACGCCTCACAGCATTATTTGTTGTAATGGAATATCACAAAGTAACAGACGACTCCGGTGAGTTCTAAGTAATATTTTTCGATGCATACTCAAATTAGGTAAAATAAATGAGCAGAGTAGAAACATTAAATGTGGATGTTGCTGTTCAAAGAATACAATTGTAGCAAAATTGCACTAACATTTTGAGGTTATATGTACGAAAGACAATCGAAAAAATAAAGTACTGAAGATGCCCGGAAAGTTTCAAAGATAATGTGTAGCTCAAAGTTTCGTTTTAATTTTTTTTCCTAACTTTCCAATTCAAAATATTTCATTTTGAAAGCTTACCATTACCCGCTCATTTATAAACTGTCATTTTTGTAGGTACAAGTAAGTGTATAAATAGTTATTTATGCACCAAGGGTTGTAAGTGTATTTTACAGGTAGAGAACACAGTGCAAACCGAAGTCTGTAGGGCTGAGGTTTGCAATGTTCGAGACCTGTAAATAGACGATACAAGCCGAGGTGCATACGACTTTTTTCGTACTACTAGCAATATTACAATTTTTAGGAAAATTCATTCAAAATTATTATATTTCAAGATCTGCTGAACTAATTTATTAGTTGGCTTAGACTCTAATTGGCTTAGACAGTAACTGATATAGTTACTGTCAATAAGTTGTCAAATTGATAACTTCATAATAATTTCCGCCATTCAAGTTATTTACGTGAGTTTTTGCAATAAAAGTATGGATTTTAAGGAAGGTATCGACATTCAGGAGACAGCCAAAAATGCGTGTGCTTCGTTGGTGTCAGAATTTCATTATTATTTAAATTCCTTATTACTTTACTTTTTTCCATAGGGCTTATGAGTAAATTTACTTTTTTGGTCAAGGGCAAAAAAGTAAATTTTGTGCTTTTTTGCCTATGGGCTGTAAGTGATACTTTCATAACACCGACAGACGTCAAAAAATGACACTTACAGGGCTAGTAGTACGAAGAATATTTTAGTGCATGCTTATAAAGTATTGTTTAAACTGTCTAGTCAAAAATTTTGTTTCCTGTAGATTTAGTGTAAACGAGTATCTATTTGGATATTTGATTAATGTTCCTAAAGTCTAAAAGTAATTAGTTAGACAGAAAGAATTGTTTGTTTACTGTTTAAGAATATTATATTTTATTTCTGGTTCCATCAATTTTGTGGCGAAGGAGCACTCCATGCTTGACGCCAAATACCTCACCTCAACCTCAACCTCTGCTGTCATAATTATTGAAAAATATTATTTTTGATGTCACTGATTAGCCTTATTGATATACTGGAGTAATTAGAATTAATATCAACAGTGTACACAAAAGAATTTTTTTTTGATTGATATTAAATATTTGGTATTAAGGGTAAGAAAGTTATGGGAAACGCTCAAAATAATATTTTTCAATATAAAATTAACTACGCATGAAGCAATCAATGGTTTTTTAATTTGAAATTCTTCATAACAAAATCGACTGACAGCACATCGTAGAACAATAAAATTTTTATAATTCTAGGATATCGTCTCAAGATAATAAACCACACAGTGCGTAAGATGTATGTATATTCGCCGATTTAATAATGTATAATAATTTTAATTTAAATTAGGTAGGAGTCGACTATACGCTGTGACGAAAATTAGGTGTGTATGTATCGCTATCTCAGTTATTATTAGAAATGGAGAAACGGTGAAATGATACATTTTTAAGAATTTTATGACCGTTTTGATGGCCTTTTAAAAGTTGATTTAGCTATTTCCGTCTTCGAGATATTTAAAAATCTTTCCGTATCTGCCTCATGTGATGACTGATATTTTAATAAGTACATTGTTAGGACACTTTTTTTAAGATGCTTTTGTTGACGTTACCAGAAAATTTCTATCGTCATTTGTTTTTGAGTTAACTTTTCTTAGGGGCGCCATATTGGATTTTTTTGACAGTTCAATGGTGCTCATAATTCCCTTTTCAACAATGTATCAGAATCTGGCTGCTGGTTTCCGGGTCTTCTTCCGCGTAGACTTGGTTGAGTGCTTGATGTTTCGACCATCTTGTCGTGGTCTTCTTCTGAAGCGAAGAAGAAGACCACGACAAGATGGTCGAAACGTCAAGCCCTCAACCAAGTCTACGCGGAAGAAGACCCGGAAACCAGCAGCCAGATCACCAGCTCCGCGAAAGCCTTAGCACCAAGATAATGTATCAGAATGTTAGAAGAAAACTAGTTACTAGTGTAAAATATAAAAAATGCAGTTTTCTAAGTAGGCTATGAAGATTTATTTGAAAATATCCCATTTTATTAGCTTTAACTTAAAGTTAAAAAAACAATAATAGAAATAAACTTAAATGAATTGTTGGAATGATTTCCACCGCTTCAAATAAAATAACATAGTAACACAAAGGGTTTTTGATAATAAAATTATTTCAAATTATATGGCCAGTCAGATCTCCTGATCTCACTCCATTTGACTATTTTTTGAGGGCTTACAGAAAATGAGATTTATACATTTGAACTATCAGAAAATTTACAAATTTTAGAAAAACTTGTAAAAAGTACTTTGGCTGACGTTAACAAAAATACATTAAGGGGAGTGTGCAGTTCAGTATGAAAGCAATGTCGATAGGCAAGGACGACGTATTTAACAATGCATTAAATTTACTTTATTTTATGTTTTTTTAAATTGTAAGTTGAAGCTAATGAAATGGGATAAAATAAAATAAATTTTCTTCATAGCCTACTTAGAAAACTGAATTTTTTCATACAAATTTTTTTCTGAAATTGTAGTACACGAAAATAAAATTGAGAGCACTATTGAGCTATCAAAAAATCTAGTAAAGCGCCCCTAAAGAAAACGAAAAACTAAAGTTAGTGACGACTCGAAAACAAATGCTCTAACTGCTCTAAACTGCTCTAACAATGTACTTATTAAAATACCACCAGTCATCAAATTAGGCAGATGTAGGAAGTTTAAAAAAAATGCGTCTTTTCAATTTTTGATAATATCTCGTAGACGGAGATAGTTAAGTCAAATTTAAAAGCGCCATCGAAACGGCCTTGAATTTCTTTAAAAATGTCCCTATTTAATCGTTTCTCTATCTCTAATAATAACCGAGATAGCGATACATGAACCACAATTTAGGACACAATGTAATATATTTTCCTTTAGGCTAAATGCCATAAAGACTTTTAATTTCTATACTGGATGTATACATTATTTAGATAACCAAAGATTTTTTTGTAAGACCAATATATTCATTTATAGTAATTTTTCCAATAAACATAAAGGCTGTAAAGTTAGTTTTGTTTATTTATTTTCATTGCAAAAACAAAATTAAAGACTGTTAATTAGGCTTTCAAATGATTTTCTGTCTCCGTAGGATGACAAACAAAGAAGTTATGACCGAAAAATGTGCATTTTCACATTTAAAAAACATCGCTTTTTGTTGGTGTAATTAGCTGGTAATTAAAAAAAAAACTTAAAACCTGCTTTTCGTTAATATATAGATAGCATTACCTACTTAATTGCAAAAGAAAGCTTAATAGATATCAATTCGTCGAAAAGTCAATTTTAACATGCAACAGTCTGAAGCTCTATTGCAGTAATTTGGGTAAAAACTGTTAAGAACATGTGAAGTGGATATCGAAGAAGTTAAACATATGCTTAAAATAATATCTTCATATTTGTGTATTTGTAAAATGTTTGATTTTGACGACAGATTTTTTGCCTAAAATTTTTGTTTATCGTGACAGGTAAATATATTGGTAAGTAATATTTACTTACAGCCCTTGGATTATAAGTGAATATTATAGCCCTACAAACATGGCATTTAGTAATTTAATTGTAAGCTTGACTTATTCTAACAGTAATATGTTAATAATTGCCGTACAGGTATTGTAAAAGGTCATTTTAACATTGAACAATTTGTACCGTATTACTACTATTGTCATTTTTAAACATCATTTTATAATATAATTTTGAGATATTTGTAACATTTTTAAGGAGGTGGCACATAGTTCACCCCAATTTCATAGCTAAATATGGATTTTAATATAACAGTGCAAATTAAAAAAATTATATGCATGAAAAATTATTTATTTAAATTAAACATACCCATTTTTTAGGCAGATATATTTGTGCAAAGGGCTGCGGCAGGGCTTACAAGCACAAATCGTCTTTGTACAATCATACGAGGTTTGAGTGTGGAAAGGACAAGGCCTTTGTGTGTCCAATGGTTGATTGTTCATATAAAACCAAGCGAAAGGGCAGCCTCAAATCACACTTAATTATAGTACATGCTGTGAAGCATGAAGCCAGTGCCAGAAATAGGTATCTTGTTCCGATATAGTTAATTAACAACAAATAATTAACAAATGATTGAGCTGAAATGCGGTGAGTATATGCGGAATATACAGGGTGTTTCTTTAGGGCGTATCAGTAATAAAGGAAGTGATTTTTCGAGTACTTAATTTCATCAGAAAAATACAGAAAAGCAACGAACTTGAATAACCAAATAGGAACCATTAAAGAAATAGTAACTAGCAGAGGTTTTTCAGTAAATACAACAGATTACTTAATCGCAAAAAAAACAAAAATATTAAAAAATATTACAATTAATAAAATCTACCCTAAAATTATGAATTTAGACTAAATAACAGATGAAAATTTTTTTAAAAATCGTCACCAAGTATTAAGTAACTCAAAACTTCAAGAAAGCTACTCCGAGTGTACCAAAATAGATAGTCAACCGGTGACCCAGATTCAGCATTTTTTTTTATTTATCAATATATCGTCACCTTGGAGTTATATGGAGTATGTCGCATTTTTGTCGGTTTCCAGTTTTCAGTATAAAAAAATTGAATACAGCCTAAACTTTACTCTTGCAAAGTTTCAAAAGTGTACATAGCATCCTAAGATGTAGGAAATCAAAAATACGTAGTTGTGTCGGGGTGAAGCAATTATTTTTTGCAATAACTCAAACAAAAGGTAATGCTACATTCAACAGTATAATAATAATAATAATAATAATAATAATAGTATTTATTTTCACAGACTTTACAAAAAAGTATAGAAATATTGTCACACAATTAAACGTTAATATATCATTAATATGGTATGTTAAAAAAAGAGAAAAGGAAATAAAATTTACATAACAGTTTAAAAATTCTTGAACAATTAAAATGTATAGGTACTTAAAAGTAAATGGTTATAAGATTAAAAGATTAAAAGGATTAAAAGATTAAAAGGATTAAAAGGCAGAGCTCATATACTCATTTATAGAATAAAAACTATTATCAAAAAAACTATTATCAATTAAAATAAATCTTACTTTTTGTTTAAAAGATTTAATACTGCTTATCGCCTTTATTTCTATGGGGAGTTTATTGTACAATTTGATAGGCATAATATTAGGTCCTTTTTCTACTATGGTTAATCTATGTTGTGGAAGCATGAGGTTATAGTTTGCCCTGAGCTGATGATTTGGATTATTATCTCTTGGAACATAGTTGTTGATATGAGATTTTACATAAGATACACAATTGAAAATATATAATGAAGTAACAGTTAATATGTCCAGTTCTTTAAATATATTTCTACAAGACTCACGTGGAGATTTAAATGTAATAGTACGAATTATTTTTTTCTGCATCATAAGAACTTCTCCTATTCTGGAACAGTTCCCCCAACAAATTATGCAGTAACCAAGACAGGACTGTACATATGCATAGTAATACATTTTTAATATATTTAAACTGACGTGTACTCGCATTTGCCATAATATAAAACATTGAGTAGATAATTTTCCTATGAGTACATCAATTTGATTATTCCAAGAGAGACAAGAATCAATCTGGAGTCCAAGGTATTTGACAGTGTTGCATTGAACAATAGATTTATTCTCAATTTTTATTAGAGGACTAAAATTGAGAGGCTTAGTTGAAAAGGTTAATGCGTTGGTTTTTTGAACATTTATATTTAGACCATTAAGAGAACAGTATTGATGCATCGCCGATACTGTGTTGTTTGTTTTGGATATTAACCTACATGTGTCATTGTCCGAATTAGCAGTAGCTGTATCATCGGCAAAAATTGATGTAAAAGATGGTTTCAAGTAATCTTCAATGTCATTAAAGAAAATAATGAATAGTAATGGTCCTAAAACACTTCCCTGAGGCACCCCACTGGATACATGTTTAAAATCAGAGTTGTAAACTTTATTATTCGATGTTAAAGATACTTTTTGGCTCCTATTTAATAAATAGGTTTTTATCCAACTTAAAGCTGGTCCCCTTATACCATATTTTTTCAACTTGACGGCCAGTAGGTTATGATCGACAGTTTCAAAAGCGCGTGCCAAATCAAAGAATACACATGTACATTTTTCTTTATTTTCAAAACCTTTAAGTATGAAGTTATATAGAGATAAGATAGCATCTTGTGTAGAGCAACCACTGCGAAAGCCAAACTGGTTGTTTATTAATATTTTTTCTTTATTTAAAAAGTCACTAAGACGAATGTAATATGATTTTTCATAAACTTTAGAAAAAATTGACAATAGTACTATGCCTCTATAATTAGATAAAATGGATTTATCAGACTTCTTATGAATAGGAATGACTAGTGCCTTTTTTAATATCGAGGGAAAAATACCTTCTTGGAATGATAGGTTTACTAAACAGGTAAGGGGTTCTGTTATATATTCCATAATATTATTTAATAAGGAGTATGGTATCCCGTCATCTCCTGATGAATTCTTTAGTGACACAGTTTTTATAATTGTACTCATTTCCATGGAGGTAATTGGTGATAAGAATATAGAGCGATTGTTGTTGTTTATTTTATAACTCCAAGGTGAAGATATGTTGTCATTTTTTCAGATTTTCGATGTTTTTTGGGCAGTTTTTAAAATATTGTTATTTTTTTATCATATACTGAGCAAATTAATTTAAAATATCATATTAATAAATTTTACTCACTCTACATTTCATTGTTTGAATACCGCATAATCAGCTAGCGAATATAAGTGAGTTAACGTCAAATGAAGAAGAAGAACTGAAGAAGTAAACGTTATCTTTTAATGAAAAAGAATTACCTATACACGGCATTTATATTTCATAACATTACTTTAAAAGAAGTAATAACATAGAGGAATGATAGATAAAATATGTAATTTTGTCGTATTCCTCTTGGTTTCCTAATGCTATGATATTCGTTCTGAATGATATTATCATCATTACTAGAAACGCAGTGTGCTAACAAATGCTGTCGAAGGGAAACCTTGTTTAAATTAAAGGAGTCGCGCTACTTCGGCAGGTGTTCAGAGTCATTTGATTACCGGTTTGGAGCTTTCGGCTCTCGTCAGCGCAAAGCGGACTCGGACACCTTTGACGCTCTGAGCTCATTTTGCTCTTAATACAATCGAGCACTGGTGGGGAATGATAAGAGTAAGGCGTGGTTTCTTACACGGTGAGCACAACAAACCATTTAAATACTTACAACATGGCGTTTCTGCCGTAATAGAACTTTTAATATGTAATTTGGATTTTCGCTGCTAAATTCAAATATGAAACGTTATAATTTTTAAACCGAATGTAAAAGAATCTTTAAAAGTATCGGTATTTTTTAAAAGTATTTTATAAGTTCGGTTGGTATTTTTTCGGTATGTTCCTTTTTTCTTAAAATCCAATCTGATCACACTGCGACGCACGCACTTCAAGGATGTTGCTCGTGTTTTCATCTTGAACAGTATAGTGAAGATACTATAAAACATACAATTTCACACATTTCAAAACCGACTTTAAAATACAATTTGGAAGTTGGCGAAAATTAATACTAGGTACGTTATATTAAGTTTTGTGTTAATTTACAAAGACATCCAAATTATGCTTTAGTTTTTCTGGGTCAACCGGAGTGTATCCTGATAATATTACTATAGTTCGGCTGGGCAAAAAAAAGGGTAGTAAGACGAAAAATTTTTTTAAGTTATTGTTTGAGGTCTACAGAACTGACGCGGTCATTTGGTAGGTCGTGGAACATATATTTATATGCACTTTTATGCAAAAGAGAGCATTTTTCGTGATTTTTTCTCTTTTTTCGTTGTTTTCAAATTTGTACGCTTCAAAAAAGTTTAAATTTGTTGAGAATGTATTGTTTTATTATTATTTAAACGTCTATTATCATATAGCGTGATTTACAAATATTTAGGGCACAAAATTGCATGCATAAGTGCATTCTATAGGTGCATAATAAACGGTTTAATATTTAAAATTTCTTGGAAAAAATTTATAGCCGGGGGGCTTTCAAGGTCGCTGATTGCAAATCTGTTGTGGAAATTGGAAAAGTCAAGATTTTTTAAAATTCTACTTATTTTAATTTATACTATTAAAATAAACTGATAACATTTTTTTAATTATCAGAAAAAGGATAGCTACAGTATAAGGCATAAGGTAAGAGAATAATAATTACAAAAATGGACGAGGAAGGAGAAGTGAAATTTTTTATGAAATTTGATAAAATTTAATATGTTATAAATTCAATGTAAGGGAGTTATTACCGTGAACAGATGAAGGTAAAAGGGTGGGGTAAACAAAAAAAAATGAAAACTTACGAACATTCATACTCAAAACACATTTTTTTCACGTAGTTATCATTTTAAATCCAGAATAACGTCAGAAATTGCATTTTCAAAATTTGCGTAATTTCGAGTCAGCCATTTAAATTTTTCAATTTCCATTACAGATTTGTAATCAGCGACCGTGAAAACTTCCGACTATAAATTTTTTCCAAGAAATTTTAAATATTAAACCGTTTTTTTCGGTGTTAATTTATTATTCATCTATAGAATGCACTTATGAATGCAATTTTGGACCCTAAAGGGCTCTTAAATATTTATAGATGATGCTATATGATAATAGAAGTTTAAATAATAATAAAACAATACATTTTCAACAAATCTAAACTTTTTTGAATCATATAAATTTGAAAAGAACGAATAAAAAGCAAAAATCACGAAAAATGCACTATTTTGGCATAAAAGTGCATATGAATATATGTTCCACGACGTACCAAATGTCTGCGTTAGTTGAACATGCTTCTGTAGACCCCAAACAACAATAAAAAAAATTGAATGGACCTAAACTTTCGGCCACCAATGTTGGTCCGGCCGGTCTACTTGTCTAAAATCCTTCCTAATATAATATCCGTAACAATATACAAAAAGTTTTATCCAAATTGGTCCAGAAGTTCTGGAGCTAATCATTATATTTTTACCCTATCAGCCTCATCTCCCTCATCTCCCAATAAAAAATTCTAGATCAGCCTTTGCGCACCCTACAAAGTTTATAGCACTGCGCACTGTATAGGAAAATGATTTTTTTTCTGAAACACTCACTGAATCAGCTCCGGAATTATTGATACGTGCTTACCAATAGTAATAACTCTGTAAGTGATATTTGTTGTCGAAAATGAACATAGAAACAGATACAGATCAAACATCTATTTCTTCATCGAAAATTGGACATCAGTTTTCTGCAGTGCTGCTCCAACATCACGTCAGTGTTACGAAGAGTCAGACAAAAGATATGGTTAAACGCACTTATGAATTTTTAGACTGGCGGTACATGACCAGTCAGGTGCAACGTTTTTAAAATGCATGCCAATCATATATATTAATGAAATTACCATGAATATGCCAGAAATGCAAATTTTAGGCAGTCGTCGCGTGCACAAGGGGGTGCAAATCGGTTTTTTTTGTGTCTTTTTTTTGGGTTTTATTTTTTTATTTTTTTTAATGGATGCCAATAGTGCCAAACGAAAAGCCGTGAAAAAAAATCCAGCAGAAATTCATTGGCATGCAGTTTCCGCGCTCAAAACAACTGTTAATGTGCACATTAAATCGTAAAATTTTTTGGTGTTCTTGATTTTGGATGATTTTGAATTTGGATTTTTTTTGAAGGCTTTTCGTTTGGCACTATTGGCATCCATTAAAAAAAATAAAAAAATAAAACCCAAAAAAAAGACACAAAAAAACCGATTTGCACCCCCTTGTGCATGCGACGACTGCCTAAAATTTGCATTTCTGGCATATTCATGGTAATTTCATTCATATATATGATTGGCATGCATTTTAAAAACGTTGCACCTGACTGGTCATGTACCGCCAGTCTATTTGGAAAACATCTCATTCCAACTTCACTAAAATTCCTCCTTGGTGTAAATAATCATGTAGTAATATGAAGTCAATACTTGAATAACGATATTTCTGGCTTACTTGCCATTTATAGCCAAATTTTCGAAAGTTACAATCCCATGTTTTCCATATTACGTACCTGATATCATCCTAACATGGTTTTTAATGTATTTTATTTAAGTTTAAACTAGTTTATAGGATTATTTTTATTGTTAAAAATAATGAAAGTAATAAAATGTTATTATGGAGTACATCTTTTATTTATGTCTCATAGTTTTGGAAACTTTTTATACATTTATTTAGGTTTCTTGAGAATCGACACACACTTGCATTTCGAAAAACAGGTCAATGCACTGTTACACGTAAACTATCAAAAATTTGTTTATTTAGACATTTCTAAATGATAGGGCTTAAATAAAGCAAGCTTTGCTGTAATAAGATAAAGATAATTTCTCTTTTGTTAGTTACAAGTATATCTAATGGCAAAAAATACCAAATTATTTGAATCAATTTATGTAAGCATGTCAACGGTATATAGATACTCTATTTAAAGTATTTCCAATAATCAAGCGTACGTCATCGCTGATCAGATTCTAACGTCATAAAGTACCATCTCAAGATTAAATTAATGTGCCAATTCCGTATACATACACAGAATATTTGGTATTGCATCACGTGTTCGTTCAACTTTGTTTACATGATATATTGTCACGCATTGCTTCGAATAAATCGACTTAGCTTGCATAGTGTTGTTATTTTGTGCACGTTTAATTGATATTGTTTTAGTTAAAGTTTTATAATTAGAAAAAGTTTAGTTAGTGCGTTTTGCAATGTTTATACTATTGTGAATAATTTAATTGAAGGGTATGATAACTTTAACCTCATGTAAACGTAGTAAACCTGATGTCACATTTTAGGAGTGATGTACAACGCTTGACATATTGAAATTCTATACTACTAGTGTTTCCATTGTATCAAGCGTCACTGAAATGTGACATCCGGTCACACTACGTTTACACGATTTTAAAGTAATTTTCAACTTTATTCGCTTTAATACGAACAAGAGAAATTAGACTTATTCATTTATTTAAAATACTTTAGGTATCTATCGTAAATATGTCATTTATCTTGTACTTAATCATCTTTGAACAATGTTAGATAATTGAGAAAAAAATACAATCTACGTATATATTCGAAGTTTATTTCGATTTATAAGTTAATTTATCTGATTCAAAATTACTGTCGTTACTACCCTCAGAAGTGATGTACCTGAAATATCCATTAATATTATTTACATAAAATATGCACCATAACCTAAAACCTATAATTAAATATTTCATAATAATATTAATACTAAATATATACACAACTTTACCTAAAATTTCGAAAACATTTTTTATCATATATATTCAATATCCAATCTATTCCACCCCAAGCAAAACATCCCCCAACCCATCCCCCTCCCATTAAATTATTATGGAACCAGTTTACATTAACGCACATGCTTAGATGTTTTTGCATTTGAAAATCATATTTCCTTTGAATAAACTGCGCCCTAAACTGCCCCTTCTACTTCACAATACATTGATCAATGGTAATTAGGTTAACAAATAATTTAGTATGGATAATATACATATACAACGAATGTTGGTCTTAGACCATGTTTTTAACGACTTTCTTATTTATTTTGTTTTTCTCATTTCACTTAATTTACCCATACCATGTACACTCACCCACATACATATATAAACGCTTAAATATATACATACCAACTTTTCCAAAGGTTTCAGGTACACAGAGTTTACTCAAGATAAAATTACCTCAAGATATCTTTGCCCGAAATGCCCACTAACTTATAAACAGAGAGGATTTTTAGCACGTCACCTTGCATTTTGTGGAAAGGAGCCGACATTTAAATGTAATTTTTGTAGTAGAATGTTTAGAGACACGAGTATCCTAAAACGGCATTACAGTACAATTCATAAGAACGGTAATTAGTTACATTATTGTTATCACTTCTCACTCACGTCTTCAGTTTTATTAAATGGAACAATTTGCTCAATAAGTTTCTTATACATTATAATAAGTACTAAACAATATGTACAAGTAAGCCATCGTGCGTTAAAACAATGGACTTAATATACAGGGTGATTCATTAGACCAGGCGCAGGCGTCAAGGAGTTAAGAAAGGCCCAACAAGGAAATAATTCCAGGAAATCTGGAGTGTCTTAAATATCTTTCGTGTTAACCATATTAAGTTTCTCTTCGTGTGATGTCAGCGTTAGCCACCACATTGACAAAATAGCGCGGACATTTAGTTTTTGGCTAATATTTCTTAAAATATAAACTTTTTGGCGGAAACACCTATTACCAATATTAATCCCTATTAAATTATCTACAAGGTTGTAATACAAGTTAACTGTTTCGGTGATACAGTCGCGCGAAGTTCGATACCCTCTCATTTTGTTCTTCTGAGGCGATGTGGTGTTCTGTCTCCTGGCACATTAAATGCTCTAGTTTAACGGCTATGTTTTCGTCATAATCTTCATTATCTTCCCCATCTTCAGTGTTGACACGGGGTTATCATAGACCGTCAATTCAGATTGTAGAGCAACATTAGAAGCCCACTTTTTTGCAACCACAAGCTGCCCTGCATCCTTTTGAACATGTGCAGGGCATTGTGTTCAGGAGCGACCGCGGTAATAATTACGACACATGAAAAGGAGAACAAAGGAGCGTTCTTATTTAAAGTCTCTTTAAGAGCCACTAATAAATTCGGACTACCTGAACTCAACTTGATCCTGTGAATGCAGGTATTTCTCAATTCTTCTAAGAATCTGAGAAAGATAGAAAACTTAAAGCTAAAATCGCGAGGAGAGAGCATGAAAACCTGCTGGGACGGCACATGGACAAGTCGGTGCACTCTATATTTTACAAACATCTACGAGATCAGCGAATGTCTAACATTTGCTTTCCTCAAGTCGGCAGGCTTAATGTTAGAAACCGAGAGTTTTGTAGTGGCGTGTCAGCATTGAGTAATCAATACCAGGGTATACCGGAGTGTTATTCTAAATGAAAATGTCCAAACAACATATAGGGCATGTAATTCACATCCTGAGACCCTAACGTACACACTCTCGACATGTCCCGTTCATGCAATATCACTAGGCATAACGCAGTTCTTGGGGTGCTACTACCAGATTCGCGGCGCGTTTATGCCATCGACAAAGCTCCCTTCGTGCTACGCTTGCCCCAAGAAATCGAAACAGCAAAAGAACAGCAAGTGCAGGATATACTGGAATTATTCCTTCCCAATAACCTTAATGCTGGATGCCATAATGCACATATTGCTTCTGGATATGATTAATGAGAGAATATATATTGAGTTCTCTTGTCCAGCAAAGAGAATGAAGCAATTAAAGAAACCCAGAAACGAGATAAATACACTTGTTTTTCGAATTTAGTAAAATGTACCCAGGTTTTGCTATTAAATTGGTAGTCTTGATAACCGGCAGTCTTGGAGGTATCAGACTGTCTGAGGCTGGCTATGAGGAGGAACCAACACAGCGCTGACCCCGGCTAGGCTAAAATGCCCCTACTACTTCGGGCCGATTATTGCAATGATAATAATTGATGAGAATGGGATAATAATAAAAATAATAATCAAAAGCTTCTCGAAGTTACATCTCCATCATATTATAAATATTTGCCAGCTCCAGTGCTTCATTCAAATGACACGGTATTATACTGGGATAAGCCAATAACAACAGACGGGACAGTCGATCACAGCAGGTCTGACATTGTTCTTATAAAGGAGAAAGAGGAAGTTATTGTAGACATTGCGGTGCGTCTCTCAGATAACATCAGAAAGTCGAAAGAATTTTGCATATCGAGCCCAAACTGATAGATAACACAGGCCGACAAAAAAAGGATGTTTTTTTGATCAGAACCGTATTGTTCTATGTTTCTTGATGTGCTGAAACCGATTCTGATAAGATTAGGAAAATCTCTCGTCAGTTTTTGTCTTTCATCCCCTAAAAAGGACCAAAAAAAAGTCTTGTCCTAAGGTTCTGATGTATTTTGACGCGCTGAAGCCAATTTTGGTAATAAAAAATTATACTAATACCAACCTGATATCCCCTAAGAGGGTAAAAAAAAAGGTCTTGTTCTTAGGTTCTGGTCTAACTTTTCTGAAGTATTTTGATGTGCTGAAGCTAATTTTGGGTAAAAAAAATGCTATAGCGTCAGTTTACCTCTTCCACCCCTAGGAAATAAAATGAGGTTGTAGTGGGAAACTGAGAAGATAGAAAGTTTTTTTTATGCACAATTGGCTTCAGAGGTGCCAAAATACTTCAGAAAAGTTAGATTAGAACCTTAGAACAAGACCTTTTTTGCCTTTTTTAGGGAATAAAAGGGGTGGTAGACAAAGAGTGATGCGGTAATTTTTTTTTATACAGTGTGTCCCAGGATAGATGTAACAAGAGGTGTAATGGTCCAAAAATTTTGGAATTTTAGAATGGTATTTGGGGATTGAGTCCTGCTTGTTGTAAAACTAAGGTATACCAAAAATGACTTGATTTGTTGTTCTAAGCAAGTTGTAAAAATCACCACTAATAAAGTACCTTTATTTTTCAAAATATGAAAAAATTCCACTAAGAAAAGTTATTTAGAATGCAATTTTATATCTCTATACCAAATTTCAGGAATATAAAATAATTTTTTTGAAACTTCCCATTTTTTGCGAATAAGAGTTGAATTCATATTTAAAGTTGTGTAGGAGCAAATGTTAATCATCTCAAAAAGTAGGCTACTGGTAAATAAAAAATTGAGTATACGAGATGCAAGAAGGTATAATGTTAATCGAACTAATTGTAAAACAAGAAACAATTACTAACAGAAGATTAATGAGGTTTAAAAATTATAATAAGTAATAAATGTCAAAAACATAACAGATTCACAAACAAATTAATTATTGACCAATACAAAACAATGTTTTAACATTTTTTTTATTATTCGACGTAGCTACCACCCACATCCACACACATTTCGATCCTTCACCTGAAGTCCTTAAAACTGTTTCGAATATGATCTAACGGTATGGAGTTTACGGCATTTGTAATTCTCTGCTTCAATACTGCTACATCGTTAAGAAGTGGTTCAGCGTAAAACAACTGCTTGACGCGACCACATAAAAAGAAATCCAATATTGATAGGTCTGGGTATCTCGCCGGCCACTTGATCGGTCCATTCCTGGCAATCCAATTTTCTCCAAAATTTAAATTCAACCACCGATTAACCATTTCTGTGGAGTGGCCAGGAAAACTATCATGTTGAAAATGAACTAAAGGCATATCTCTTAAAATATTTAA
The DNA here is from genome assembly GCA_936432065.2 of Rutpela maculata. NCBI lineage: Eukaryota > Metazoa > Arthropoda > Insecta > Coleoptera > Cerambycidae > Rutpela > Rutpela maculata. Next base: position 55,296,019 of record OW386286.2, on the reverse strand, counting down.
ATGTTCTTCAGAAAATCTTTCAAGAAGCTGTAAATAAGTGTGCTGGTTTACCACTTCCCTCAATGAAATAAGGTCCAATAACTCCAACGTGATAAGAAACGGCACACCAAACATTCACTTTTTTATAATATTGTCTTCTACAATGAATTCTAAAATTTGGATTTTCAGAAGCCCAAAACCGACAATTCTGAGATGAAACAACACCATTGGTTGTGAATGTGGATTCATCTGAGAAAATTATGAAATGATGAAAAAATCTCTCTTCCATGATTTTTTTTCCAATGGTCAAACAAAAATCCAACCTACGGCCGTCATCTCCCTCTTCAAGCGTATGTTTATAATTTGCTTTATATGCCCTAATTCTCTTTGCCTTGTAAATTCTTTGCAGTTCAGACTTGCTAATATTAATAAGAGCTGATCTCTCTCTTAATGGCATCCTAGGATTTTGTAGGTATAACAGAGGCATGAACTATAATAGCCCCAACATTGTCTTCATCATATGCTTTTATTTTTCTTTTCATGTTAAGAACATTACCAGTAGCCAGAAACTTTTTAATTATTCTCATAGCCTGAGTATGTGACAAAGCATTGTTTGGAAATTTCAAATTAAATTGGCTTACCACTTCTCTTAGCGAGTTTTCACCGCCCATTCCGTAGCATTGCACAATATAAATTTTTTCACGCACTGTCAGTACCATTTTCACTTAATTTTTTATGCATGGTTCGTTAATTTGAAACAGAAATTAAGGATAATATTGACTACGTTTGACAGATATGTTAATAATAAATGATAAATGTGTATCCACTGCTTTTCTCATAGCCTACTTTTAGCTTCTACATAACTTTAAATATTAATTCACAAAAAATAATTTCTATGCAGTTTTAATTGAATGGTTCAAAATAAAATACTAATTTATTGAAAAAATGGGAAGTTTCAAAAAATAAGTTTATATTCCTGAAATTTGGTATAGAGGTATAAAATTTCATTCTAAATAACTTTTCCTAGTGGAATTTTTTCATATTTTGAAAAATAAAGGTACTTTAATAGTGGTGATTTTTACAACTTTGCTTATAAAACACCCTGTAGAACACCAAATCAAGTAATTTTTGGTATACTTTAGTTTTACAACAAGCAGGACTCAATCCCCAAATACCATTCCAAAATTTTTGGTCCATTACACCTCTTGTTACATCTATCCTGGGACACACTGTATATTAGAATCGGTTTCAGCGCGTCAAAAAATATAGGCTAAGATGGTTCTGATCTTTTTTGTCGGCCTCTGTAATGCAAGTAAACAAACATTGGTTTTAATAGTCGCGCAAAGTACCAAAGTACCACTTCGCGCGACTGTATCTCTGAGACGATTAACTTTAGGGAAAAAGTACTAACGGCTTTTCTTGTAGAGAATTTAATGTTTATTATACTCTTCGCAAAAACGAAGAGTATATTGTATTTGATCGGCACATTTCTAAAATCGTAAATATCGCTCGTAGAGAAAATTTTTTTATATCATTGTGTTAGTGAACGAATTCTGAACAACTTTCAAAATGTCCGTCTGTCCGTCCGTCTGTCCATCTGTCCGTTCGTCTGTCCGTCCGTCACGTTTCTTGTAAGCACGATAACTTAAGAAAGAAACATCCGATTGCACTGAAATTTGGACACTAAGTTAGTGTTAGCTAGGGGAAGAACCCTATTATTTTTGAACAAAATCGATCAGTAAATAAAAATGTTATTAATGGTTTAAATTTGAGAATTTTTTTTTTGATTTTTATGTTTTTATAAAAATTTACGTTTTTTACATTTTTTTTACGTGTTAGGTGGTTCTTACGTTTTTGACTCGGAATTCAAGGGTCCTAGGTTCGAAACCCACATGCGGTATGGCATGTTTTTTTTATTTTTACTTTATTTTGCACCGAGTCTTTCACCAACTAAGTTTGGTCTATAAAATTAAAAAATTTTAAAACTAACATTATTTACAAAAAACTGCGAAGAGTATCCTATAGAATGTGTAACAATTATATAAAAAGTTTAGTAAACCGGCGAAGAGTACGTTTTTAGCTTGTTTATATTGGTAATAAGTATTTCTGCCAGAGTTAATATTTTAGGAGATAATTGCGAAAAACTAATATTCGGCTCTATTTTGTTAATATGAAGACTAACGCCGACATCTTACAAGAAGGAAAATTTAGCTGTGATTACCGAGAGATATGATTGAAGCGATTAAAATAAATTTCAGTTTTCCTAAAATTATTTCCTTATTAAATTACCTGGAACCTTCCCTAAATATCTAACGCCTTATATAAGTATCTCGAATAGTAATATGGAAAATATATTTTTGGCATAACATTACTACAATTGTTTATCATAAGATTTAAAATGTTAGACTTTTAATTGTTTTTATAGATTGTTAAAAATGTATAAATACTGTAGAAAGTGTTATAATAAATTTTGCTATTCTCCATTGTTCTTATTAGCTTTATTTTAATATGCTGAAATTACATTTTTACATATCATATCATTCATCATATCATATTTTACATATCATATTATTCTTACATATCTTCGTATAGGGGACATTAACATATAAACAAATGAATAATCATGCAACAGATTTTTTGACTGACAAAGCTTTTCATGGACATACAAATAAGTAACGAAACAAAGGAAGGAAAAAATAACGACTAAATTATACTGTCTAAATAAGTGCTACTTAATACAGTTTTTCAAAGCATAAAATCTATTTTTTTTTGTTTTCAAGTAGTTTAGAGTATGAAATGATAAAAAAAAAGTTTACAGAAGTAAAGTATCCGCTTCGGCTTGAAAATCGTCGTAATGATGAATAATATGGACCAACTAAATTTTTCGTAAATAACTTTTGAAAATAATAGAATAGAATAGAATAAAGTTTATTTAGCATAACCTCTTTACCAAAACGACATAAATTTGTACATGGTCATTCATTATTTTGTGCTCTAACGTCTATATATAATTTATTAACATTTTTAGTAAACAGTTTTAAATTACTAGAAGATTTGATTCCCGTGTATTTAGAGCAATGGCACGTAGTGGGATCATCGATTGTAGTTATGTCTGAAATTTGGTATTTGATTTACTGAGTTCATTTCGAAACTCTTTTTCCTCCACGAAAAGTCTGGTAAATGGATCCGAGCGGAGATTCGGAGAGGGGGTAAAAGTCGAAAAATTTTTTGCAGTTACGAACGAAACCGCAGTATTATGAAAATACATCAACTCCACATCCCCCCACCAAAATTTCAGACGAAAACTACGGGACGTTTTTTGGCGGGAGTTTTTTAAAATTTTCGATTTTGAGATATAAAGTTGCAAAATTTTGAAAAAAAAAATTGTTTTTCAAATGTTGGTAAAATGGGGTTGAAATTGATGAGAACGTCTGAATAGCTCATTATGAGTTCTTGAGGGGTTCAAAAATGATATATTTCGCTTTCAGACGTGCAAAACTGACGTGCAGAACTGCAAAAAATTTTTTGTTGAAAATTTTAAAAAACTCCCGCCAAAAGACGTCCCGTCCCGTCCCGTAGTTTTCGTCTGAAATTTTGGTGGAGGGATGTGAGGTTGATGTACTTTCATAATACCGCGGTTTCATTTGTAACTGCAAAAAATTTTTTTCGATTTTTACCCCCCTCTCCGTATCTCCGCTTGGATCCATTTGCCAAAATTTTCGTAGAGGAAAAAGAATTTTGAAATCAACTCAGTAAACCAAATACCAATATTTCAGACCTAACTTCAATCGACGATGCCACTATGTGCCATTGCTCTCCAGTGGGCAAAGTATTGTACGCGCGTAGGCCATCGCTAAAAGTTGATTTTTTTTAATAATGATATTTTAGTATAGTCTACGTTGTAGTTTTCAGCAGACCTTACCAAAATTGTGTAGTTTCAATCTTTTAACTAAGAAGGATTTAAGGTACGTAGGTACTACGTTTTTCTCGATTTTATATATTAAAATTAAATTTGCTCTTTCAATACTTTACTCCACTGAGATCCGACTCAATTGGTTTAACATATTCGAAATAGCTGTGTATCTATCACAATTTAACATCACACGCATTTCTTTATTATGTAACACTTGTAACCTTTTAATATCTGATATGCTACATGATACTAACAATGAAAAGTAATAATTAAAATGTGGATAAATTATAGTATTGTATATAATTAATTTTGACCATTGTGACAAATCTGCAGATATTCTTTGGAAGAAGGAGATCTTTTTGTCAATTTTCCATAATTCCTAAGTATTTAATTTCACTAACAAATTCAACTTTTGTATTATTAATATACAGACACAGTTGATCATTTAAATAATTTTAATCCAGTGCAATTAGATTTATACCTCGCTATAATGACTAGATTTTAATGATTTTTTTTTTGATTTCTAATGCCATAAACTAAAAAGTTTACCCATTCAAAAATCCGTAAATAAAAAAAAAATTTAGAAATCACAACGAAAAATACAATTATCTTAATTTTAACATATTTTAGATCTCAAGGTTGTTTATGAAGAATTCGTGACAAAATTAAACTTTCTAAATTAATTTGAAGATGGACGCTCCAAAAAGCGAAATAAATGAAAGAAACGTTAAATAATACAAATACATCATTTCTTTTATAGAAAATAATTTATTAATAACTTATGCTAAATATTATTATTATTATTATAAATTTTAATGACATAAATAATTATAAATTTTTATTACAAGGATAATCATGTAAACTAATTGTTTCCCACGTTTTCGTTTTCTATGCCATTCATTAATATCATTGGTGGAGCATTTAAGCAGTTAACTCCTTCACATAGTAGACATGCTATAGAACAATACAAGCTGCTTTTTCTACATTCACAAGCAGAGCCACACCCAGTTTTATATGAACAAAAAATCATTTTCAATAAATTTTCAGAAGCTGGTGGGCAAAAATACTAACGTAACACACAAAATTTTGTACACCAGATTCCCTCTTTGACGAAGATTACACAGACTTCCTCGGATTTTCCTGAGATTTCCTCTTTGATAAAAAAAAAATTTTATGACGGGGGGAAGAAATCCAAAAAAATTTTTTTGAAGAGCAGGGGAAGAAATCTGCTACTGCCACTGTCACTTTTTTTTTATTGAATTGCCAACTTTATTACCTAATATTTAAAGCAAACAGATGGCGGTACTGCAGAAAAAAATGAAATTTTAAGTTCTCTTTAGTCCAATGCATCGCCAGTTCTAATTATGACCACCTCTATGTTCTGGCTGATAAAGAATACAAATGATGCTGGCGTGGCAATTAAGTATAATGAAATGAAAAAAGTACATAAAAAAATATTAATAGAGCCAAATTAAATTATTATCAGAATGCGTTAAGTGGTATAAGTAACATTCAACATAGACAAAAACAAGTATGGAATTTAGTGCGTAAAAAGACCGGTAAAATTAAGACCTCGCAGTCAATAAAAATTCAAATTAACAATGAAATTATAAACGACCCTGATAAAATTGTCAATTCATTTGCTGAGCACTACTCTACCGAGGTCCCAAATAAAATAAAGTATCACTTTGGTAACCAAGTACCACAAAAATGTACTACAATGCCCAATAATAACAATACATTTTTCTTCACGCCCGTTACTGCTGAAGATATATTAAACATAATAAGTCAATTAAAAAATACCAATTCTGTAGGAATAGATTGTGTGTCCACAAAAATTATTAAATCTATTGCTCAGTTTATCGCCGAGCCACTAGCCCACATTGTCAATCTATCTGTAGAACTGGGAAAATTCCCGAAAGAATTGAAAATAGGGAAAGTAATTCCAATCTACAGAAACAATGATCCACACATAATAGATAATTACAGGCCTATCACTGTACTCACTGTCATATGCAAAATAATTGAACGCGCTATATATAACAAAATATTTCCATATCTAACTAAATATCAAATTATTTCCAGATGTCAAAATGGATTTCACCCTGGCAGGTCAACTGAGAGTGCGGCGGCTGACTTTTTGGAATTTGTGTACAATCGCGTGGATGACAGAAAGTACGTTGCTGCCCTTTTTTTTGACCTGTCCAAGGCTTTTGATTCTATAGATCCGACATTCGTGGCAGATAAACTTTCTGCGATGGGATTTAGAGGTAACTTTCTTTCATGGATAATATCGTACCTCAGCTTTAGAAAAATTTTTGTAAAACTAGAAGAAGCCAGTTCAGAGAAGTATTGTATTGATCTTGGGGTTCCTCAGGGTTCTGTACTGGGGCCACTTATTTTTCTTTTATTTATAAATGATTTACCACTTCATATTGGTACTGAATGCGTTGTGCTGTTCGCAGACGACGTCTCCATAGCAGAGGAGGCAGACACTCCTGAGGAGCTGCAGGATAAGCTCAATACTCTTTATGAACAATTTATCAACTGGTGTGGTACTAATAAATTGATTGTTAACACCATGAAAACTATTTTGCTACAGTTTTTTGGTAGGAAAAATCGTACAGACATAAATATTAGATATAATCAATTAACAGTTGCTCCAAGTGAAACGACAAAATTTCTTGGTATCCATATTGGCAGTGATATGAGTTGGAGATATCACATTAATAATGTCTGTCAGAAAATAAGTAGTGGCTATTATGCAATTTTACAACTGAAAGGTGTATTAGACCAAAAAACACTAATAAATGTTTATTATGCCCTCATAAATTCAGTGCTGTCGTATAATGTCATTTTGTGGGGTGGCGCTTCTGATAGCGAGAGGGTTCTGATTGCTCAAAAAAGAGTTATACGATTAATTTTCGACTTGCAGAAAACTCAGTCATGCAGAGTTTTCTTTAAGCAACACGCTATATTGACATTTCCTTGCGTGTATATATATAATTGTCTCAAATATATAAAAAAGAATATTAGCAAGTACGAGACAAATTCGCAACTACATAATTACCCTACCAGACATGGTAATTTACTAAAAATTCCAAAACATAGTACTGCGCTCTATGAAAAGTCTCCACTACTGGCTGGAATAAAATTCTTTAATTGTCTACCTAACGAAATTAAAGAAAAAGCTTCCTTATATTCCTCTAAGAAGGAATTACGGAGCTATTTAATAAGTGGCTGTTATTATTCAGTCGATGAATTTTTAAATCATACATTTTATATCTATAAAAAAAGAGCTACCTGTTCTGAGCTGTACTACTGTATATTTTTGTGTATATGTGCATATAGTATAATTAGCAATATTATTTTATATTTTATTCTATTTATTGACATGTCCTATTTCATTGTATTGTGATCGAAAGGATGAATAAAATTATTATTATTATTATTATGATATAGTGATAATATCCTGTAATTGTTTTTGTTTCTAATTTTTATAATAAATATTCTATTGTATTGTTCTGTTATATTGTTCTATCTTACAGTGTTTTATTTCTTTCTTCTAATTTAGATTGTAATTAAAAAATCTTTTTTAATCAGTACTAGGTATCTAACCATATTTAGTATTTTATTATTTAAACCAATTAAAATAAAAATTATATTACTAACATTGCTCCCACTAGGTTTCAGGCACACCAAATTCGCCCAAGATGAATTGACTGCGAAGTATCTTTGTCCTAATTGTCCATTATCCTACAAGCAGAAAGGGCACTTAGTACGACATATCAGATACGAATGTGGAGTGAATCCGCAGTTTCAGTGTCACATATGTTTCAGGAAATTCAAACACAAGAGTATCCTTAAGGATCATTACTATTTTATTCACAAGGAAATTATGACAGATACATGAATTCCTTCACACGGCTCACAATAACATTAATTGTTACTTTTTCTTTTATTCAATAAAATAGTTTTGCACATAACAAACATATGTTATAAATAAATACATAAATAATTTATTCATGTTGACAGCTAGTGGTTTTACATAAATCAAAAGTTCAAATTTTACATATTAAATAAGACAGAATACTACAAATATTGTAAACTACAACATGCAAGGGTAAAAACATGAGAATTAAACAACTAGGAACTGTTAAAATATTCAACTCGCTAAATTTTTATTTGATGTCCTTTTTGAATGGTAAACCCAACATTACTCTCACAACACGTCCTTGCAGTGAAACTATTCTATTTAAATGAGCTGAATGTCACCAAGTTATTATGCATAGGAAAAAACACTTGAAAATAGCTAGAAATAAACTGTGTTTATCACACTCAGAGGCAACTCAGTTCTTAAGGCGCCGTGTAACGGGGCCTTAAATTGAGGGTGTCAATATAGTACGTAGTTCATTCAGATTTGTGATGCATTTGGTTGTATCTTTTGTTCCGTGCAAGTTTACCGACATCCGATGGATCGCAGTGGCACGCACCGCGAACCGCGAATTAATAGCGAACCACCCATGTCAAACGGCGCGTGGTCCGTGGTTCGTCGGACCAGGTTCGGCGAACCACGCGCCGAGTAACGGCGCCTTTAATTGAAGGTGTCAATACGGTACGTAGTTCATTCAGATTTGTGACGCATTTGGTTGTATCCTTTGGTCCGTGCAAGCTTACCGACATCCGATGGATCGCGGCACGAACCGCGAACTAATAGCGAACCACCCCTGTCAGACGGCGTGTGGTTCGTGGTTCGTCGGGCCAGGTTCGGCGAACCACGCGCCGTGTAACGGCCTTTCGATTCATAACCAAATAAATTATTTTCGACAATTTAGTATCCAGATAATCTACATGTTGACTCCAGCAAAGCTTAGCGCCCACAATTACTCCTAAAAATTTGATATAATCGGGATTATGTTAGTGAATTTGCAAAGGGTTTAGCCGGATAAGCATGACGAGTCGGCCCCCAAATGGCAACCTATATCGAAACTTATGTTTTAATATCGACTTGATGTATGAACGCGATTTATATGTGTTTTGCCGCCGTACTCCGCTTTGACCTTGAGATATGGAAAAAAATGAGCGCATGCATGACTATCGTTTAAAGAGACATATCTCGAAAACTAATTGAGCTAGAGAGGTAAAACCAATGGGAGGTTTCAGGTATATTCTATATTTTTTTTTGAATTTCTAGAATAATTACGCACATCATTAAAAAATAAATAAAAAATATAATAATTAATATTTCCGTGTTCTCTGTGACTTACAATCACTGAAATAATATATGTTGTAATACTTTAAATGCACTATTACTCATAAAAGTTGCGTTAGAAAAAAAATAGAATTCGACGCGCATTACATCATATAAGAATACAAACTTGACATGGAACACACATATAAATATTTTATGAATTGGAATTATTGTTAGAAGAGAAATTGAATGAAAATATAAATAATTGTCACGTAAATATCTATTTCATACGACACACAGTGGCACGAATCGTAATTTTTCAAAATTATTTAGAGCACTTTGCAACCAATTGGGATAATTTTTTTTTAAATACTCGTTATTGAATTTCAAAAAAACGTGAGAGAGTCGATTTTTGAATTATGCTAACCAAAATTATTGAGCTTCGCCAAAATGTCCATTTTTTATTTAAATCTTAATAAAACTTATAAAAATTTTTTTTTTTCTAATCCAATTTACATAAATCTTGTTACCCGGGGGGTTTTGAGGTCGCTGATTACGAATCTGATATCCAAATTGTCATAAACCCCCCAAAATTCAAAAAGTCCAAACTGGCCATCCAACCCACCTATCTTTAGTAAAATTCGCTGAATCCAAAAATGGCAAAAAAATTGTTTGGACGTGATATTCATCCGTATCTCTTACTTGCTTCTTTCAAAAATAATAATGAATACAAATCAGACGTGACAACCAACTTTTATAAAATCAGTCGGTAAAACCAACACTAAAAAATATTTTTGAACTATAAGTTCCCTTTGCTCGTACACTTAACCTCGCCCCCAGAGAGCATTTGCAAATTACGGTTAGCATCCTAGCATTGATGAAATTTTTCAGTGGAAGCTTATTGTTTTCTAAAGTGTTTTAAGCTCTTAAGTAACTTTAAGCTAGGTAGCACACGGAAGGTATTTTCTAGATCCAGGTTATAAGTTACGCTGGATTGGTAGACGCCTTGACGTGGCCCCAGGGCTTGAACTCGCATTTTGATTGATTGCGGAATTAAAATGTTTTAGCAATCAATCAAAATTGCCCCTCTAAGACATTTCAGCTAACCCTTAGCCTTGCATTCAACAAATGTTTTCCCTTAACAGTCATTAACAAAGTTTATTCGATAACATTTGTGATGCACTGTTTTTCCGCGATTTTTCATACTTTTCGCAATAACTTGGAAACATCTCAGCATTTTGGAAAAATAATTAGTACCGAACATACAATTTTACTCTAAAGTCAATGGTGGAAAAATATAAAGCGGGTTATTTAAAATATTCGACCTTTAAGTTCCCCCGGTATAAAGGAACACCCTGTGTATTTCACAGTATTTTAGAAATAGGCAACAAAATATATGAATATGAAAAAATGTTTTAAATAATATGAAAAAATGAAAAATAAAAGAATGTTTTAAATAAAAGTCTTAGGTTTTATTTAAAATATTTTTTCATATTTCTTAGCCAGAGACCTTCCTTGAATTAATGGGCCGCCCAATAAACAAAGCACTAAATCGTGATAGTATAGACGAAACATAAATCTCATTTCAAACGGCTAGTCTCACAGGTCCATATCAGGGCAAAGTTTTAACCCTAAAACTACTTGATATTTCTGACAACTAGAATAATACGATTCAAATGAGGCTAATACTTATATTTGACCTGACTAGCAGGTAATAACAAAGGCAAGTACATCTTACTCTCTCTGTTACCCTTAGCGTCAGTCACAGCTGCCATGTGGTAAACTTAATGAGGGGACATAAAAGTACATGGGTACTTTCTGTGCCGTACCGGAAAGTTAGAAATTTGTGTACAGTGACAGTGCAATATTAATAACATAATGTTTGTTTTTATCGCGAAAACTAAGTGCTATTAATGGCTTGTGTTTTAGAGGGATTATGTGTTAGTGACAAGGTCAAAGTGTATAATTTTAAATCTTATAATCAGATTTTGGAGAACAGTTACTGGTGTATTTAGAGGTTAGAATGTTATTATTATCGGGTAAGTGAACGTTTACTGTGATATTATTTTTGTTGATATTAAAAACATAAACGTGATATGACATTTGTATTACCTAATGTTACTTTACCGTTCATGTATTTACCGAATCATTACCATTTGTTATTATTTTTAATTGATGCAGTATAATCAAATATAGTATTTTAAAGTTAACTGTTACTATTTGAAATTAATTTATTCGACGATTTATCAGGCAATAAGTAGATATACATGGTGTCCTAGAAGTGGAGGATCTAACGAGTTGTGGTGATAGGGAAGGGTATTTTCGATCAAAACAATCCTAAATATGTGGTTATCCAATTGTAGGAGGTTCAAAAGTTATTTCAATATTGTATTTTTCCCTTAAATCCTGTAGCGCGTCCACTAAAAATTAATAAGAAATCATATTATATGAGTTGTTTTTTTGATTTTAGTAGGTTTTAAATGGGTGCACCTTTCCAATAGAAGCATATTCGTGATATCTATCTTCTGTCAAATAAAAAAAAGATTTTCTTCTCAAAAAAATTTTAATTAATTATTAAGTGACCCTGGCAAAAAAATGTGATACAGAAAGTTGGCCAGCTGATGTCAGGAAAAGTTGTACATTCAATGCAAATTCTAACACGGAAGAACACAACAGAACTTTTTTTATAATTTTTTTGCAATTAATTCGTGTTAGTTAAAGAATACATTTCATAACATTTCGTAACTTGAGGTACCTACCTGGTTTATCAGAAATAAAACAAAATTAGTAAAATAAGAATTTTCATTATTTGTTCAATTGTTAAAATAACTGTCCGAAATTTCTACATATGCTGTAACACATATTCGGCATCGTCGGATTAAATTTCTGTTAATTAGTCGAAACGCTCGTTCGTTATTATTATACTTTTCGCAAAAACGAAGAGTATATTGCACTCACAACGAAAAAATTTTGTATGTCGAAATTGTTTATGGAACTTTAATAATATAATATTTGAAATCCTCTACCCCAAAAACCCATAAAATGATACCCCACATCGGTAGTGAGGTGGAGGTGGTGATGGGGGGTGGTAGTGGGGGTGGATGAAGTAAAAAAATATTTTGAGGTTTCTGGTTCTTGTACACACACTAAATCACATTTTTTTTAATCCCCTTTAATAATGGGGTGGGGGTGGTAATGGGGTTGGCTAATGCCAAATTTTTTTTTGAGACCTTAGCTTCTCTTGTATGTACTAAATACCAGTTTTATGGACTCTTCCCTGCTTGATTTACCTATTTACCCCAAATTTACCCCCAACCCTTCGACGGAACAAGATATAATCTAGTTCTAGATCTCGTTAAAGTACATATGTGTACCAAATTTCAAGTCAATATCTCAAACGGTTTCAGAGTAAACGTGCGCACAAAAAAAAGTTACAGACAGACCGACAGACAGACAGGCAGACAGGGAAAGTTTTTTTTTCGCTGAAACTTAAAATCTCGACGTTTCATGACATTGAAAGCCTATTGAACAATACAAATTTTTTTAAAATTTTTTTGTCGTTACTACCACTGGATGTGGAAGTAAAAATCAATCAGCAAATAAAAAAGTTATTAATCATTTAAATTAAGAAAAATATGTTTTCTTAATTTTTGTCAGTTGTACTTAAATAGAAATATTTTGAAATGTTATTCTCTATAATTTTTTTTTATACATTTTACTAATATATTATATATTTCATGATAATATATCTAATCCGTTGAAATATAATTCTCGAATGATATATATTACAGACATTCAATTTTTGTAGTAATGTATGATGGTCCAATGGCTAAAGTTTTGCCTTGCAATCCAAAGGTCGTGTGTTCGAATCCCTCACAGGGTGGTTGTTGTTTTGTCTTTATTTATTTTTTTCATATATTTTTTTTTCACAACAAAGTTGGTATCACAAAATTTAAAATGTCCAAAAACTAACATTATTTACCAGAAAACTGCGAAGAGTATCCTATACAATGTGTAACAATTATATAAAAAGCTCAGTAAATTAGCGAAGAGTATAATGCTTCCACTAGTTTTGATTACATTGGATCTCATTGTCCAAACTTCTCAAATATCTCTCATCGTACACTTCTCTAGTATACTTTCGGAAATAACACTGCCATTTATGGAACTAAACTGTCAAAAATTAAATTCGTCACAAACATAACTTAAGAAAATTTACAGAAAATAATCAGTTCTGAATAACCCAATGTGTTATACCATGTTAGAATCCATAGAAACTGGACATTTTTTTTGATACCTAGCTGGTTAACTTTCTATAGTACTTTTTTCTATCAGCGTCACTTAAGAATGAACTAAAAATTTTTATAACAAAAAGTGTTCATAAACTATTTTTTTTTACTTGATAGAGTTCATAAAATACATTGGATTTAAAACTCTTCAAAAACAAAAATGCAACCAAACAACTGTATTTTTTTAATTAATTTTTAGTGGACGCACTGGGTGATTTCATAGATTAATTCAAAAATTTAAATAACTTTTGAACCATCAACAATTGGTTAACCACATATACAGGGAACTGCATCGATCCATATAGGGAAAAGTGCGCATTAAAGAAGTTTGAAAATTTACGTAATTACTAATGTCAGTATGGCCAATCCAAAGAAAATAATTACAGCATTTGACACTTCCGCTTATATCGGAAGTCGATACCAACTTGCTTATTTTAAATGGAACACTCTATATATTTCGAAATTTTCGAAAAGAGCGAAACATTCTGAGTCGAAAACATATAGCATATTCTATCCCTAAACCCAGCCGTTTCAGAGGTATTTGATATTTTATAAAAAAAATTGATAGGGTGTAACGGTTTGCAATAACCTTTATAACTTTTTTCACGCAAAAGATCCTCATTTGCTTTTTGACATGCAAAAAAGCCATAAGGTGCCCCACTGTTTAAAGAAATTCAATAATAATATACCAAGTTTTCAGTTTTTTACGTTACCTTTTATCAACTTCAAACCGCCAAAAATTGTTTAAGTCAAATGGAACAACCTATTTTTTTATTAAATTGTGTAAAATTAAATTCCTCTGTAGATATTGTAGCTTACGACTTGTTGAATTATTTGTGAATTTTAACATTGAAAATTGCAGTTCCCGGTGGGACACTCTGTATAGTCCATTTATATGCTATCACTGGGTATATTATTATAAAATATACCTATTTTCAGTGTTTTTTAACACTAATGCTTGATTTTTCTATAATTTTGACGTTTCACTTATATTTTTAAGATTCTGATTAGTTTCCCTCATTTAAAAAACCGCTGCCCAAGGAATCACTACTTCCACATCTAGATTTGCTACCCAAGTCTCTGACAACGAAAAAATTTTGTATGTGGAAATAATTGTTTATGGAACTTTAATAATATAATATTTGAAATCGTCTACCCCAAAAACCCATAAAACTATATGCCACATCGGTAGTGAGGGGTGAAAGAGGTGGTAGTTGGGGGTGGATGAAGTAAAAAATAATTTGAGGCCTTTGATTCTTGTACACATACTAAATCACAATTATTTTTTCACCCCCTTTTATAATGGGGTGGGGGTAGTAATGGAGGTAGCTAATGCCAAATTTTTTTTGCGACGTTAGCTTCTCTTGTATATACTAAATGCCAATTTTATGGACTCTTACCTGCTTGATTTACCTATTTTACCCCAATTTACCCCCAACCCTTTACGGAATAAGATGAAAAAATATAATCTACTTCCAGATCTCGTTAAAATACATACGTGTATCAAGTCAATATCTTAATAGGTTCCAGAGTAATCGCCAATATTCTTGGCTAAAGATGTCGGTCTCGGATGTCTGGGGCCGGGCAGGACTATTGCCCTTTACCCCAGTACATCGCTGTAGACCGGGGACCAGCCTCGTGCAGGGCGGGCGAACTTACTTTACGTCGGCCCCACTCACAAATGTGAGCGGTGCAGACGATTTCGGCCCACCTCCCTGGGTCCTGGCTCGTTGGACCTTGCTGGCTAAGGCCTCTTCTGGCGTTCTTCTGTCTTCGTTTTCTTTTCTTCGCCAGCTTGTTTCCCCCCGGGGGGTAGTCATCTGTCTGTTTGGTGTGTGGAAGTTGTGGCAGGAGAGACTGCCGGTACACAGGATGCCAAAAGGCCTCCTGTCATCCGGATCGTCGGTGAGGTAAGGATGAGCTGTGTAGCTCGAGGAAGGGCAGACCTAAATGCTATTGGTAGCATTTTTGGTCTGCCCGGAGCCAGGGGGACTACAGGTACTGGACGGTATGTTGTCCAGTACCCGCAGGGTCGTGGGTAGGTTGTTGGGTGTCGTCATGTCTCTTCTGGTTTCTTCATCGATGGGGTGGTCCGGGTGGCGTCACTGGGGGGTGAGGTGGGGCAGGCTTGCAAACAGGGCCCCCATCATGGTGCACATCTGCTGCATTTGGGCCATAACAGCAGCGAGTTGGCCGGCCTCTGGGGACGTCTGTGGTGGTGGGGCAGGGCTGGTGGGTGTCCCTGCTGCCCCCTGGGCAGCTCTGGCGTAGCTTAGCCCGGGGGTTGTCCTGGTGGTGGCTGACTTGTGGGCAGTTGACTTCCGGGGGGCTGGTGTCTGTTGGCTGGCTGTCCTTTTGGGGCATCGGGGGCAGAGTAATCGTGCGCACAAAAAAAGTTACGGACAGACAGACCCGACCGACAGACAGAATTTTTTTTGCTCAAACTTAAAATCTCGACGTTTCATGACATTCTAAGCCTATTTGAACAATAAAAATTTTTTTTTTGTCGTTACTATACTTCCACTGGATGTGGAAGTAATTAAGTTGGCCGTGGTGATATTGCGGTTTTTAAACAACTCCTGTGTTATTTTATTATTTCACTGTACGCACTATTGCGTAAAGTGTAAAGTGTTTAAAGTGCTTTTTTCACGAATGGGATTATCGAATACGCCTACGACAAAATTCCTGTTTGTGAAAAAGTACCACTTTACACACTTGTCGCATAAATAACTATTGCATTAATAAGTTAGCAATTCCTGCTTTATTGTAAGCTTTAGACGGAGCCACACTGGCTAGATATATATATGTCCAAAACACGTGTATGTGAATGTTTTAAAGTTTGATATTACTGTTATTTTGGTAAGTGCTTTTGTTTCATTTGCTTTTGGTTACATTGAATAGGATAGTTTGAATTAGAAAATAACATTATGACAGGAGTACTGCACGTAATGTACATATTGTCTTTTAATAAGGATATGTGTCTGTGAGTTAAAATAATTACTAGTATTTTCTGGTAATATATTCATTTTATTCTATCTAATAAGTAGTGCGTGCAAATCCTTAAACATTTTATGCATCTTGGCATCTCAACAAAATGTAGAATTATATGTTCACAGTCTTAATTATTTCGACATAGGTAAAGTACACAAGTTTTAAGTTTGCTTAGAGATTTCACTGCGGCATACATTTTTTTGCTGTGATTGCGTATACATTCAGGTACTTTTGATTTTTTAGATGTCATCACTATCCGCTGTATATTCATTAGTGCATTTCTTTTAGGAGCTGAGAACTACTACAAATGTGGAAACTGTGATAAGTCATACAAGTACAAATGGAACTTAAGTCGGCATGTCAGCTATGAATGTGGAGTAGCTCCTAAGTTTGTCTGTCAGATTTGTTCGAAAGCGTTCACTAGAAAACGAAGCTTGCAGGTGCATGTATCAAAACCTTGTTCAAAACTTACGAATGACCCTAATTAGTAATTTAAGTGTAACTTTTATTAAATTCGGCAGAGATTTATCTTTGGTTCTGCTGGTTCTAAAATGAATGCTATTTTCAACAAAGTGGTTACTAATTTTATTTACCGTTATATAAGGCAAAATATTATATTTTAATAATTAATTTTAATTTAATAAAAGTATTCTATTGTAATAATGTGTAAAAACAAGTGTATAAAACGGGACATTTTTTGTAACTACGCCTTGCCGCCTCGTATCACGAGTTTACCACAGTGTATTAGTTCTGCTGTACAATAAAGCCACAGTAAGTTTACTCCGATTTTAATTATCCAAATTGATAATACCAAAATAGAACATTTACCAATTTCATATACTTTATCTGTTATCCTTCAATTAACAAGAATATTTTTCACTATATCTTATATGGTTCACGAAAATTAAGTTATAGGTTAGCTTTGTTCCTTATCTATATCTTTGTGTTATATACCGAATGGCCACAAGTCAATGTACGCCCCCAATTTTTTAATTGTTTTTGAATTTAATAATTTCGTTTTCGGTACACACAAATTAGACAAAAGTGAGATACTTTTAGACCCACAGGAACGAGAATATCTGTTCCAATTGAACCGGAAGTGGCATCAACTTTTTTTCTTAAATATAATGATTTTTTGACGGTTTTTTATTAAGTATGAAATTCTAAGTACAGCAGTTTTTTCCGATTTAAAAAATTCGAAAAAATAAGTGAGATACGAACAATTTTTAATGTTTTTCAAAATGGCCGAGTCAGATGAAAATTACTAAGAAGGCTATGAAAATTATTAGTAAAGAACAAAATAGCTATTTGAATTACTGATAGGTACGACTATTTTTAGATTTTTCTATGGAAAAATGTTTAATGAGACCGTGCTAGTTCCTTTTATTAATTAGAAATAATGATTTATAAACTTTAATTTTTTGGCCATTGATCGATACTTAACGATATCCTTCGTGATAATAAAAGTATTTTTAACATGAATTAAACAAGAAATAATTTTAATAAAAGGTAACAAATGTAACAACCATGAATAAATAAAATAACAAGCTAAAAACTACATTTTGATTAGGGATGCAACGGATAGTGTTTTGGCCGCATACCGAATACCGGATATCCGGCGTACTTCTTGTACCGGATACCAGATATCCGGCCAACTATCCGGCTTACATTGAAAGTTGGATTGAAAACACGTTTTGGCAACATCGACGACGAAAAAATTTTTACTGGCAACTCTTCTAAACCCCAGATTTAAAACTAGTTTTTTACTAAGAATCAGGCTAAAATATCCTATCAAATTCTTCTGCTGGAGGATTAAAAAAATAGTTGTGATGATTCATATTGAAGCAATGATAGTGAAAGTGGTTTTTCTCCTTCCAGTAAACAAAGTAAGAAAAACTCAGATAATGTTACTGCCGATATTCACAACATTTTTTGGGACTGTTTTGAGGAAGTGGCGAAAAAAATAATAGCGTTAATGAAAACGTTTCGGAGAACAGTTCAATGGCCAAGAAGATTGTGTATTATTTGAAAGGAGAACGGATTCATAGAAATAGTGTACTAGTACTCCAATCGATATACGCTTTTGTCAAAGTTTGTAAAAATATATCTTTCAGCTCCTCGCAGCAGTGTAAACAGTGAGAGACTCTTTTCAGAAGTTGACCACGTATACGAAAAGAAACGCAATCGTCTACTACTTCTAAACGCTGAAAAACTCGTCTTTATTCACCATAATTTAACAATGGTAAACTATAAGTATTAATTTAGTAATTAACCTATAGATATTTACAGTTTGTAGTAATAGTTGTAATGCAGGATAAGTGAAAAATAATAAAACTGTTTCATTTTCTATACCACTTTTTATTTTTTAACTATCCGGTTTTGGCTGAATATCAGGTCACTATCCGGTGCCCAGCCGAATAGTAATAAAGTGGCCGGATAGGCCGGATACCGGATAGTAACCGGATATCCGTTGCACCTCTAATTTTGATATGCTTTTTATCCCTGTTGGGATGATTCAGTACCTCTTCAGCAGAGGGTCGTAGGATGACTCAGTACATTTTGACATGTTTTTTTTTTCTTTTTTTTTTTTCTTTTTGCATTGACTAAAGTAAAGGCTAACTACATTTTGAAATACAGAAAGGGCATCGGTTATAATGTTATTTAGTAAATGAAAATCGGTCAAACATTTATAGAGATAGAATTTTCCTCGGTATGATCTTCATTTTTTTTTTTGGTTTGGACACCTATAAATAATTTCGTGTATTACCAAAATAGCGACTTTTTCGAGAAGGCATGATATCAAAATCTGTTTCATAGTAAAGCCTGTTTTGTTTTGCATTCGTATGTATCGCATGGAGAATTTATCAATTTGTAATATTTTTTTAAATAATTCTATGGACAATTATATATTATTTATATTTTTATTACTTAATTTTCCAAAATTTCACTCAAGAATATAGCAATAGAAAATTATAAAATGCAGAAACATCAGCTGAGTGATTTCAGACTTACGATTTTATTTTTGGACGGACCGCCACTCTGATATACCGGACGTGGTCATGCATCTTTGTAAATAACTCGTTTATTTCAGATTTTTTGTCCAAAAAGGTCCGTGCCTTATACTGGTTATAGACGTTGATCGACGGAATACTTAATTTTCGATTTTTATTAGGAAACTGTGTGTACCTTTGATTCCACCTAGTTTCATCGAAACTGATCAATATCCTGGACAGTTATCGTGCTTCCTAGCCCGATTTCGAGAAAACCAGTTTTTTGCAAAAAAATTTAATTTTCATTTGTTTTTGACAGTCTCTGGTATACTTATCTGTAGATCGTTGCCAGCGGCACCATTTCTTTTTTGAAATATCTCGATCCGACTGCCCGTTACCGAGTTATTCAATTTTTCTCGAAAAATTTGAAACGTCTACCGGGTACTTCCGGTTCCCGAATGGAGTCGAACTTCCAGCGTTAAGGTTTTCTAAAGGCCTCCTATTAACCACCCAAGTTTCATCGAAATCCGAAACCGGATTAGGGGGGCTGAGCGTGACACACAGACTGACCTACGGACGGAATTTTCTAAATTCGCTCTCGAGTCGATAGATATGACTTTCATTTAGATCCGACGTTTTTTTCGGGTTTCGATAGTCCACTGGAAAAATGCAAAACCTATACTACATTTTTTTCAAAATGTAGTAACAAGATTATTTAAAACCTAAATTATAATAAACCATCATAAAAAGTGTTCAAATTGTTCACCGTTTTGATTAATACACATAGTAGCGCGACTTATTGTTGCACGTCTAACATTCTGTAGTTGTTGAGGTGTTATTTGTGTAATTTCGTATTTAACTCTCTCTTCCAGGTCTTGCCTTGTGGTTGGAGTAGTCGTGTAGACTCTATCTTTCAAATGCGCCCAAATAAAAAAATCGACTGGGGTTAAGTGAGGAGACCTTGCAGGCCATCTGACTGGACTATGGGTCCCAATTCAACGATCTGGAAACAATTAATTTAGGTGGTCTTCAAAGATAATAGCATTGTGTGGTCCAATGGAAGTAAACCTCGTCAATATTGGTATTGGGAATTATTATATTATGGAGAAATTCTAGATATCTTAGTCCAGTTAGATTTTCGTCAAATATTATTGGACCTATGATATGGTGGTCCAGTACGCCTAACCAAACATTGAAACCAAACCGCTCCTGATAATATAAGGATTTTCAATTGCCCAATATCGAACGTTTTTCCGATTAAATAACCCAAGGTTTGTAAATATCGATTCATCAAAGAACAAAGTATCTTTGATAAAATTCTCATTTCTTAGTTGGCGGAACTGTAATTAATTACAAAAGGTTATTCTTCGTTAATTAAAGTCACCAATGAATAAACATTTAAGGAAGTTGTGATGTTATGGACTACATTGTCAATGTATTTATAATCTATAAAACTTAGGGAAAATTTGAAAATGCGAAATATTTATTATTGATTCCATTGAAAACAACAGAATTATCATGGAAAAATTTGAAATTTTTTAATTAATTATAAAAATACAAGATACAGAAAGCCCCAGTAAATGAACACAAAGTTCTACTGAATGAACAGGGAAGATCCAATAAATGAACTAGATATTGAAATATTTGTTTATATCCTTAACTATGAAAAAACCTCTGGAATTAGCTGGCTTTTGGGTAGCAGTCTTTTTAAGGATATCTGCTTCTTTGTACCAAATTGTATCTTGTGGCCATTTCCAAAATTTTCCATTATGACTCTTTTCCATAGAGGTCACTTCATATGGTGCATGGAAAAGCCAAGTTTGGCTTTCCCAATTATCCATTTTTCCAATTTTGTCACCTCTTCTTGAGTCAGAATTGTTGGTGGCGCCATTTTATTCTAAGGGAACATTATTCCTTAGTTTGTTATTTAGACTACTCTTCGGGATATTGTATTTTTTTGAGGCTGCATTTTGGCTAATTTGACCACTTCTGATCTCCTCAATTGCTAATTCTAATGTCTTTTCGGAGTATCTAAATCAGACATACGACATTTTATCAGTTTGCGTAAACGTCTAGAAGAAATAAAAATGATCTGCTAGGTACGTAGTAATATTATGACATAAAACTGTGTGCGTTCATTAATTGGGACATGATGCGCCATAGCTAGGTCAGTGAATGAACACTACATGAACACTACCGTTCATTTACTGGATAGACGGTTAAAATGTTCATTCATTGGTTTTTAGCGAAAGCGCGAATCATTGAATGAACACAGCGATATTTAAATAAAAACATAACCTTTATGCGGTTTTGAATATCTAGACATAATTCTTACACCTTTTTATACTAGGGTAATAAATAATTGATCACTCACCATGTTCTGGTAAAATTATAGACATTCCTTTAAATGGGTAGTACTACAGTAGGGCCTTACTAGCTACGCCACTCACCACTAGAGTTCGCGACCATATCAACTTTATTTCACCATGGAATTGGGTTGTCGCACTAAGTTAAAATTTGAGGAGAATCTATGTTAAACAATAACAATTATTCATAAAAAATCATTAGATATAGTTAATAGGAAGTTGAAAAGAAAGTCTTATAATATTATAATATTAATTACAAAAATACATGCATTTAAAACGGAGATGACATAATAACGGCAGTCTGTAGAGAAGTTAGTTATAAAACGACGAGAAACGTGTACTAATTTAGAAACTCGCTGATAGCGACGGAGAAAAAAGACAATCACGACAGTTTAATCTGACATATTTAACGTCAAATTCAACTGACGTTCATAGGTTACAATTCGGTATAGTTTAACAGCATCTAGTTATGGATAAGTGTAAGTACAGATAGTGTTTTCTGCCGTACTGTGTAAATAATACCACCAATTCACCAGAAAAACTGTTGTGTTCCAATAATAAACGCTGAACGTAATAATGAATGATTCAAAGCCACCAGAGAAGGACCAAGTCTTCTTATTGTGGAGACCATTTCAATGTCAAGTAAAGTAACAAATTACAATGTATTCTAAGCGTTTTATTTGTGGTAAGTTGTATCTTAATGTAGGAATTTGATTTTTAATATGGATTTATGTTGTAGGAAAAACGGCCGCATTACAAGACTTGTGTGGCGTTCTAGCTGTTACAAATTTAAATTACCCGCCAAACTGGTGGATAAAACAGGGTGTATTACTGTATTCTTAACGGCTCTAGATTAGAATGTTATTCATTATTTATGAAACTCCTAGACGCCCCATAATACTAGGATGATCAATAAATTAAGAAAGGAAATTTAAAAACTCGCCGTTGAAAAACTATATAAAACAAACTGTGGAAGTCGTCTAAAGTCGGTGAACACAATCAGTCGGAAATGGCTACGAATGCGTTGGATTGTAGTTGGTTATAAATGCCCTTTGAATTATGTGTGTTATAAATACATATCATTGTTTATTGCTTAGATAGATACTAGCATAAAGTACTTACCTATTTATTATTTTGTGTTATAATACAGGCCTTTCTTGATATCGTCGAAAGTTTCATTCTGACTCTTCTTAGAAGTGAGTAGGTATCAATGGATAATAAATAATTTCTTTAGTAGATAAACTTATTTTGTTGTTTTCAGTTAGATACGCATGTATATAGTTAATAGGAAATAAAACAATGAAAAGGAAATATTTAATAAAATACAAGGTACCTAATCTAATCTATCTAAGGTACCTATAGTTAACAAATTCATCTAAATTAAATAATAAAATACATATTAGACATATTATGTAAAATTAATAAGATAAGATAAAGGAAGTTCTTGCAGAAATTACAATAGTTTGTACTGTCTATAGCAGCTGTAACGTAAGTACCTTGCAGCTTTTGCACTTCCAACCATTGCAATGTCATAACGATCGTCTGTTTTTTAAAATTCGCTGACCATAAATATATCTACCGCAAGTAGAATGTCAGAATTAGCTTTTACAGATATACTGCCTTAGTCGTTTTGTAAAAAAATATTAACAATAACTGCAAACATCAATCACTGCTAGCTAAACGTCAAATTTACTTTTGACATATGAGGTTATTTTCTTTCTTGTCAGCAATGTCAACTTATTCGTCTTCATCTGTTCTGCTTATAAGTTAACATCTAACTGCCGTTATGATGTCACTACCGTTTTCGCGGCACATTCAAATAGTCGAAGTTTAACAATTTTTTAAAATATGTTGCGCTAAGAATTTTTCTTCCAAATTAAATATATAACTAAATTAAGTCCTCCACTACCATACTTCACCATTTTTGAAAATTCGTCAACAACCCAATTAACGGATCATACGACTAAAATTTGCCAATGGTATCACAGCAAGGGGAAATGGTCTAAAATTGAGGTGTATTATCGCCCAGTAGTTCTATTCCTTAATATTTCGCAATATATGTGAAATTTTTCATTCACTGGTGCATATTCATTCACTGGTGACTTTACCCTAATCATTTTCATACAAAAATTAATGTAATTGAAATTTATAACAACGATAGCCGTGTCTCTTTAAAATTTTCCTGACTGATTCTTTGGAAACTGATCATTCATGTTCATTTTGTCTTATCGAAATAGTTGGGTCAGCATGCATTAAAGCTAATACATTAATTTCCGTTTCTTCATCCGCAATAAATCTTTCTTCAATTTCTATATCAGGTTCAGTTCTAAATTGACGCTCCAACCGGGCGAAATAGTTTCTCGGAGGTTGTCTTCTTTCTGGATATCTCTGTCCATACAGAGTTTGTGCTCTAGTTGCATTACGTTGAGTCTCTCCATAAGTAATCAACATGTCAACTTTTTCATCTCTTGAATATTTTTCAGCCATTTTATATTAATTTATTTGTTTATAACAAATTCAATACACTTACTTCAGATAATCGATGAGTAATATCAAGAATAATTCAATTGTTGTGAATGTCTGTCATTTTCATAGGTATCTGCAATTTTGAATTTAAATGTAGATAGATACCTTATTAAAATTATCTGTTGGCGCTTACCTTTTAAAAATACTTTTTTTATTACGAATTATATCGTTAAGAATTGATTAATGGCGAAAAAAGTTAAAGTTTGTGAATCATTATTTTTTATTACTTAATAAAATAAAATGCACAGTCCCATTGGGAAATCTTGCATAGGATCCCTATGGAAACAAAAATGAAAATTAAATTCTATCTGAGAGAAACCTAAAAAAACCGCTGCCCAAGGAATTATGACTTCCACATCCAGATTTTCCATCCAAGTCTCACAACGAAAAAATTTTGTATGTGGAAATAATTGTTTATGGAACTTTAATAATATAATATTTGAAATCGTCTACCCCAAAAACCCATAAAACTATATCCCACATCGGTAGTGGGGTGGGGGTGGTGATAAGGGGGTGGTAGTAGTGGGAGGTGGATGAAGTAAAAAAAATATTTTGAGGTTTTTAGTTCTTGTCCACACACTAAGTCACATTTTTTTCACCCTCTTTAATAATGGGGTGGGAGTGGTAATGGGGTTGGCTAATGCCGAAAATTTTTTTGAGACCTTATAGCTTCTCTTGTATATACTAACTACCAATTTTATGGACTCTTACCTGCTTGATTTATCTATTTAACTCCATTTACCCCCCAATCCTTCAACGAAATAAGATAAAAATATAATCTAGTTCCAGATCACGTTAAAATACATACGTGTACCTAATTTCAAGTCAATATCTTAAACAATTTCAGAGTATGACATTCTAAGCCTATTTGAACAATAAAAATTTTATTTTTTTTTTTTTGTCGTTACTATACTTACTTCTACTCGGTGTGGAAGTAATAGTCGTACCTGAGTAATTCAAATAACTATTTTGTTCTTTATAGACAAGTCTTCTACCTTACTAATAATTTCCATAGCCTACTTTAGTAATTTTCTTACGTCACATCACGTTCATCTGACGCGGCGGCCATTTTGAAAAAATTTTAAAAATTGTTTGTAACTCGTTTATTTTTTTGAATTTTTTAAATCGAAAAAAACTGTTGTACTTAGAATTGTATGCTTATTAAGAAACCATAAAAAAATATAGTCATTCTATTTAAGAAAAAAAAGTTGATGTCACTTCCGGAAGAACCGGAAGTGTTATTTTCGTTCCGGTTAGTCTAAAAGTAACCCCACTCTTGCTTAATTTATGTGTTCCAAAAACTAAATTTTTAAATTAAAAAACGACAAAATTTTAGGGCGTACATTGACTCGTATATCATCCTAACCGTGGTCTAATTTTGTTTTAGGAAAATGTCCTGAAAGACTAATGAACAGAAGTTTATAACCTTTGTACATCCGTTTTGTTTGTGACATGTAGGTCGTGTATTTTATTGTTTAGGTTAGAGGTAATACGTTTGCAATTTTATTTTCTTGTGTGAATGGCTATATAACTTTTGGTATTTATGTTATTAAAGAGAAATACATAGGTAATTAAAAAAAATTCACAGATTTCGCAATCCTTGCAACCATCGGAGACATTGGAAACGATAACACCATATATGAAACATAATAATATTTTATCTTCTTACGTGTCAAAATGACTCAATTATAGACATCATTTTCAGTGTCAAAATGTGCCAGAAGATAACATTTTGTATGAAATTTGGATCATAAACAATCATTTTGGTACACATCATGTTATCAATATTCACGGCTAGTACCATAATGATTGTCATTATGATCCTTATAACATAAATAACTATTAGAATCCGTGACTCTTAGACTACCCAGCTGTTACCAATAAAACGCTGCGTATCTCAGTATTACGTCATCTGACCTCGACACTTTCGTGTCAGCGGGCTTGGATATAACTCGTAACTCTGGCCCCATATACGAACATTAACATTTCCAAAGTTAAAATTCAAGTAAATTAGATGATACATCTTTAAAGCAAAATGTGAGTAACATTTTCTTATAAAATTACTGTAGTTTTAACTTTTTTATACCTAAAGGTGACATAATGATAACTTTTTTTATTTTAGGTCCTTTCTATGCAACCGAAGATGAGCGCAAGATTACATGGTATCATTGCAGAGGTTGCAACAAAAAATACAAGCATAAACCCTCCGCATACAGACATATTAAGTTGGAGTGTGGAAGAGTGTGTGTTATTTGTAGACGAAAATTTAGGTCAGTGTCAGAAGTACAGGCACACAGGCTTGAATTTCATAAAATAACGAATTAAACATTAATATGACAGATAATAATCAGGTCATTGTTTGTGTAATGTAGACATCTAAATAAACTGAAATTTATTGAATTATATTGTTATTTTTAATAATAGTCTGACATTGTAAATGATACTGTTACATTGACGTCAAAGTTGTTTTCACATATAGTCTAGGGAATAGCGTGCGAATTCGACGATGAAAGGTTACCGTCTCCGTCTGTCAGTTGGTAATCGAAGAGACCGTATAAGTACCAACATTTTTTCTCTCTGGAAATTTTTGGTACGGTGGGAGGTTAGGGAGGAGGAGAACATTTTTTTTAACTTAATGATTATCGATATCTGTCCGCATGGTAGTCAGTGTATCTACTTCCCAATTACGCTGGCAGGCGAAACTTCCGGCCGGCGGTAATCGAAAATTGAAAAAAAAATTTTTTAGTTAGATACCGGACCAAAGGCGCAAAATATTTGTTTGGCGTGTACAGAACTTAGTCCTTCCCCTGACAAGGATTTCATTGACCCATGGAATGTACGGACTTTGACTTCAGAATATTAATTTGGGACATATGTAGGTCAGGAATCCACGAGGTGGACATTCCGAAAAGTGGGAGGAAGTCCGCCGTATTGGTTTTTATACCAAACCGGATGTGCACTCATCTCCGCAACCGCTGATCCGATTTTAATTTTCTTTGTTTAGTTCAACTACAAATTTTACGCTGAAAGATAAAAGTTTTTATGAATTTTTTCGTATCTTTTAAGATAACGGAGTTAAAACTAATATAAAAAGAAGTAAAAATTCACAATTAAAATTTTTTTAATCACAACCGTCCAGCTTTTCTCATTCTATATTTTTTGAAATATTTGTTTAATATAAGTTGTAGTCCCACATTTTAGCTACAAAATCTCGTTTTGTCCACCCGATTACCTCTAAAAATAAAAGATATACAGCTATTTTCGTCCAGTGGCGTGTGCTACTAATATACAATTTAAATGTATTGAGCCTTCACTTTAACCGTGAATATTTCTTAAATGGAGTAGCGGATTTTTTTAAAATTACGTTTCCATTGTGTCCCTATTGCAAACCAGTCTTTGAAATTTGAATAAATTACGTTGATGAAGTTGATATTGAAAAATGTCTCACTTTCGCCTATTGTAACTGAAGACATAATGACACATTTTTGTAAATAACAACGAAGGATTTGGACAAAAAAATAATAAGAAAATTACCACATATAAAAAGGATATTCCTTTATATAAAAGTTTCTCAAAAATTTCGGTTTAGGTCCTATAGAATCTTGCACGGCACAGGCTGAAGAGTTTCTTGTGTTAACGGTAAAGTCTGGGTCATCTTGCAAAACGTTTGATGAACTGAGGGCTTGGTTTTATTATAACTCCACAAATTTTGTTCCAGAGAACTTACCGCCTAGCTCATTCACTTATGCCGATCATATTAAAAGTAATACTATTGTGTTGATTTGTATTTTAACTGTGATAGAGGAATTAACTATGATCCATTAGGTGTCACTAAATACGATTTTGAATTAGAAGCAGATAACGAATTTTTAAAACCAATTTGTAATTTACGTTGCATTCCGGAGAATTTTCTTTTGATGTGGTCTTGCAAAACAAAATGCGAGAAAAAAATGTTGCACTTGTAAGAAAAATGGAGTGCTTTGTTCAAAATTCTGCAAATGCAATAATTTTAATTTGTGTAAAAACAAATAATTAAATTTCAATTTACAATTACCACAAAGGTCTTATTTTGTTTTATAACATAAAAACCAAAATTTAATGTATAAAATAATCTCTCCTACATATTTACTACAACTAATGCAACTAATATACGTTTGAAATGTGTTGAGCTCTCACTTTAAACGCGAATATTTCAAAAATGAAGTGGCGGAAAAAACTGAAAATAAGATGTGTTCATTTTATGTCTTTTGTAAACTACTCACTGAATTTGAATAACTTGAGTTTAAACATTATAAAGATTATTTAATTTTTGCTACTAAATGTACCCATTTTAAAACGGGACTATCGTAAAAATAAATTTTAGATGGTAATTTTTCGAAATTCACTAATTATTTTGATATAAAATTTTGTCGTGGTATGAAGGAATATCCTTTTCATATGTGGTAATTTTTTTTTTGTCCAAATCCTTCGTTGTTATTTACAAGAATGTGTCATCATGTCTTCACGGTTAAAGTGAAGGCTCAATATATTTAAATTGTATATTAGTAGCACACGCCATTGGACGAAAATAGCTGTATCTCTCTTATTTTTAGAGCTAATCGGGTGGACAAAACGAGATTTTGTAGCTAAAATGTGGGACTACAACTTATATTAAACAAATACTTAAAAAATATATAAAATGAGAAAAGGTGAACAGTTGTGATTAAAAAAATTTTAATTGTGAATTTTTACTTCTTTTTATATTAGTTTTAACTCCGTTATCTTAAAAGATACGAAAAAATTCATAAGAACTTTTATCTTTGAGCGTAAAATTTGTAGTTGAACTAAAAAAAGAAAGTTAAAATCGGATCAGCGGTTGCGAAGATAGAGTGCACATCCGGTTTGGATAAAAACCAATATGGCGGACTTCCTCCCACTTTCCGGGATGTCCACCTCATGGATTCGTGACCTACATATGTCCCAAATTAAAATTCTGAAGTCAAAGTCCGTACATTCCATGGGCCAATGAAATCCTTGCCAGGGGAAGGACTAACTGTACTGTAGTGGCAGACATTTCCGTTGGTCGGTTTTTGAGGAATTTGCCATCAAAGTGGCGAAAAATGGCAAATTGCTCAAAAACCGAATTTACGTGGTACATAACAAATTCTGAACCATGTAAAATTTCCAGAGAATATATTTTTTTGTAATTCCAGATATGGTTTCATTTCAATAACCAAACACAATTAGCAAAATTTACAACTAATTAATAGTTAGAAAATGACAAATTTTGAGCCACTAAAATTGTCAGAGAAGAAATATTTTTTTGATATTCCAGGCATGGATGTGCTAATTGTCTGTAGTAATATATTAATAGTGGAGTCAATAGAGATTTTCACTTCGGAAAAGTTCCGGGAAGTGGTAACTTTTGAGAATACATCTCTGAACATGTCAGGAACAACATACCCAAAGTTACCAACAATAGTCCTTGAGCGTAATTTGTTATTAAACAAATTAGTTGCAAAATACCAGTCTTTGTGAAATATATCTCAAAATATTTTTTTTCTTTCAAACAGTAATTGCGACATTCGAAAGTACGGGAAATTTCACATCAAAAATGTATACGAAGTTTTTTTTTACGATAAAAAATGTAGGCTCCAGATTTTTTTGTTTAACCCACGAAAATGAAACGCGGAGACAAGTAAGTACGGCAAGCGAAGCGCGCGCGTCCTCGGGCGCGCTACACTAAATTTGTTGTAACTTTTGAACTAATTAATGAAATTGACCTCACAAAAGCTTAAAGGAAAGAAGAAACATGTAGCTATGGGATTATTATA
Source organism: Rutpela maculata (assembly GCA_936432065.2). NCBI lineage: Eukaryota > Metazoa > Arthropoda > Insecta > Coleoptera > Cerambycidae > Rutpela > Rutpela maculata. Next base: position 55,265,961 of record OW386286.2, on the reverse strand, counting down.
TTTTTAAATATAAAAATGAATGTATGTGGTAACAGTATATATATTAAGTCAGAACATAAAGAGATTTGCGATGAAGTCGGTAAAAGCTCTACCATTTCTAAAATTTTTAAGATAAAAACATGTGTCATTCAAATTTGACTCTTGAAGTAAAATAAAAAGATCCAATGAGTAAAAAAAATCTCAAAAATTTATTTTTGAAGATGTACACTTCCAAAATAAGTAATTCTGTTGTAAACCAAAATTTTGAAATATATGCTATGCTTTTCACAAAATATTGGAAAAAATCAAGTTTTTTCGGTAAATCGGCTCATTGTTGATTGTTTCTAAAATTTTTACCCTGTTTAAAATATCGAAAACATTAAAAATGTTCATGTGGTACGAGAAAATTCGGGTATGACTCTAATTGCAATGGGTGAGTTGCTGCAGATGATTTTCTGCGGATGTAAAACTGGTTGTGGCAAACAGTGTGGTTGCAGGAAAGCCGGCTTACATTTCGCTGTAGCCTGCTCTATTTGTGCCGGATCTGATTGCACAAAACGTCAGATATTTTTGGAACAAGAGCAGGAACAAGAAGAGCAGGTCGAACTTCTATTAACTGAAGAAATCGATATTTAAAAATGAATTTATATCTTTTAATATAATTTGAATATTTACTGTTTAATAAAAAACTTTTATTTTGCATAAACCATTTTTGCTTATTATATTGAGATATATTATTTTTTTGAGACTTCACCAACGCCATATTGAAAATATTAATCCAAGCGAAAGTTTGAAATTTATCGAGTTACGTCATTTTGAATGAAATTTTTACCAAAAAGTCGGCCATATTGGATGAGCCATTTTGAATTACCTTTTTTTGACATCATAATTTGTTTCAGTTAGGGATTGCAATTTACCGGAAATTTTAATAACCGGTAAATCGGTCAATAAAAATGTAAATAACCGGTTAACCGGTATTTACCGGTAATTTTTAGAATGGATGAAAATGGCAATTGTCTTTTTCCATGTACAAAATTATCTAAATTTAACAAAAAACATTTTTATATACGAATATTTGATATAATGAATAAACAAAAGGTTTTTTATCAACAGTAAAATCACAAGAGCTTTTTTTATCGGATAAATTTCTCTTTGTAACGAAATAATTTTGCCAATCAGTGATTTTATAAGAAAAACTGACATGAAAAAATCGCGAGACCGGAGGTCGAGCGATTTTGTCAAATGTCAGTTTATCGAGCAAAATTACTGATTGGCAAAATTTTGAGTTTAAAGAAATTTATCCATAAAAGAAAAACTCGAGTGTTTTTTGGCAAGATGAATTAACGACAGAATATGTGAACAAACAACAACAATAATTATCTTTATTTATACAATCATTTGAAGGAACAGTTATTAAAAACACAGTTGTTATAAATTGTTTGGTTTGGTGTACTGATTTCAATATTTTCTTCTCTAGTTTCCACACATGTCGAATACTCGTAAATTATAGCTGACAGTACAGATTTTAAAGTGACGTACGGCTACTAGATGTACTCTGCTTTTGAGGAACAGGCATTTTTATCGGTGATAAAAAACGATGCACCTTTTTTTATCGCTGTCAAAGTGACAAAAATGTGACTGTCAAATAGACTTTATTATACAAGTTAATTTATCAACAGTAAAATTACAAGAGCTTTTTTTTTATCGCACAAATTTATCCTTGTAACGATATAATTTTGCCAATTTTATAAGAAAAACTGACACGAAAAAATCACGAGACCGGAGGTTGAGGGATTTTGTCAAATGTAAGTTTTTCGAGCAAAATTACTGATTGGCAAAATTTTGAGTTAAAACGAAATTTATCCATAAAAGAAAAGCTCGAGTGTTTTTTGGCAAGATAAATTAACGACAGAATATGAATGTGAACGAACAACAACAATAATTTATTAAAAATTATTATAATTTTCTCAAAACGACTCATATCGCACAGTATAGTTTCCACAATACTTAAAAATTATAGCTGACAGTACAGATTTCAGAGTGACGTGCGACTACTAGGTGTACTCTGCTTTTGAGGAATAGGCATTTTTATCGGTGATAAAAAACGATGCACCTTTTTTATCGCTGTCAAAGTGACAAAAATGTGATTGTCAAATAGACTTTTTATATATGAGTTAATTTATCAAAAAGAACAAATATAAATGTAATAAATTTAAATAAATAATTATTCTGTAAATAACAAAAATATCCACTTAAATAACAAAAATTATAAATATAAACTCAAATAGGGCATTTACTGAATACCTGATCTAAAAATACAATATTTTTTAAAAATAGCCTGTTAAAAGGGTTAGTTTTTCAAAGCTATATCTGTTAGTCGTCTGATATTTGTGCATAGAATACCACCAGCTGAAGATGCCCTTCCTCAATCGATATTGGTGGGTCGATAAGTTAATAAAAATTGGTAATAACATACTTCTAAATGTATTCCACGGATATTTACGGCAGTGAAATATTCAATTTTCTGTCGTAAGATATTGTCAATGTCTCTCTTGTATTTCTTAGGGCTTGGTGTTTGGAGTTTACTTTTTATAATATTATTTATTTATTGTTAAAAGTGCTCGGTGTTGGGACAGTCACTCTATATTTAGTGAATACTAGTCAGTGACATAAATAGAAACGTTGAATACGTGACATATCGCAAGTTCAAAATTTACCGAAATAACCGGTAAAAAATTAAAATAACCGGTAATTATCGACATGTGTTTTTGTCCTAATAATCGGTTAACCGGTTAACCGGTAATGCAATCCCTAGTTTCAGTGACCTCGAAAATACCTTATATGTCAATTTGAATTAGATTGCTTTAAAATGTTTCAATTTATAATAATAAAAAAAACCGTTTTTTTTTGTTTAAATAATAATTAATAAACAATTCCCTCTCGATTATATGTTTATAACTTTTTATTTTAAGGTATGTAAAAGTGATATCAAAAGGTTTTAGGAAAATCGAAGCTTTACGTAATTATTCCGAAATAATGCATATTTTCAGCCTCTACTGACTCCACTAATAAGAGTCACATAAAGTTACTTTTTTTCACTCATTTAACTTTTTTTCACTATTACCATAAACATATGTTTTACGCACTAAAAATAATGAAAAAAGTACAATTTTTTTCGTAGAAAAAATAATATGTTTTCCTACTTTTAAGGAAGCTATCCACAATTTAAAAAATGTAGGTGTGCATAATGCAATAATAATTCATATTTCCTGTTATATAAGCCATTTAGTAGAGTTATAATTATTTTGTAGCGAACAATAACTTTCAGTTCGTTTTTCAGGAAATCCCGAAAACTCTCTCCGCTGTGAATGTGGCAAATCCTACAAAGTAGCGAGCTCCTTAAGTAGGCACAAAAAGTATTTTTGTGGAAGAAAGTCACCCCCAATTACTGGGTATACAAAATATGGCGATGACGATTTCGAATGTCAAAAGTGCTATCGACATTACAAATCCTTTGCTACAATAAAGCGCCACATTAAATATGAATGCGGTAGGCCGCCCACCAATGAATGTCCTGCTATTGATTGCCGATATAAAGCTAAACATAGGTATGCTATTGTAATCCATTGTAGGATGGTCCATAACATGGATATCTAGCACACTAAAGGATGTGGCATAAGCTTGGGTGAAAGTAGTACAAGGAATTTTTAGACCAAACAGGAATAGAAAATCTACCTAAAATAAAATCAAGGATTGTGAAAGAATTTAATTTGCATGCTTATATTAAAGTTATTCAGGGTGATAAACAAAAGGGGCACTTTCTTATAAGAAATTGAAAAAAGTGTAACTATTTTGCTTAGAAAATTTATGTAGCATATACTAACTCTTGATTTTGTCCTTACTGTACGAATTTAACCTTCGTGGTACCGCCTTAGAAAATTTAGGCGCGGCACCTGATGGTGGGTACATTTGTTCCTCACTTAAAAATTGTGCGAAAAGGATGGATAACTGAGTGCACAGTGTGTCAGTATCTGTAACTCTTTGGATTATGATTGAGCAGAAGAAACGTACATTCACAAAGATAAAAATGTATTTATTAATAAAGCATATATTTCTTTACTTCAAGTTATACATTGATCGCATATAATTTAATTTGTGCAATGTTCATGTAGAAGAACGCACTACCGGGCGTCAAATTATCTCGACACCAATTTATTTATTTAAGGGCGCCAGTCGCGTTCTGCCCCGTTCTTCCACTCCTAGTCGGGTCGGGTTCGAGATAAGATGCCCTTCGATGGACGAGTAATGGATCAAGGCTGCACTATCTTAAATCATTAACGATGCTCTCTCAAGGGGTGATTTCAATTTTTCACTGACAATAAGGGCATTTACATCTTTATATTATTGCGATTTTTGCATAAAAAAATCCCTATCGAAGGTTTCTCTCCGACGGGATTGAAATTTGACGTGATTTTGGTTTGTTTATACAGTAATAAGTGGTCTGACGTCTTTTGGTTTCTATTATTTTTGGAAAAAAAATCCCTATCGAAGATTTCTCTCCGACGGGATTGGAATTTGACGTGATCTGTATGTTTTTACCTGTTAATAATGGTCTCGGCAAGATTTCTGGAGAAATCGCATAAAAAAGTTCCTATCAAGCTCCCGTAAGGTGACCAGAACACTGAGTATCAGACTTTAGGCATCATGAGATTCCGATAAACTCAGTTGTTTGGGTCTTCCAAACGAAAACTCCAGGGATTAAGACTAGCATTCTTACATCAATAAAATGAAATTAGTTCAAAAAATACCATTTATTTAATAAGTATGAAATAATACAGTGATTTTCGGCAAAATGATATAATGTGAAAGAATCACGCCTCCCCAACTAAGGCAAATGACTTTTTAACCATAAAAGTGAGAGCGTACGCTAACAATCGATTTGGTAGAAAAGAGTCACGCAACCTTCCCAGAATTACTAAAAAATTTAGTTTCACTAGAGACTTCCTAGCTTTAAAGTTCTCGTAACGTGAGAGTTCACGTACTAAAACGACATTCAAGAGGACTTACTACATAAGTTTGTTAACGTTCGGTCAGTCCACGACTTACTTGTCCTTACGTAGGGGTTCAAATTAGGAAAAATTACAGCGACTCGCCTCCGAACGACTTTTGGGCAAAATGGATTTTTGAGTCCTTTGTGCAAAAGGCGGTTTTCTCTATAACTTTATTCGGCAGTTGACTTTCCTACCATTGCTTTGTATTGACCACCCAACGGACTCGACCAAATTGCGAATCGCTGGTTAAATCCAAACTCGTTTTATGCGAGAAACCCGCCTTGTCTACTTTCATTGATTTTTTGCCAATTTTTGCTTATAGGCGCTACGATGCTTTGCCAAATTTGTCGATTTTGCCTTTTTGATTCATTGCCTTGTAAAATTGTATTGTCAGTCTTTAGGACAGGGTATATAATGACTGTACCTCCATGGCCAATGTCTTCGGCGGAGCAATTAATGTTGAAAATATTTTGAATATTTTCAAAGTACCTTTTTGGCGTACCTTTTTAAAAAGTATATGATTCATCTTTCCATGACCACTATATACTTTCACTCTCATATCCTGAACCAAAATATATTTTCCTAAGTAAAAATTCGGTGTTTCTTAGAATTTTTACCCGGCTGTCTAATATCCTATCGAACTCATAACGGTCCTTTTGGACTAGTCCGTGGCTCTGAATGAAATTATTACCTAAGTCGAAACTTCATTTTGGTTTCGACTTAGGTCGATTCTGGGAGGTTCTATAACATTCACAGCATTCAAATAACATACATGGCTACAAAACTGTCTCAACTTTCGATCTCTGTTTCTAGTGCCTGAGTATATTGTGCAGGTCCTTCTCTAGCTGTTGCTGTGTTAGATAACGTGCTTGTGTTTTTTAACCGCCTTCCTGTCATTTAAATGACGCTTCAATCTAGGAGATTTAGATTTGTCCGAGAAATTTGACAGGGCCCAACAGTTTATATTCGAACTCGAACCACTTCTTGGGGATAATTTCGCGTTTTTATGTTTCATATCATGACATTTTGTTTGATCAGTGACTGCCTTAGACAGCTCGGAAATAATCTGTCAGAAATATCTGTCTTTAACTACCATGTCGGGTACAGATGAAGATCATGAAAGATTTTGATGTTTCTCTGGCGCATTTTTAGAAATTTTACAATGTTCAAATCAAAGCTTATTCATTAAATACATTTATATAAAAATACGTCACAAAAAGTATATTTACAAAATTATACTATGAAAACTTATATTGGGGTACGTTTGTAGTCCAGGCGGTACTACGAAGGGTAACGGTGTTTTTTTTTTCTGATGGGTTTCAGTACTAACGAAGAATTCTAACCACTGAAGCTTAAGCTTATTGTATCTACACTGAACATTTATTTTCTTCTTTTTTTTTTCCTCTGGTAATATTAGTAGGTTTGTTTTTGCTTTGTATTTTTAATAATTAGGACATTTAAGTATCGACTGATTGGAGTACTATTATTGTGTTATTATTTATGAATAGTAATAAACAAATGATAAACTTGTGTGTGAATTTTTTATTCCTGTATTGTAGGAAAAATTAAAGTTTTTACTGAGTATTGCGTCAACGTAAATTAAATCTATCAATTTATCATAACTTTAGACTATACTAAGTCTGTAAGAGGAGGATAGTTATGAACCCAACTGTCGAGAGTATGAAACAGAGTGATGCTAATTTGTTAAGCCTTTGGAAATCATACTTTGAATTACATTTTCTCCAAAATTTAAGACACACGACAATTTGTTTCTTTGGAAAATTTTTTAAACTGAACGAGACCCCCTCCATCTCAAGAAAATACAAAACAATATGTCACTTGCATATTAAATAATATATTTTTTTCCGATGTGTAAAAGGTTGGATGTGCAGCATGTCAGTAATATCGCCTTATTTTATTAATTTTTTTTATTTAGACTATGTTGATGTTGAGGTACCCCAACGACTTTGTAAATCTGAAAATTTGAGAAAAAGCACCGTCATTTTAAAATGTTTAGGTTTTTTTAGTGTTTTTTTTTTAATTCCGTTTAGCTTGGATTAAAAATAAATTGGTACAAATACCATAGACAAACAGCCCATGGGTCCTATTCTCAGGCATTCGCAGTGTCCAAGGCTATTCGCAGATTACGCGAGTCAAACGTATTCCGACATTTTACCATTTTTGTGCACTCGCAATAACAGCGAGCGGACTTTGGGTGGTCGTGACTAATTCGCGGAAGTTATGACAGTTGGTTTGTAGGCTAAGGTACGACCGGCTTTAATGTGAACAGGCCGGAGTGTACGATGTGGCAAGGCTGCAATCTTATACTCTGTCAGTCCTACTAATAGTCTATATAATGAAGGAAAAAATAGTATAAATATTTCGTGCAAAGACGAGATTACCTTCCCCCCCGTTTTCGAGGGTGCTGAATACGATGGAAGTAGTGGGAGAAGCTTTTGACCGCCGCAACCCCCTGAAGCATCCCTTTTATGTATCCCTTTTTGTTTTCATATATAAACTGGTCTGGGGAGTGATTTATCGACGAGTTATACTTGAAATTACATCGAAGAGGATTATAGAGTAAGTGGAATTCAGACAGCAGCCCTAGGGGGTTGATTTATCCTCCCTAGGGGTGGGAAATAATTTTTTTAAAATGATTCAGTTCAAACGCGTATCCCTTCGTTTTTGGGGTCGCTGATCACGGGAAAAATATTAATTTTTCTTCTCAAACGGACAGAAACCACCCCTCACTCACCAGAAAGCATGCCAGGATTTACAGGTTTTTCGACACATGATCGTTATTCCTGTGCATATTCCTTCATTTTTCATGGAAGAGAAGGTGGTAGCGACCTAGGGGGTTGCTTCAACCCTTCCAAGGGTTGAAGCAACCTTCCAAGGGGTTTAAAATTCGTTAATTACGCTTTGGATCATCAATACGCCCTCCCCCGTTTTCGCAGGTGCTGATCACGATAAAAATATTCACCGTCATCCTCTATAATGGACGGAAACTTACCCTCATCCACCAGTTATCGCTAGGGCGATGATTGTGTAGGTTGCTGAGTAGGGTATAATGATTTCTTTATCGGGGAGTAATGAATAATAAATTTTATTGTCAATGGCAATGTTGTTTATTCAAAGAATTACATGAAAATATTATTATTAATGACAAAATAAATTATTTGCTTACAATTAATTTAAAAAACCTAGGTCGTTAACAAACAGCATAATAATCCTCATATTCGTCAAAATGCACATCGCACGCGATCTCTTCTCCTTCATCATCGTCCCAGCGATAACTGGTGAATGAGGGTAAGTTTTCGTTACCCAGGGCACTGCACCAGACACTAACATAAATTCCATTTCTCTCTCCTTCCACACACCATAAGCATCTTTGTATCGTTCAGATTTGGATATTGCACTGTCATAAAAATGTTTTATGTACACCAATGGATATTTTGTAGGCTGCCAATTTTTCCTAGAAATTCTCTTTAGCCACTGTTTCCTCAGTTCTGGTTCTTTGGGAAATCTAAAGGCTCGGACATAACCTTCAGATGAAGGACTATAATTGCTTGTACAGCCAGGTACACATCATTTATCTGGCATGTTGTTATTGTTTTAAGACCCCAGACCTAGAATTAATTAAAATTATTTTGTTGTTTTTGGTAGTAAATGTGAATTGAATTAAAAATATAGCTTGCATAAAAAGTAAGGTTATAACCTAATTTGACGCACAAAAAGTGATTTCAGGTGCGAACGGTGCGATAGATACCCATATAATTAATTAAAATAATAACTATTTACTTTACAGTGGCGGCTGGTGAAATTTCAATATTTTTTTTCTCGTCTGTGGCGCATGGGACCCATACGAAACTTGGGAAATAACATCTAGAGAAGCACTTCTCTAATGACCCCTAAAAAATTTTGAAAAAGCAGTTTGCGAAAAAATTTTTGAAAATTCGCTAGCCTCCCCTGGGTCTAGGGACCCCTGTTTACTTTTATTTTTTTTTGTCATATGCATTTGACTTTTCATAAAAATGCATCGACAGATTTTGGAGTTTGTGAAAATATTTTCATTACTAACTGAGATACAACGAATTGAAATATTGTAATTTGTTAAATTGTAAATTACAAAATTTCAGTTCATTGTATTTCAGTTAGTAATGAAAATATTTTCACAAACTCTAAAATCTGTCGATGCATTTTTATGAAAAGTCAAATGCATATGACAAAAAAAAATAAAAGTAAACAGGGGTCCCTAGACCCAGGGGAGGCTAGCAAATTTTCAAACATTTTTTCGCAAACTGCTTTTTCAAAATTTTTTAGGGGTCATTAGAGAAGTGCTTCTCTAGATGTTATTTCCCAAATTTCGTATGGGTCCCATGCGCTACAGACGAGAAAAAAAATATTGAAATTTCACCAGCCGCCGCTGTTACTTTATAAAACACAATTTGTGAAATTACACCAACAGAGAGGCACTTTTTATGTATTATAATGCCAATTTATTCGTGACAGATTACTGCATAACTGTTTTGTTTTGCCAAGAACGGACTGAACCACACGTTGCCACATTTCCATATACTGGGCTGTTCACATTAAAGCCGGTCGTGGCTAAGGTCGTGCCATAGCAATTTTGGTTGTCATATATTCCATCAAAGTTCTTTTCTGTGTCTCGGCGATGTTTCTCGCCACTGCAATTTTTTTTTTTCAAGGAGAACTTTTGTAGGCACTACTCTATTCATTGTTATTACTCGAATGCTATTTTTTGTGACGTTAAAAAACAATTCATATGTGAATGACACCTTTGGACAGTGTTGTCATATCTTCCATTCGCATTTTTCACACTGCATGGCGAACGTTCGTAAATTAAGACAACAGAGATCCTTCGCAATACTGTATTCGCATTAACTTGTGCACACAATTTCACGAGTGTTGGTGAGAATAGCACCCCAGAACCCGCGCTGGACATCATAAAAGGCTCAACTTGAAGGGGTCAAGAGTAAACACAACTATTACTGGAGAGATACTCCAGGAAATCAACATGGGAAAACATTTATTAATGCCCAAAATTGAAGAGCTGCTCGCAAAGAATAGGATGCAGCTGAGAACCATACCAGGTCTTCTGACAGGACACTTTCCTGTTAAGAAGCACCTACACATAATCGGAAAGTTTGCTGGCGACCTTAACTGCAGACTGTGCAGTAATGTACCAGTAACAGTGGAATATATTATATACGACTTTGAGGCGCTGAACCACGGGACAAACATAAAAATTTGAAGTACTGCCCTGCAGTATTCTTGTCAGCATGTAATAGCGCCGACTTTGGTATTTTTATGGGCAGTTTTTACAGTTTTTATTTACAGTATAGATATTTAGAAAAATACATTCTTTCCTCAATATTTTTCCTAATAGTAGTATAGTATGTATTCATGAAAATAAGTAGTTTATATTTGTTGTCGCATGAGCCGTTTAGTTAAGATGTACTTAATTATTTTAGTAACCAATATTAACTTTTAGCGGATCAAAATCTTCCTGAAAATATCGACCTTGAAAATTTTCAACTTGACGATCTTCAATTTGAAGGTATTCAGCTTGAAAATATTCAATTTGAAAACATTCAGCTTGATAATATTCAACTGGATAGTATTGAACCTGAAAACATTGAAATAAATTACTGCTGTGAAAAATGTGGGAAAATCTACAAACTAGCCAGCTCCTTGAAGAGACACATGAGCTACTTCTGTGGAAGAAAGTCACCTCCACTTACTGGCTACACGAAATTACAAGATGATGATTTCGAGTGTGAAAAATGCCACCGGCATTACAAATGCTTTTCTACAATAAAGCGGCACATTAAATATGAATGCGACAGGCCGGCCACTCTCAATTGCCCTTTTACGGAATGTGACTTTAAAGCTAAATTTAGGTACTCCCTCTTAATCCATTGTAGGATGGTCCATAGAATGGATGTCTAAGACACTAATGTTATTAAGTGAAGAAAATACAAAAGATTTGCAACTGAAAACCACTTAACCCTTTGAAAATGTATAGGGTATCTAGACAAAATAGAACCAAAAACTCACTTGACCTTTTAAAAATGTTTATAAATAATCTTTACGCTTGTCTACGTTAAAGTTTAGATTTGTAAATATGAAGTTAAAAGAGAACTTGGTGAAATGCGATTTCGTTTGCAAATAGACAGTTTCGTAGAATAATTAATAAAGTTTGCCCTATACAGGGTGTCTCACCAGGACCTGCATCGATCGATGCAGGGAAAAGTACGCACCAGAAAATTTTGAAAATTTAGGGAGCTACTGATGGCAGTGTGGCCAATCCAACTAAAATAATTACAAGCATCTGGCACTTCCGGTTATACCGAAAGTCGATACCAACTTGCTTATTTTAAATGGAACACTATATATTTTAGGGTTTTCGAAGAGAGCATAAAATTTTGAGTCAAAAATATGTAGAATACCCTAAGCCTAAACTCAGCTGTTTCAGAGATATTTGACATATGAAGAAAAATTTGACAGGTGCAATGGTTTACAATAACCTTTATAACTTTCTTCGTGTAAAAGATACTCATTTGCTTTTTGACATGTAAAAAGAACACAAGGAGAGCTGCACTATACAATTGAATTAAATTCAATAATAGTATACCTAGTGTTCCATTTTTAGTTACATTTTGTAAACTTCAAACCGCGAAAACTTGTTTAGGCCAAATGGAGCACCTTATATTTTTTTACATCAAGTTATGTAAAATTAAATTCCTTTTTTCTGATATCAGCATTGTGGTGGTTTAAGTTACAACTTTTTAAAATATTTACGATTTTCTTAGAAATTCAAGAATTGTTAGTAAAAATTTTGTCAAATTAGCCATGATTAGAAACAATCAGTAATGTCAGTCATTCTCTTATGTCAAAAAAATGCCACCGCGTTTAAATTACACCCACGAACACTTTTTGCATTTGTTTATTATTTATGGAGAATGTGATAAAGTAATATCAAGAACTTGTAGTACATTTGCTACTCGATATAAAAAAAAAACGGAAACCGTCACCAAACACTGTAAAACGCATACTGGATAATTTTAAAAACATGGCTCTGTCAAGCCAAGAATTCAAAAGCGGAAGCCTATTGTTGATGACAAAAACATAGAAATAGCAATTCTGGGATATTTTCATGCATTTTCAATGATGTCATTAAGACAGCTGCTCTGGAATCGGGACTATGCAAGGATTCAGTTACCAGAGTCTTAATTAAACATAAATTTGACCCGTTTTCGGTCCAAATGGTTCAACGATTAAAAGAAACAGGTTTCCTAAGAAAAGAAATTTTTTATGAATTTATTCTAATAAGGTCTGTAGGCGACGATTCTTATTTGGGAAATATTATATGGTCAGATGAAGCTAAATTTACCAGAAACGGACTTTTTAATCGACACAATTCGCATTATTGGAATGACTCGAATCCTCATGTGTTCAGGGAGCGAAATTTTCAAGAAAGTTAGCAGTTTAATGTTTACTACGCCATTAGAAACGATAGAGTGGTGGCATTAGAATTTTATCAAGAAAATTTAAACAGTAAGTTGAAAAGATTTCTTCTTCTTCTTCTGCTAATATGTATAGTTAATTTTTTTGTTTTTGTTTTTTATAGGTGAAAGATACTAAATATTTTACAACATTTGAGTAATAACTATTTAGAAACTTTACCTCTCGCCGAACATAGAAACATTTTTTATCAGCACGACGGTGCTCCCCCACATAACGCGTATTTGATAAATAATTTTTTACAAGAAACTTTTTATGATGAATGGATCGCCAGTAATGGATATTTTCTATGGCCTCCTCGCTCGCCGTATTTATCAATTCTAGATTATTTTGTTTGGGGAACTATTAAAAATAAAGTTTATGAGAGCCCATTAACAACTATTGAAGATTGTATGCAGAGAGTAAGAAATGCATTTCAAAATTATCACAAGATTCAATTAGGATACCTACCCCTGAGGAACTAATTCGCAGGTGCGAAAAATGTGCAGAGGTTCGGGGGCGGAATTTTGCACAATTATTAAATTAAAATGAAGTCTTGTTTTTAGTTGATTTTATCTTAGCTATTTTAGTTTATGCAAAATGTCTTCAATCCAATCAATAGGCATGTTACAGTGTTTAGTGTTATTTTCCGTTTTTGTGGATATCTAGTAACAAATGTACTACAAGTTCTTGATATTGCTTTATCACATTCTCCGTAAATAATAAACAAATTCAAAAAGTCTTGGTGGGTGTAATTTAAACGCGGTGGCATTTTTTGACCTAAGAGAATGATGACATTACTGATTGTTTCTAATCATGGCTAATTTAATAAAATTTTTACTAACATTTCTTGAGTTTCTAAGAAAATCGCAAATATTTCAAAAAGTTGTAACTTAAACCCCCACAATGTTTATATGAGAAAAAAAGGAATTTAATTTTACATATGTAAAAAATAGAGGGTATTCCATTTGACCTAAACAAGTTTTCACGGTTTGAAGTTTGCAAAATGTAACGTCAAAATGGAACACTTGATACACTATTATCGAATCTAATTCAGTTGTACAGTGCAGCACTCCCTGTGTTCTTTTTATATGCCAAAAAGCAAATAAGTATCTTTTACACGAAAGTTATAAAGGTTATTGTAAACCATTACACCTGTCAATTTTTTTTTTTTAAATGTCAAACTCGATGTCAAATATCTCTGAAATGGGTATTCCACATGTATTTGACTCAGAATTTTATGCTCTTTTCGAAAACCCTAAAACATATAGGGTGTTCCATTTAAAATAAGCAAGTTGGTATCGACTTCCGTTATAACCGGAAGTGTCAGTTTTTTTTTATCTATTTATTTAACGTCGGCCTATTTCCGCTACCAGGGCCTATCACCGACGCCAGGAGACGAGCTACCCCCAACCTGGAAATTTTGCCGAACCTCTTCCCTTAAGAAGAGTAGGGATCTTTTACTTACCTAACATTTAATAGATAAGGGAGCGCCTGCTTTACATCCCCTCTGAAGGATGGTATATCCACTACGTAATCCTCGTCTGAAATTACGTAACTTCCGCGTATACACTTAATTACATCTTAATTAATTGTTATAAAAGTATAGCAGATTTCTTCCTTGACAGTTGCATTAATTTCATAACAAATATTATTATCGTCTGTCACATTTTTTTGTTAATTATTTTTTTAGGATGTCTGTCATGCTTATTTTTCACTAATTTTTCACTAATTATTTTTCACAATATCGTCAATAGTTTTATAAAAAGAGGGCCAACAGCGGACAGAGAGACTGACAGAATTAAAAGACCTAAAATTTTATAATGTACATAACCTGAAGCGTGAAAATTCGAAGAAATGGGAAATTTTTCACGGCCGCCATATCTTCCTTCAGTAGTCGAGGGAAATAAAATGTGGTATCTTTGTCTTTGACAAGCTGAATAAGGTCTATTATCACGGGAACATCTAAATTTCACACATTTTCCTCCGTCACGAACGCATATTACAAACTTTAAATTTGAAAAACTACCCAAGAAGCTTTTTTCAGTGATATGCCATAGTTATATACGAAATAAAAATGGTTTGTTATGCAATTTTGCATATACCGAAATCACCCCAGAAAGCTTTTTTGTTTGCAAGATAACATTAGCTGAATTTTACATAGCTGTTATAATATCATGCATATACGATTCATAGTTTAAAAGTTAGAAGGTGATGACAGACAGACACATGAGCGAGAGCAAAATATTAAAAAAAAAACTAAAAAACACGCTTTTATGAGTAGCGCAGTAAAAAGTTAAAATAGTTATTGGGTAATTAAATTTAAAAGCGTGGGACGCAGTTATATAACGGTCTAGGCACAATGAACAAAATGTAATGTAGTTACCCTAGCTATATAAGTGCGCCCGACGCTTTTAAATTTAATTACCTAATAATTATTTTTAAATTTTTAGGCCGCTACTTATAGTAGCGTGTTTTTTTTTAACTTTAATTTATTTTCTCTCTCTGTCGCGGAAAATTCGAGTTTATGGCGGAATTGGCGGTGATATGCCCAAG
The DNA here is from genome assembly GCA_936432065.2 of Rutpela maculata. NCBI lineage: Eukaryota > Metazoa > Arthropoda > Insecta > Coleoptera > Cerambycidae > Rutpela > Rutpela maculata. The sequence continues at coordinate 55,250,848 of OW386286.2, read as the reverse complement.
AGGAGTCTCTATCACTAGCTCCCACCTCCGTCATCACACAAGGTCAATGGTACTATATTATTGTATTATCACCAGAATTCCATAAGTTTGCAAAGTTTCAAATCGATACGGCAATTGGAAATTGGTGAAAAGTGAGTTGTAATATTACAGGTCAAGTTAATAGAAATAACTATTTTGTCTAGAACTTATGCAGACCCTATTCATTTTCTGTTTCCTCCTTCCAGTACAATTTAATAGTAGATATTTCTGTGTTCTACTTAAGATAAATGTTAATATTCGCATAACTGTTGTTACATTATATGCGTAGTAATTAGTGTATTTTAGGTACTGACTCAAGTACTCTGTCTTTGTGTGGTTACTTATACAAGGTCATTCACGAAAAGCGGGTATTAGACGTTTCTTGGGATCTGTCGAGTTTAGAAATTTGAAAATTGGTATGACGGGGTTTTTGGATATGGCGGATCCAACGAAAATATTTTCATGCTTGTACTACTTCCGCTTATACCGGATGTAGCACCTAACTTTGTTATTTTAAATGGAACACCCTGTATTTTATTGCATATTTCGATTCCTCATAAAATTTTAGCTTAGGTTTATGTACCATAACATACTCTTAAACACACTGGTTTTCGAGATAATTAATATTTTTGGAGATTTTTGACGGTTCCCACCCTTCGGTAAAAAAATCAATATCTTCTATCATGTAGCCGATTAGGAAATTTTCTTTTCGAATTCTTATAAGTATCCTATGACCTAACTAAAAGTTCTCTTATGTTTTCACAATATCATACAGAGTATTTTATTTTCACAGTCGAACATTGTTTTAGTTTAAACGTCAAAAAGTCATTTTTTTCAAATGGAACCCCCTGTATATTTTCACAGAATCTAATAGAGGATTGAATTCTGCATCGATTGATGTTACCATTCCCTATATCTGTCTCTCTTTGTTTTCTTATTATGGACGAATATTTGTTAAACGTACAAACAAAATCAGCACTGTTTGTTAGTAGGCAATACAAGTCATAACTTGGTTCCTCTTTTATCATAAACGAGAATAATCATGTAGATAATTGATAATCATTTGTTTATTATCAAGATGACAGCTTCAAAAACGAGAGATTAGATTTATAACAAATACTTTGGGACAAAAATTTACAAAATTAATGAACACTTTGAATATAAATATTTAATGCAGCGACTGTTCAAAATGCTCTCCACTTGCACTTACAGTGGCTTGGCTAATTCATGGGGATTTGTTAAAATGTAGCCCGTTCTCTGTTCTTTGGATCTTCTTTGTAGTAGCAGGAGTGGCATAAACAATATTTTTAATACCCCAAAGGTCCAAAGTCTAAGGGGGTCAAATCAGGGGACCTTGCTGGCCATCTCCAAGGTCCTCGGTAGCAAAACCACCTATCTTCGAACGTCGCTACTAATTCGTCATAAACTTCCCGTGGACCGCAACCATTCATTTGAAAATACATAGAATTATATAAATATTTAGGGGCAAATTATCAATAAAAGTTACTGTTCGCAAAATCTTCGCATATTTATTGCTATTTAAATTCTCCTCGTAGATATGATACTATCTAAAATATTGTTTATGCCACCACGGCTACTACCAAAGAAGATCCAAAGAAGAGAATACGGACTGCATTTCAGTAAATAAATACCCACGAGATTCGCCGAGTCATTGTAAGTGCCGTAAATTCCAGGATATTGGCTTGTTTGGTGCAGAATGGAGAGCATTTTGAACAGTTGCTGCATTAAATATTTATATTCAGTGTTCATTAATTTTGTAAATTTGTGTGCCAAAGTATTTGTTATAAATCTAATCTCTCGTTTTTGAAGCTGTCAAAAACAAATGATTATCAATTATCTACATGATTATTCTCATTTATGATAAAAAAGGAACAGAGTTATAACTTGTATTGCCTACTAACAAACAGTGCTGATTTTGTTTGTACGTTTTACAAAGATTCGTCCATAATAAGAAAACAAAGAGAGATATGTATAGGGAATGGTAATATCAATCGATGCAGAATTCAATCCTCTATTAGATTCTGTGAAAATATACAGGGGGTTCCATTTGAAAAAAATAACTTTTTGACGTTTGAACTAAAACAATGTTCGACTGTGAAAATAAAATACTCTGTATGATATTGTGAAAACATAAGAGAACTTTTAGTTAGGTTATAGGGTACTTGTAAAAGTTTGAAAAGAAAATTTCCTAATCGGCTACATGATAGAAGATATTGATTTTTTTTCCGAAGGGTGGGAACCGTCAAAAATCTCCAAAAATATTAATTATCTCGAAAACCGGAATGTTTAAGAGTATGTTATGGTACATAAACCTAAGCTAAAATTTTATGAGGAATCGAAATATGTAATAAAATACATACATTTAAAATAACAAAGTTAGGTGCTACATCCGGTATAAGCGGAAGTAGCACAAGCATGAAAATATTTTTGTTGGATCCGCCATATCTAAAAACCCCCTCATACCAATTTTCAAATTTCTAAACTCGACAGATCCCAAGAAACGTCTAATACCCGCTTTCCGCGAATGACCCTGTATGCAGGACTGGATCCGAGCTAGTCATTTCAGAAACATACTGTTTTCAGAATATAAAATAAAGTTAAATTATCTTCACACCTAGATAAAAATAATGTTTTGTTCAATAGTCTGTTAAATAAATAAATAAATAAGTAACTAAATAAATAATTTATTCTTGTTTAGAATCAATAGTTTTACATAAGTCAGGGAAGTACACTGCGCGGCATATAAATATGGTACAGCAGTTGTGAACTGAAAACCATTAATTAAATTTATTGGTAGATTGTGATGTTCCCTCAAGCTTCTGAATATTACTTAACTGTCTAGACATCGTTATTGCTTAAAATACTGATTTGTGATAGATCTTATTATTGTCAAATGTGACCAGTCTAGTCTTCTTTGCATTGATAAAATCGAAGTGTACCACATTAATATGACGCGCAGTGTACAAGTAATGTATATTACATAAGTCAAAATTACAAATATTGAAAGAAAAGGTTAGCTTTTCAAAAACTCAGAATTTTATTGGTATTGTGGTACATAATCTACGTTCCATGAGCCAGTGACACTGTCACTACTGTAAAATTCTTGAAGTGCATGTCGTCATTTGCATGCGCACCATGTGCAGTCAGTGTTGGTCACTGGAAAACGTTATTAAATAAGTCAACCAAAACTGTCATTAGCTCCCGGTATATTGGTAAACAATTTTGTCTTATGACCTCGAATTTTACGTTATGAGATGGTAGTAAGCAACCAATCTTAAGAAACACTATTTTCCTTAGAATTTATGTAGACCATTGTAGATCATTTGTTTTCATGTAGTTCATTTTCTATTTCCTCATTTAGTTCAATTTCAACTGTAGATATTTCCTTGTCTTAGGTTTAGGTAATCTAAATGTTAATATTGGTAATACTACCATTTATCATGTTATATGTGATAATTAGAATATTTTAGGTACTGACTTGAGTAATATATCTCTGTGTGATTTATGTTACATATATATGCAAACCCAATAATTGTTGTTTTTTATTTTAAGGTATGTACAGACATTTCTTTTAGGTAAACTGCTCATGACTTTGAACTTTAAATCACCAGAGTTTATATTACTTCCACGTCCAGTGGAAGTATAGTAACGACAAAAAAATTTTTTAAAATTTTTATTGTCCAAATAGGCTTAAAATGTCATGAAACGTCGAGATTTTAAGTTTGAGCGAAAAAAAAATTTATGTCTGTCTGTCGGTCTGCAGGTAAGACTTCATAAAATTGATATTTAGTATATACAAGAGAAGCTAAGGTCTCAAAAAAATTTTTGGCATTAGCCACCCTCATTACCACCCCCACCCCCTATTAAAGGGGATGACAAAAAATTGTGATTTAGTGTATGTACAGGAACCAGAAACCTCAAAATATTTTTTTGCTTCATCCACCCCCACTATCACCCCCTACCAGCACCCCCCCACCCCACTACCGATGTGGGGTATCGTTTTATGGGTTTTTGGGGTAGAGGATTTCAAATATTATATTATTAAAGTTCCATAAACAATTATTTTCACATACAAAGTTTTTTCGTTGTGAGTGACTTGGATAGAGAATCTGGATGTGGAAGTAGTGATTCCCTGGGCAGCGGTTTTTTCATTATTATGCTCAGACTAAGCGGGAATTTAGATTTACACCAACAACGCAAACAGTTAATTTCGTACCCAGTTGTTTGAAATAGTGAGTTTTGTAATACTAAGAAATGTTTGCAAAATAACATTGGCTCTGGCTCAATATTTTATTTAACTGGTACAAACTTCATATTGTAGCATTTGGCGTTAATAGTTAAAAGGTGTAGTAGTGACAATCGGACGCATGAGCGAGTGCAAGGTGGTCTACAAGGACCAATTATTTTGACTAAAATTCACATTCGTTTTCTCTTCCTCCGTTTTATCCAATTCAGTTTCAATGATATGATGATATTTTCTTGTTTTACGTAATATATTAATATTGACGTCATTGTTGTCACGTTATATGTATAGTAACTAACCCTTTCAGGACCGAAGCAGATTAGAACGATTTACCCGCGGAACCGAGGTGGGAAGCCTATGCGTGTTTGTACGGTTCCGGTACCTAAATTAATATTAGACAAAGAAAATTTCATATATTTCGCGTAAAATTACAGTAGAAAATTAAAAAAACTAGTAGGTACTGCACGACACAGTTAGGCGAACTGATGTGCTTCGTTGGCATAACCTCAGTGGTTATCGTCTAGTCACAAAAGACATACTTACAGAAAAGACAAGGCGGCAATGTCTTTTGATGTTCGCTTTACCTGGACTAGGTGACCTTCGCCATCTTCCTGGTGGTATCACCATAGGCGCATCCAGAATATTTCAATAAAGGGAGGTAGTGTAATAAAATATTCTACAAAATACGGTTGTATTACCACAGATGCATCCAGATTTTTTTCTGTAGGAGGCTATATTAAATACTCTGATGACAAAAATAGCGCAACATAAAAAGAGCTGTCTCTGCTGTGAAAATAATGTATGGAGGTACATAACAAACTGCATAACTGTTTCCAACTGAGAAGCAATTAAACACAAATTAAGTGTAAGTTTTCAACATTAACCTCAAATAATTTTCAAGCAGTTGGTAAACAGATTTTGTAATTTTTAAACGTCATTAAAATTATTTATAAATATAGTACACCAGTTTAATTCCAGTGAAATTTGTAAACTTAAAGAAGTATTTGCAAAGTTTCTGAATTTAAGCACACTAAATTTTTACCCACTCGTTCACAATCCAAGTAGACTATTATTAGTTGTTGATTGTGCAGTTTTTTTCAAGTAATTTTTTTGAGATCAATAACCTTGTGGCTTCTTCACTACTCTTTACTGACATTCTTCATAGCAAATGTCATACATACAAATGTTTATATATTAGGTAAAGAATGAAACATTTATTTATTTATTGACGTTTAATACACAACATAAACATCATTAAAATTACATTGAGAGCGCATAAAAATTACTGAATTATTATTAAATTATTCTAAATAAACTCATAGTCTTCTTTGAGGTGCGACTATCACAACCACGCACTGCACAACTTGTTCCACCTTTTAAACTCATCATGAATTTATTAAACAAATAAAATTGCTATTTAGCACTATGAAAGTAAAAACTGTAAACAATAAGATACGGGTAATCAAACAACAATCTTCTAGGTTGAAGTAAATACCACTGGCAAAATGGCCGCACTCGATCATGCGCATTAAAAATCGTGACCATAAGAAAAAAATGTCTTGTCGCTTCTGTAGTATAGGTCTTCTGTGGTCTAGCCTCTGAATATCCTTAATTGTGCCTGACACGTACATGCGCAAATTCAACCGCTTGCCAGCAGTACGTCAAACGGCTGTTTTTTAAAGACTTGTTAAAAGTGAATGACAAATCAACGTGTAAGGTAATATGTTAAAGGGTGTTCTGCCACGTGTGCTCGGATCATTTCCAACAAGGTAGCGTGGAACCTTTCTAAGGAACCATTAGATTGGGGGTGTCCGACGTTAGAGTGCGTTACTTTGATGTCATAGAGGAGACACAAATCTTTTAGGATGGCGTTATCGAATTCTCGGCCATAATCGCAATGGATTTGAAGTGGTGTTCCGAAGTGCTGGAAGTAAACTAGTAGAGATAAGAAAAAAATATCTTGTCGCTTCTGTAGTATAGGTCTTCTGTGGTCTAGCCTCTGAATATCCTTAATTGTGCCTGGCACGTGCATGCGCAAATTCAACCGCTTGCCAGCAGTACGTCAAACGGCTGTTTTTTAAAGACTTGTTAAAAGTAAATGACAAATGAATGTGTAGTCCCACTAAAAAAATGTGCGAACGCTACAACAAGGACTTACAACTTCAGTTGTGATATCTGCAAGAAAGACTTCAATCATAAGCATAATTTAACATTTCATAAAAAAAACAAGATACGTCATTGATGATAACCACAGAAATAAAAATTGGGATTCGAACACAGAATCTTTGGATTGCAAGGCAAAAGTTTAGCCACTGCACCATCACATATTACTGCAGAAATTGAATGTATGTAATATATCTTTCAAGAATCATATTTTAAATTTTAACGCATTAGATATATTATTATAAAATATATATTGGTAAAATGCATAAACAAAAAAATACATATTATAGAGATAACATTTCGCAAGATTTCTATTTTAGTGCAAGAGACAAAAATTAAGAAAATATTTTTTTTTATATTAAATGATTAATAACTTTCTTATTTACTGATTGATTTTCTTCAAAACAATGGGGTTCTTCCTTTAGCTGACACTAACTTACTCTCCAAATTTCAATACCATCGGACTTTTCTTTCTTAAGTTATCATGCTTACAAGAAACGTGACGGACTTACAGACAGACAGACGGACATTTTGAAAGTTGTTCAGAATTCGTTCACTAACAAAATGATGATTTTTTTCTCTACGAGCGATATTTCCGGTTTTAAAAATGTGCCGATCAAATGCCATATACTCTTAATAATAGAGATCAATAATAGATATTATAACTAATTAAGGTTTTCATGTATTTCATTATTTATTATAACAAATTGCTTTATCTTTTTTAAAATTTTTGGTTATGTAATTGTTTGCTGAATCAGTTCCAAAAACGTTATAAAATGTATTTTAAAAGTTCCAAACACATTATAGAGAGCTAGACGCTAGTAACTCAGTGTAGTTACGCATATGAAGGATGCTCCTCATTATTGAAAAATCAACTAATAAAATGTAGATGTGGGTGTGGCCTATGTGCTTTATTTGTCTATTAAATATGCTATTTTAAAGCGAGTTCACTCGACCACAGACTTAAACTATGCCTCCACGCTCGCGTGTATTATCGGTTCTGGTCTGTCTGGCACATCACCATTTTGCGTTTTATGTACTGACTAGAGTACCATTTCTATATGTGGTTACTTATATTGTGTTCTTGTGTATAACAATAAACAACAAAATTAATATTGTAGCTTTTCAATTCAGGTATGTTAAGAAAAATTAAAATTATCCACTGAATATTGCTCTCAAAATGATTTTGTATAAAATATCCATTGCCTTAGCAACTGAAACTTTGTTTATTTTTATATTTTTAGGATCGTGGACTTGTGAGAGATGTCAAAAAATTTACGAAAAGAAAGAATCTTTACGGTATCATATGAGATATGACTGTGGAAGAAGATATTTTTCTTGCAGCATATGTTTCAAATATTTTAGAAGAAATTATAACCTTAAAAGACATGTATTAGCTGTACACACCCATTAGTAAAAAAATGATTAGTCTTATAACTACAAATATAGAAAAAGATAGGTGTAAATATGTATGATAATGCAAAATTCATGTAAACGTTGTAAAAATTTTAACACAAATTTTATTCTTCATTATCAAGCAACGAGAGGAGGACAAATTTTGCAAGAAACAAGCATGATAAAATTACTGAAAATCTTTGGAGCCATAGTATTTGTCAGAATAATTTCAAAAATTAAGGCTAATAAAGATAATATAAAGCAATTAATAGTCAGGAATCAGGAGCCACTAAATCGATCATAGGGTGTGAACTCGAAGGTATAGTTTTTAAAAAATACATACATTATCCGAAATGACCTTGCGGATCTGAATCCAGAGGGCGCCATTCTGTCCGCGATTGCAAAAATGCGTAAAAAATTTTTTTCCGAAAATTTTTGTTGCACTAATTATTGATTAATTTTATATTCCCACCGCATTTACAGGCTTAATTTTTAACATTTCTTAATGATTTTGAAACCAACGGAAAGCTCATTCTTTCTAGATTCCGGTGCTGCTAAATACTTCTCATAATTGTTGTTAACAAATGCTACAGAAATTGTTTAAACAAAGAGAGCCCAAAGAGTGCACGGTAAATTTCAGCATCGAGACATTTTTAAAACTATTATAGATAGATGCATACTTCTATGACATGAAATCTGCAAAACATAATGGAGCAGTTTTTAGAGAAAGAATTATCTACATTGCGTTATTGTTGTAAAAGATACGATTATTTTTGTTCAGCACGCGTTGTGATCCGGCTCGTCTTTTGGTAGATATACAGTGTATATGTATGTCTGGCATTGCCTCGCTCTCTTTAGGCTTGTTGACTACCTGCTAAGGTGTAGTGTAATAACAAAAAAATCTTATGAGTAGCGTATACAGTAACTGTGTTGTTTAAAAATTCATGTAAAATATATTTAAAATAATTTTTGTATTAGTTTAATAGCCTGTATATTTCCATTATTATTGCAGAGTATCCGATGAAATTACAAAAATAATAGCGCAATTGCATTTTTCTCATCATAATCATAATGAAGCCGACACTAGAATATTTGCGATCATCCTATATTATCAAATCTGGAGTATGGTAGAATAATAATAGAAGCTACAACAGATATTTTTGTCTTATCCCTGTATTTTGTGTCTAGAATAATGGTGTCGTAGATTTGATGTATTTATTTACACCGATTCATCATGCTGTGCGAGAATTAACTATAGAGAAGACAATAAGTGCTCAAATGAATTTGGGTAATTTATTTTTGTGCATTTATGCTTTGACTGACTGTGATACAGTCAGTTTTCTATTTAAAAAAGGAAAAACTAACGCTGTAAAAAATGTTTAAGACATACAGAAGATAAAGAACTACAAAGAATACTTCAATGATTTCATTACTTTTCAAAATCTGGCCCGGTATTTTTTTAAAAACCGCTGGAAGGAATTCACTACTTCCACATCCAGATTTCCCATCCATGTCTCTCAGAACGAATAATTTTTTTATGTGGAAATAATTGTTTATGGAACTTTAATAATATAATTTTTGAAATCGTCTACCCCCAAAAACCCATAAAACGATATCCCTCATCGGTAGAGTGGGGTGGGGGTGGTGATAGAGAGGTGGTACTGGGGGTGGATGAAGTAAAAACATATTCTGAGGTTTTTGATTCTTGTACACACACTAAATCACAATTGTTTAATTCCCTTTAATAATGGGGTGGGGGTGGTAATGGGGGTGGCTAATGCCAAAAAAACTTTTGAGACCTTATAGCTTCTCTTGTAAATACTAAATACCAATTTTATGAACTCTTTCCTGCTTGATTTATCTATTTACTCCAGTTTACTCCCCATCCCTTCAACGGAATAAGATGAAAATATAATCTAGTTCCAGATCGCCTTAAAATACATACGCGTACGTACCAAATTTCAAGTCAATAACTTAAAACGGTTCCAGAGTAATCGTGCGCACAAAAAACATTACAGACAGACAGATCGACAAACATAATTTTTTTTCACTCAAACTTGAAATCTCGACGTTTTATGACATTCTAAGCCTATTTGAACAATAAAACTTTTCAAATTTTTTCTTGTCGTTGCTATACTTCCACTGGATGTGGAAGTAAATGTTATATGGTCGACGATAAGTCTGATATAAGGAATTTATCACCTACCGAAGATTCTTTTTATCAACATATGTTGAGAGCTGCGTATCAAATTATTCTGTGGAAGAGTGCAACTGAGATAAACCCAGAAATTCCCGATCCAATTGATTTTGGTTGGGATTTGAAAAATAACGTACTTATTCCTAAATTAATAACTATAAATGTTCGTCCCAATATAACTTCTCAAAATGTATTTTGTAAATGTAAATTTAAAAAATGTATCGGAAACTGCAGTCGTAGGAAAGCTGGGTTGGAATGCATAATAGATTGCTACTGAGAGGGTAAATGTATTAGCTGTTAATTTGGTTTAAGTATAATGTATGTATGTATATTATTATTTTTGTATTTCTATTTCTCAAGCACAAAAAGTAAATTTAAGTTCATTTAATTAGTTATATGGTTTTCTGTCTCTAATCAATATTTTAAGTTAAAATATAATAATTTTGGTTCTCAAGTAAACTAATCTTTAAATACCTTCGTTTTTTTTTCATAATGACAAATGATAATATTTACGTATAAGTAATACGCATCGTAATTTTTTTGCAATCACAGTATATTGTCAGCAAGTTACCGATCGGCCACAGCGCGCGAACGTGTCAGCCAAAACGATAGCGGAAATAACGGAGCGCTGTACAAAAATAGTCATATCTTTTACAATAATAAAACAATGCAGATAATTCTTTCACCAAAAACTGCTCCATTCTATTCCGCAAATTTCATATCATAGAAGTATGCATCTATCTATAATAGTTTTTAAAATGTCTCGATACTGAAATTTACCGTGCACTCTTCGGGCATGCTTTGTTTAAACAATTTCTGTAGCATTTGTTAACAATAATTTCGAAAATTATTTGGCAGTACCAGAATCTAGAAGGAATAAGCTTTCCATTAGTTTGAAAATCATTAAGAAATATTAAAAAATAACCCTGTAAATGAGATGGGAACATAAAATTAATCAATTTTCAGTGACACAAAAATTTTCGGAAAAATTTTTTTAATGCTTTTTTGCAATCGCGGACAGAATGGCGCCCTCTGGATTTAGATGCGCAAAGTCATTCCAGATAATGTACATATTTTTTCAAAAGTATATCTTTGAGTTCACACCCTGGCATTTTAGGAGCGTCTTTTGAGAAGATTGATTCCCGACTATAAATGCATTCCAAAACGTGGCACTAGTAAAAGGTTTTTGAATGTTTCTTTTATTTCATTTGCTGATTGGTATTTTTTGATTTCCATTTTAGACGATGTGGTATTACTTTGAAATTCTTGAATCTGCTATTTTTAATGTATATACTTCCAAATAGAGCCTTTTGGCGTTTTTAATGTGGAATTTTGTATTATGGTTTTGATCATTTTTGGTTAAAAACCGCTGCCCAAGGAATCACTACTTCCACATCCAAATTTTGTACGTGGAAATAATTGCTTATGGAACTTTAATAATATAATATTTAAAATCCTCTACCCCAAAAACCTATAAAACGATACCCCACATCGGTAGTGAGGTGGGGGTGGTGATAGGGGGTGGTAGTGGGTGGTAGTGGGGGTGGATGAAGTAAAAAAATATTTTGAAGTTTCTGGTTCTTGTACACACACTAAATCACATTTTTCTTTCATCCCCTTTAATAATTGGGTGGGGGTGGTAATGGGGGTGGCTAATGCCAAACATTTTTTTGAGACCTTAGCTTCTCTTTAATATACTAAATACCAATTTTCTGGACTCTTACCTGCTTAATTTACCTATTTACCCCAAATTTACCCCAATTTACCCCCAACCCTTCGATGGAACAAGATGAAAATATAATCTAGTTCCAGATCACGTTAAAATACATACGTGTACCAAATTTCAAGTCAATATCCTAAACGGTTCCAGAGTAAACGTGCGCACAAAAAAAAGTTACAGACCGACAGACCGACAGACAGAAATTTTTTTTTCGCTCAAACTTAAAATCTCGACGTTTCATGACATTCTAAGCCTATTTGGACAATAAAAATTTTTAAAAATTTTTTTGTCGTTACTATACTTCCACTGGATGTGGAAGTAAAAGTTACTTTAAATTTAGTTTAGGCTTTGTGTATAAATTTTGTCATTTATACAATTACGATATTTCTGAATTTTATTATTTTTTATGATTTTCCATTTCGGTTACTAATATTTTTGTTTTGACAGCGTTGAATACATGTTGCTTACCTTGTATTTTATATTAAATGTTGGCAGGCTTGTCTATGTACTTATACCTCGTCATAAAAAAAATCTCATTATTAACTTTATGTTGTGTATTTTACGGTTACTAATATGAGACATTTTATCAATTTTCTTTAGCAAATAATAGGAAGCTTCTTGTTTCCTTCATTAGTTTTGCGTATCCCTTTGAGTACGAATTTTATATTAGATATGAATCCCACAATTACGAATGTACAACAAGACTCACGTCTATTAAATTCTATGATAGAAATTATACGTTTGACTTCTTTTAACTGAATAGCCTTCCGAATAACATAAAATCTATAGACAAGGAAAATATATTTAAAAAAAAATGTGACCTTTTTGCTTGATAAATGCCTATATAAATTACGGAGTATTTCAATTGATTTAACACCATTTAACCTTCATGTTTGGCCTACCTCGCTTTTTTTGTTTGTTTTGTTTTAGCAGTTAAGTCTAAAACTGTGACGTTTCTTATACAAATATTGGTCTTTGAGAAAAAAGAATTTTGAATTTAAATGTAATAGACCCGCACTTTTACTGGTACAGCTTTTAACAAGTCGATACTTTTACTGGAACAGATTTTTACAGGTTTGTAATTTTACTAATACAGCTTTTTACAGATTTGTACTTTTACTGCTACAGATTTTTACAGGTCTGTATGTCCACAAAAGTACAGATCCATAAAAAGCTGTATCAGTAATAATGCAGACCCGTAAAATGTTCGATCATGGAGGTCTTTGGTGCACTTGTGTGAATTAAGGAAATTAAATTAATTTGATAGGAAAGAGGAAAACCCTTGCAAGGTACAAGCACAATAAAATTACTGAAAATCTTTGGAGTAATGTATTTGTCAGAATTACAATCTCAAAAATTAACGTAAATAAAAGTAAAGATAATTTGAAGCAATCGTATTCGAGTAAAACGATTTATTAATGTTTCTCATATATTATTTTTTGCTAATTTGCATTGTTACTTTTTGTGTTTCGTTTCAGACGGTGATGCGTTATTATTTTGAGATTCTTGAATGTACTGTTTTTAATCTACGACTTTCTAATGAAGTTTTTGAAGTTTTCTTTTCTGGAATTTGGTATTATCGTTTTGGTCGTTTTATTTTGAAAGGTTATTGTAAATTTATTTTAGGTTTTGTGTGTCGATTTGGTAATTTATACAATTTAGGTATTTTTAAAATATGATCATTTTTATGGTTTTTCTTTCCGGTTACTACTTTTCCTGCTTTGCGTAAATATGTTAAAGGAGTGCAGTCTTGTATTAACTTGTACTTTATTCTAAATGTCGGCAGGCTAATCTATGTACTTATACTTCTTCATTAACAAAATTTCATTATTAACTTATATACTTATAGTAATACTAATATTAGATATTTTGGGCATTTTTACATCAGAAAGTTTATCAGTTTTCTTCAGCAAATAATATGAAACTTTTTGGTTTATCCAACAGCTTTGCGTATTTCCCTTCTACTACATTTTTTATATTTAACATGGACCCTACAATTAAGATTTCACTTTAATTATTTTATCTCTAATAATTATTGGTTCCAGCAATTCAGCTTCTCGTAGCAATTTCAAATTCTGTACTCATATTTTTGAATATTCTTGTTCTCGAAGAAGTTTTGTTTAAAATATCCAGTGCTTTAACAACTATTAATATAAAATCGAAACTTTGTTTATTTTTATATTTTTAGGGCCATGGACTTGCGAGAAATGTCAAAAAGTTTACGAAAGGAAAGAGTCTTTACGGCACCATATCAGATATGACTGTGGAAGAAGACAGTTTTCATGCAGTATATGTCCTAAAAATTTTAAAAGAAATCATGACCTTAAAAGACATGTATTAGCTGTACACACAGAAGAAAATAAACTACTGGACCTATAACTACAAATATAGAAAATATATATGATCATGCAAAAATGTATCTAAATATTTTTGTAAAAACTTGAACAAGAATTTTACTGTTTTATTGTTCTTCAATTAGAGAGTCGAACACAGATACGCCTTGCCGAGTATCTTGATATGAAGAACTAAGCAACGGCAGACATGGATGGGTGATGTCTAGGGCAATATAACGACTTAAATAGTAGATGTACATTTAAAAAAAAAATGTTTTGTCGTCTTATTTATATTACCGTCCTGGCGGAATTTTAGGCGTAGCTATTCTACTACTCCACCACATTGCCATCTGCCACAGCTGAGACTCGAACTCAGGAGAGATGACTATCGGTATTATCTCACTCAGCCCACTACTAGCATCTCGGTAATATGTTAAAAACGCCACCAAACATGTATACCCTAGCCAGGATTCGAACCCGGGACCCCGTGGTCGTCGAGTCTAATGCATAAGCACTGAGGCCATTGAGTCGGTTTAAATATGGGAATGATTAATTTGTCGCGAAACACCCTACGCCGCATGTCTCAATTTTTTTTTGCATTTTATTTTATTTTTAATTTAACAGATGGGTACACTAAATTTATTTTTTATTAACATCACCGTCATAATGCTTAATATATTAATAATATCAAGCATTTTTATCTCCAACACGAACAAAATTTTTGGAGCATAATATGATTTATTATCCTCAAAATGCGTCAAAATGGTTAGTTTAGTATAATCTAGACAACGTTCACGATATTTAATTTTGCATATAAATAAGAAATATTTGTCTAATGCCATTTGAACTTTTTGACAATTTCTGTCACAATGTTTTTTGATACTTTTTGTAATGGCCTGCACATTGTAGAAATTGAAGAACCTGAAGCAAAAGATTTCCTTCTATTAAGAAATCACACTTGGGTGAGAATCCCGGGAAGTTCTCAGATTGGCAGGAAATACTGTCGGGGTTGTTATAAGAGGAAAGTAGCAGGACAAATACCGAAAAGTCGCGTGAAGAAAGTAACCACTTTCTGTGATGACTGTGAAGGAAAACCGAGGTACTGCATGGAATGCTTTAATTTAAAGCATAATGCCTCATATGCAAATGAATATATGAATTATTTATAAATAAAAGTTTGATAACCTACGATTGTGTTTTTGTAAAAATTCAACTCTGAAATACAATTTTTTGAAGCACACAAGGGTTCCTCCGAGGGTTCCTCTAAAAATTGTTTTGAGATTTGTAACGTAACCAATTTGATTTGTAATGTTTCATTGACAGATATTACAGTAAAAATTAATTACAACTTCAAGGGTAAAGTAGCAGGTGCTACAAATGCCAATTTAACTTGTGACAAAGCTGGTGAGGACATTGCATATCAGCAGATAAAACTTAATAAACAATACAGCATCTCAAGTTGTACCTTGATAAATTTCAGTATAATGTCATTTATTTACGCGAGCATTGTAAATTACTATAAAGTAAGTTTATAGTTTCAAGTTTACAATTTATTGTACGAAATGGATGCGCGTGGTGATATCTTCATATTTACAAAGTAAACCAGCAACACCTTGGTACTAACGGTATAAAGACTTCATATAAAAACAAAGAATTTTTCATTGGAATGAAAAGTTATAAAAAAATGCAATTATATTAAAGTTTATATGGGTAAAACTCAATTCATTATCGAAGTTCTTGATAGGAGAGATCAGAAAGATGTGATTTACACTTACTTCTTCAAGTAATTTGTCGGGACCATGGATGACTGATGTGCAAACTAGGGAATATCGGTCTTAGTAGTAGCTTGACTGCCACGTTTAAATTATATTTAACTAGTAGGACCCAGTTTGTACATGCCATTGTTACAGTCAATGTTAGAGTTCCCCAAGGCTCGATTCTGCGGCCTCTTCTTATATTTGCAATATTTATCAGTGATCTTGTCACTAAATTGGAAGTGAGGTTTCTTCTATATGCAGATGATTTAAAGATGTTCTCTAAGATATAATGTTTCCACGACTGTATTAACATGCAAAGAAATATGGATTTAATAAACGCTTAGTGTATTGATCATCACCTACCTCTCAATTTCAACAAGTACAATGCAATGTCATACTATCTTAACAAAGATCCGCTCATACATGATTATGCAGACTTAATTGTACATCTTGGTGTTACTATTGATCCCAAAATATCTTTCACTAACCATATTGGTATGGCTGTTAAGTAGCTGCTGAATGTAAATCTTGGCTTTATAATTGGTAAAATTATTTGCTGTTTGTAACATCTTTTTTTGTAAGATCTAAGTTTCAATATGCATCGGTTGTGCGGTATCCAATATAATCCATGCACATTTCCTAGGAAAATTCAACCACTTTTTTTTTAAATTAGTATCGCTCATAGATAGTTCTTGTTGAGTCAGAAGCACTCCAGAAGTATTTTATGAGCGTTTTCAAATGAGCAGCTCAATTAGAATGTGAACTATGAACTCGGCCATTACGTAATACAAAGAATCTCAAAATAAATTTAACTGCGATATTATCGTATCACTACTCGATTTTTATATTCCTAGGGGTAAACTAGAAGTAGTCACCTGTTTTGTATACATAATTACAGAAAAAATATTTATAAATGCTCTCCACTGTGTCAAATGGTAGGTAACTATTTTATTAAATCACAGCTTGATATAATTTATTGTAACATAAAAGATATTAAACAGAGATTTATGTAATGTATTTTATTCTTTTAATATACATTTCTTCTTACACTGTTAAATTGTCACTAGAATTTTCTTTTTTGTCTGTCTTTCATTCGTTTTTTAATCATACTTCTTATTCACATTTATATATTTTATATCAGTTACGGAATTCTCTGTTTAAGAATTATGATCACTTTATATTTCGTATTGCATTACTGCATAGTTGTATACTTATACAGTAATCGGTATGTTCACTAATTTTCAGTTATAACGAAATTCGAAAGCTTTAATGGTCTGTAAAGATATAACCAACACAGAAACTCTTAAAAATTAAAATTCAATTAAATAAAAACAGAATAAAAATGCCGAATTTAGCGAGGCTAGAAAACGTACTCTACGCGAGGCTAGTGTGTGACGTCACTTACCTGCCTGATGCGCACGTCACGTAAGCCACACTGCTCTGCTTGCTTTTGGCCGTAGGTTTCGCTATAGTTAAGTGTAGAAATGCCAGCGTCCTACCGTTTGCATAGCACAAGCACTGGCGCCGTACTCTCGATAGAGCAAGTGACGTCAGAGGCGTTCAGCGGATTTAAATAATTACGGTATATTCGCATGGATTTTTTCAACACAACGCTTTTTAGAATTTCCTTAAATTTTATACATGTAATTTTAAGACTAATTTGGATGTTTTTATTTTGCTTAAACAAATTTAATTTTTTTTGTGAACATTCCTATTGGGGTATATCGGATGGCCCAGCCGATAGGGACACTCTTGTAACTCTTGAACGGGAAAATGGATTGTTTTCAAAGTTGGTGTAGTGATATGGTATGAAGTTTCCAATTATATGATGTAAAGAACCAAAATGGCCTACTTCTGGTTTCGATGCAAATTTTTTAATGTGTATTTTTGCATATTTGGATGTACACCCGTTAAATATTTTAGATAAATAAATAAATATAATATATTGCCGTAAAATTCTAAAAAAGCTCTAGAAATGCTTCCAGACAAAATTATTTTTATAACGCCATAAAACAATCGGGAGCAAAAATCACCTGGACTGTATTGAGGAAAAAAGTATACACCTATAATTTTTGTTATGAGATGAGTCATTTATTACAGAAATGTTGAAAATTTAGGAATAGGTAATATTTGTTTCGTCATACCAAGCCAATTAGTTGGAAATAAAATGGTAATTGCTCAGTGTTCAATCAACAACTAATAACAATATTGGTAAGACCTCCCTGTAACCTTAATCACATTCTTTCCTAACCAGTCATTTTTTAGGTTACCAGTGCAATACGTGCGGCAAACAGTACGCTGCTAAGGCTTCATTATGGAGGCACAGAACTTACGAATGTCAAAAACAGCCCAAATTTAAGTGTCCAATGTGTCAACATGTGGCAAAACAGAGAACTAATATGAAGCGACACATAAATAATTTTCACAAGGAAGTCGATGATGATATGTTTCGAAGGCTATTCTACAATAATTAGTTTAATTTGCTATTTACATTCACAATTTTTGTTTTTAATTTTTATGGAGGGCGAAATGAAAAAATTATACTTTTAAAGATTTCAACAAAATAGGTATAACTTGTATTTAAAACAAAGTGTTTAAAATTAAAAGACGAATGAAATCAATTGATACTTAAAATTATGAATCTTCATAACGACTCTGCGAAAGTGGTACGAGATATGTTATTCGTTTATCTCTTAATTATAACATGTTTAACTTTAATTAATATTTATGTTGCACCCTGTGACCAGGAGATGTTATATTATTTTTCAGTTCCTCTTAGCTTTACCTGGCCTCACTTCGTCCAGTCTTTCAATTTCCACGACGACTGGCGCCGTGGATGTCTGACTGGCTCCGAAGCGAGTATCTGGGGAGGGTCAAATGTATTATTTTAATTTTAAATATACTAGTTTTTTTATTTGATTTGCGAAAGTGGCACGAGATATGTGATTCGTTTGCTCTTAATTATAAATTTTAAATATATCTTGAAATATATATTCTGTTATTATAATATTATTATACTTATTTCTTTAGTTTAGTTCTTCATTATAATTTATTATATATACCAAATACCTATTAAAATGACAATAAAGCTAAGTTGAAAGAGGTCCTTAAAAATAAAAAACGAAATTGTTTTTTTTTTTATTTTTGCTTAGCCTACAGAAGGGAAGTAGATTTTGGAGATTTCTTAGTATTTTCACGTTTCGGGTTATGTAGATTACGAAAATTTAGGTATTTCAATTCCAACGTCTGTTTGCGCTAAATCTAAAGAAACTATTTGCTAGAGAAAACTAATATTTGGGCTGGTATTCCACGTTGTTGCTAAGAAAACCTTATCATATAATCTTAATGAAAAATATACAGGGTAATCACCCTAAATAATTATTCACAAAATATGACAGGATAGTAATATTAGCATGTAGTTAACACAATTACCAGATAAGAAGCTTGCGATGCTTTTATTAAAAATACCCATTAGCATAAAAAAGGACAGAAGGAGAAGCCTGATATACTTTTATTAAAAAATACAGGGTGACTCAGAATAAAATTCAGTTTTAAAAAAATCATAACAAAGTTATTTAAACTGTTCAAACAATTTTATTTTAAAATTAAGACACTACATGCATGCGGATTTTATTTTTTAAACACTACGTTATCCAAATGTCGACCATCTTGCTTACAGTACTCCTCCAATCTGGTCTTTAAATTTTGGAAAACTCGCCGAGACATTTCAACAGGAATATTGGTAATGGCCTCCCAAATGTTGTTCTTTAACTGGTTCGTATTGGCCAATACTCTTTAAGTATCCCCACAGAAAAAAATCCGGTGGCGTTAGGTCCGATGATCTTGGGGGAAGGGGATATCACCAAATCTGGAAATAAGCACGCCTGGAAACAATTCACATAGACTGGTTATTGATGCTGCTGCCGTGTGTGCCTTGGCACCATCCTGTTGAAACCAGGTTCAATTGGGGTCGTATCCAGGAATGTTCTGAAGAGCCGGAATAAAAAAAGTGCGAATGTTGAAGTGTGTCGAAATTTAAGGACCAGATTGGAGGAGTGCTGATGATCGACATTTGGATAACGTAGTGTTTAAAAAATAAAATCCCTATATATGTAGTAGCTTAATTTTAAAATAAAATTGTTAGAACAATTTAAATAACTTTGTTATGATTTTTTAACTGAACTGAACTTTACTTTGAGTCACCCTGTATATACAGAGTGGTCACTCTAAAAATTATAATTAATATAAAAACGACGGAAGAAAGTAATATGTGTCATGTTGTTGACCTTATTGCAGATGAAGAAACATGATATTCTTTTAGTGAAAAATACACAGCATGATCACTGTAAAGTAATAAAGGGGGGAGTTTTGTGTAAATATTTTTACAGATTTTTTTTAGAGAATTATTTTAAAATTCTACTATTTATTTGTAAAGTTCAATATAGGTGTTAGAAACAGGATGTCCCCAAAAAAAGATAGAACGTAGCAACAATCTTGTCTATCTGCCATATTAGTACGGAAAAATAGATGGTTTGTATGTTTCGCCATTAATATTAAAGAAATAGATGAGTCCCTAACTCCAAAAGTGTAGAAGGGTATTTTGGGGTGTAAATGGGTAAAAAATGTGTTTTTTAAATATCTCGGAAAATATTATTTTTCAAAAAAAAATTTCTTTTCCTGCTGACTGAGTCAAATACCGTCAGTATTACTGTAAACTAATAAATATAGAAATTTAAAAATCAAGGTTAATTAAAGAAAATTAAAATTACAATTTGAACAATTATTAAAATTTATTGGAGAAATAGAATCCGGATTTAAAACAACGTTCTCTTCTGATGATGCTATAGTTGCTGCACATTTTGTAATAACACATTGAGCTGCGATGTCACTTTCTGTCACCGTAGAATTTACTCGAGAAGTTCCATGTAAAATTTTGTTTGCAAATTGATTTTTATTTTCCACTGAGTCTTCGATATATCCCTCAGCTACAGAGGACGAACGTCACCCACTAGTCTATGCCGTAATGGGCAGAAATAGTGTAAATATTTCGTGCAAAGACGAGATTACCTCCTCCCCCGTCTTCGAAGGTGCTAAACACGATGCAAGTGGTGGGAGAAGTTTTTGACCGCCGCAACCCCCTGAAACGGCCAAAAACCACCCCTTTTATGAATCACTTTCATATATGAACGAGTCTGGGGAGTGATTTATCGACGGGTTATACTTAAAATAACATGGAAGGGGGTTATAGAGTAAGTGGAATCCAGACAGCAGGCCTAGGGGGTTGATTAAATCCTCCTGAGGAAATTATCTTTTTTTCAAATGATTCGGTTCAAACGCGTATCGCCCCTTTTTCGGGATTGCTGATCACGGGAAAAATATTTTTTTTTTAGCTTCAACCACTCTTCATCCTTCAAACGGGCAGAAATCTCCCCTTACTCACCAGAAATCATACTATACAGGATGTACAGGTTTTTCGACATATGATCGTTATTCCTGTGCACATCCCTTAATTTTTCACGGAAGAGAATGTGGTAGCGACCTCGGGGGTGTAAAATTCATTAATTACACTTTGGATCATCAATACGCCCTCCTACGTTTTCGCAGGGGCTGATCACGATAAAAATATTTCTAGACCCAGCGGTTTGAGCTGTGCGTTGATAGATCAGTCAGTGAGTCAGTTAGTCAGGGTATTCTTTTATATATATAGAAGACCTCGTCAGGAATTTTTTTTTAAACTTGTACATGTACTCTCTGGTAAAAATTCATGATTTTTTCACTTTATAAACTTTTTCATGTATATATTTAAGGAAACATATAGAGGAGTTCGACAAAATATTTCACTAGTAAATATTCTGCCCTCTAGAAGCATATCTACTAATATCTACTTTTTCATGTACGACTTGTAATAATAATAAAAAGTATCTCTTTTAGCGTTTTATTGAATGCTGATTTTTGTTCACAACTTTTATTTATTGGAAAAGTTATGTTTGTGTGTTAGATAAAATCGCCGTATAGTTGATAAAAATTTGAAATAAATGTGGCTACACAAGTCAAAATAAAAAACAGAAAAAATAATACACAAGGACAAATTGCAAAAAAGTGCAATTGGCACGATGTACTTATATTTGTTTACTTCTAGTAAATATAAAACAACCGTTCCAACAATATTTCTACAAATTTTTGCTTTTAGATCAACCAACCCCACGAGAACTTCTAAATATGCTTATCGACATTAAACAGATAGTCACTAGGACTGAAAGTAGATTCGTCAACATGAAATCAGATAAATATTTGTCAAAAAATGACCGTGACAATTTGAATGTAATAAAGAAGTTAGTACCTTTGAAGACCGTGAACGATATTTTGGAAATGGAGCGCATATTAAGAGATGAAGAAGAAGCGCAAGTTTTCGTAAGTTAAAAGTAGACTAAAGTAACTTTGTTGTCGACGCCATCGGCAGTAAGTATTTCCAATAAAGCAATATTATCGCAAACAAAATTTTGTTGCCAATGATGCTGGTAAATGTAAAAAAAAAATAAAGACGATTGATAATTTTCATTGGAGAGAATACCGACACCAAATGCCTGCGACAAAGTTGCTATATTCTTGCTGAATCTTTACAACTTCTACTAATTCATTCATATGACATTTCTATACAAAAAAATACATATGTCTATACTGGTTTTATATATATTTTTTTAGAAATGTATGCTAGTTAGCCTGGGAGGAAATAACTTTAAAAATTTCTTATTCCGTATGCTGTCCAGAACTTACAGTAACGAGGTGGCCATGAAATGCTCCTGGTTGGGATTACGGAATAATTTTAAAGTGGGAAGCACCAAAGCTATTGAGATTATAAAAGGTAAAGAAGTAGTAATAAAGAGCATCCCAATAAGAATAGAGAAAAATTAAGAAAATGCCACAACCAACGTTTAGACAATAGTAATAAAGGTTTATAGGTAGTATTCAAATAGGTCCATCTAAATACAATATAGATGCAATATGTCCAGTTGATTTTCTTCCATTGGCTGAAGTGGATTCGAGACCCGACGATTTCCGACTCGCGACGATTAACAAGCTTATGTTCAATGCTGTCACTCGAGACTTCTGCTCTATCTGTATGTATATTTTCTTCTTGGCCTACAACCCGTGCGTATCAATAATGCCTTTAACGGGCAAGCATCAATTGGTATGGTTTCTTCGCATATGACGTTCGCATTACGATAGCTCGATATGTATATAGTGTAGTACAGCTACACTCGGAAAAAACAGCAGTGTCTCAACTTGAGGCTAGTAGTTTTTTGGGTACTATAATCTTTTGGTCTCGTTGAATTTTACCCAATGGTCCGTTTTCTTTAACTGTTAAACAACTGCCGATATAGTGAAGTTTTCGTTTTCTGTGCGAGTGACGTGTTCTTTAGGTCTGGAGTTTATGTCAGTTGTGGTGAATCGAGTCCTTGTGGTGATTTGTATTTAGGAAACTGTTCGATTTTATATTTCGCGTTGTGTATCACCTTTGATTTTTTTCGTTTCTAGCATTCTTGTACAAATGGCAGATAATTAGTGGCTATATAATCTTTTCCTTCTTTTGTACTGTTTACATTATGTTTCCTGATGGCGTTGTTTATGACTCTGGCTTTATATTTTTCGGATGACTAGCGTCTGGTCTATTTTTGACATTGACCATCTTTAAAGTTCAGAATTGCAGATAGAATCGAAGTTAAAAAGGGGACTCAGGAGTGTTTTGAGTAAGATGGTGGACGCTTTCGGCTCTTTTTATGAACATATTCTTATTAAAAATAGCTGTTCTGTTTCAATAAAATTTTAATAATTTGTGTAATGGCAAAAAAATCTAGAGATATTTTCCTGTTTTGTTTATTATTTTTCTTTTAGCTGACCATCCTGTATTTTTTTACAAAAAGGCATATCGGATATGTTTCGTATGAAGATCAGTTATAATTCAAATTCATTAAAACAGTTTTCAACTGGTAATAATGTTATTTTATTTGAACAACGAGTATTATATTCCTTCATCGATTCACAAATAATCATTTTTTAGAGTAACCATCTTGTATATTTTTCCCTAATTGTATAGCAGGTTTCCTTCCGGCCAATATAGTCATTTATATTACAAATATTATTTTCTCTGTCGTTTCTTAGTTAATTATTTGGTTGTGTGACTACCTTCTTTATCTTCCTCTAAAAGCCTACCTTGAATAATGTCAACTATATTTCAAATAATATTTTCCTCCATCTTTTCTTCATTAATTATTTCTTAGAATGACCACACTGAATATTTTCACTAAAAGTATATCAGATTCCTTCCCTGATAATTTTGTCAACTACATGCCAAATATGATTGTGCTCTGTCACTATTTTTTCATTAATTGTTTTTTTAAGGTGTCCACCCTGCATATTTTTCATTTCTTTGTTGGTAATGGTGTCAAATACCTACCAAATATTATTCTTCTCCGTAAAATGGTTTTGCAGATATAGTGTCAACAGATAGGCAGAAGTCAGACCGACGTGACAGACAGACAGTCAGTTGACGAAGTTGAAAGACTAATTTTTGTAATCTACATACTAGATCAAGATATAATGTTCCTTTTTATGTAAAAGAAAAAAATGCTCGTTTGATTAAAAAAAATAAAATGAATTTTAAAATGTGCTTATCTAATATATGTTTTTTAGTGGCAAGGTGGTTTTTCACTTTAAATTTTATATAAATAATTGAAAATTACCGAGTAAATTTTTTTTGTAAGAAACCCAATGAAAAAAAATCGCTGCCCAAGGAATCACTACTTCCACATCCAGATTCTCTATCCAAGTCACTCACAATGAAAAAACTTTGTATATGAAAATAATTGTTTATGGAACTTTAATAATATAATATTTGAAATCCTCTACCCCAAAAACCCATAAAACGATACCCCACATCGGTAGTGGGGTGGGGGGGTGATAGGGGGGTGATAGTGGGGGGTGGATGAAGTAAAAAAATATTTTGAAGTTTCAGGTTCCTGTACATACACAAAATCACTTTTTTTTTCATTCCCTTTAAGGAGGTGGGGGTGGTAATGGGGGTGGCTAATGCCAAAAATTTTTTTGAGGCCTTAGCTTCTCTTGTATATACTAAATACCAATTTTAAGGACTCTTACCTGCTTGATTGACCTCTTTACCCCAAATTTACCCCAATTTACCCCCCAACCCTTCGACGGAACAAGATGAAAATATAATCTAGTTCTAGATCTCGTTAAAGTACATATGTGTACCAAATTTCAAGTCAATATCTTAAACGGTTCCAGAGTAAACGTGCGCACAAAAAAAAAGTTACAGACAGACCGACAGACAGACAGACCGACAGACAGAAATTTTTTTTTCGCTCAAAGTTAAAATCTCGACGTTTCATGACATTTTAAGCCTATTTGGACAATAAAAATTTTTAAAAATTTTTTTGTCGTTACTATACTTCCACTGGACGTGGAAGTAATTGTTAAGTAATTATAAATATTTATATTTATGTTATTGTTTAAATAATTCAATTAACTTCACAATATATTTTTATTCAGAAATAGAAACTCGTCTACACTTTATTAATGCTTAAGCTTAACTGTCGATCCTACATATTATATTATTAGTTCTGAAAATGGGCCCTTTCATAAGTCTATAATCCAAACATCATAAATTACTTGTAACATAAACAACACTTCTAAAAATCGGTCGCCTGCCAGAGAGCCTCTTGTACAATGGGAACTTGCCCCCGCGCCCCGCATTGTTTACATATTCTTACAAAATCTACTTTAAAGTGTTAAAAAATGGACAAAAGAAAAACTCCAACAAATCTGCTTTAGGTTTGCCAAAAATATTATGTTCCTTAACTTATCTAAACCAAAATTTACTATACTTACTTGTAAGCGAGCAGAATCTAGGGTGCGAAAACTAAAGTTACAATTTTGCTAATAAAAGCACCAAAAAAATATCATTAAAATGGTAGTAACTAATGAAGTTACTTAAATTTTTCTTTTCTTTTAAAATTATATTAAATATAGAAAATATTATTTTTTGAGATCCCGGGTTTAAGGTTAGGCTCGAATTTATTTAACTTGTTCACCATTGTAAAAAGTAATTTTTTAATTTATTTATTATATTTTTGTTTGTTTTTGTACATTTGTTTGTTCCTTCACTTTGTGTTAACAGTAAAGCTTGTTTTTGTTCTTCATCTATTGTAATAACATTATTAAATCGAGAAGTCAACGCAATTTGACGTTCAGCAGAATCATTGACAACTTTAATAGTCTCGGGGCATAATGTATTCCGTGGGATTTTTTGTGAAGGGAAGGTGCGACTATGTGGAATCTCTTTATTATATGCTAGATAATGGTGTAGTACTGGGTGTTTACCTTAGAATTGTGCTGTTTGGTTTTTATAGCGTTATACATCCAAGATGGCCGCCATGCGAGACATTTATTCTTTACATCAAGAATAACTCCTTCCAGAGTGTTCATACGCAAAATCTGCATAAAACATTTTCTGTTCTACATGAGCCAAAGAATAAATTTATCTTATCAATTTTTTCGTATCTTTTACCATTTAAGAGTTACACGCCGGTTTTACCACATTACACAAATTTATTAGTATACATTTATTGCTTGCCTATCCGTCTTTCAACAAATTATAAACCGTGTATTTTGTGTCAAGGTAAAAGTAAATTACCTCTTGCTAATCCATTGAAGGTCGAAAAACTTCTACAGTGTTTGAAACAAAGAGAAGAATCGTTGGATATGCATATTAGTAGTCGAATCGGAAATTTAAGTGTACAACAGCTACAAGACTCCAATGCAAAATGGCATTAAGAATGTTACAAAAAACTGACTCATATGACAAACATGGATAGAAGCAAAAAACTTTTCGAAAAAGGAAAGCGTTGTGAGCCTACGGATGATTTAGAAGCGAGTACCAGCAGTGACAAGGCAACATGCACAATTTGATCTAAAACACCCGCATATAACAAAAAAAACTGTTTTTTTCGTAATGGAGGAGAGAAAAGTAAAGAGAGACTGTATTGCATAGCAACATACCAAAGTAGCAAGCGTCTAAGTTAGTTGTTCAACGCTCTAATAGTGAAATATTGAAAGTGCGCTTGAGTGACTGCACAGACCTGGAGATGCTCATGCAAGAGACATACATACACTATCACGTTATGATGAAACCCACTTTGTCTTCGACACAAACAGAGAAAATTCACTAAAATCTTCTATGCGTAAGAAAAGAACTGGCAACACACAACCAGTCCACTACAAGATCAGTGATACAACGTACATTGGGAACACATCTATGAAGTCATTGTTATCTCATGTCAAGACTAAAGATGAGATAACAGATTACTTGTCCGAGAAAGCAATACAATATGCATCTGGAAGAAACAAGTGTTTATTTGTATCTTGGAGGGAAACAGCAAAGTGTTCAATGGGGATTGAAACAGATGAACTGAAAAGCAATCATGAGGAAGCAGATACAAAAATAATTTTGCATTCCATGTTCGCCTGTCGTCGCGGTGCTACACAGCTTCATATTTACTCACCTTATACTACTGGTCTTCATACTTACTTTATGGTGGTACCAGTTCCTTCCACTGAACACTATGTTTGTAACTGGAGTTGGCCAAATTCAAAGAATGATCAATCTCAGCAAAGTAACCGATTCCCTGGGCTCAAAGAAAACTTCAGCATTATTATTAGGTCTGCATGCATTATCCGAAAGTGACACTACAGGGACTGGCAAAGAAAGCGAAAACCTCCTTTTGGAAAGTCTTCAGTAAAGTAGATGATGATATTCTCGAAGCTGTAAGCAAACTTGGAAGCTTGGAAAATTTTCTTGATACAGATAGACTATCAATAGAAAAGTTCATATGTCAAGTCTATGTTCCTGGCACAAATATATCAGACACTGGAGAACTGAGGTGGTGGATGTTCACAAAGAAAGAAACTCAAGGAGAAAACTTGCCACCAACAAGAGCATCACTGATACCATGATGGAGTTCGTTTTCAAACCGTAGAATGGTACCGTGCTGACCAGCCCTACCCTAATCTGCCTTCGCCATTAAACTTCGGCTGGGAACTAAAAAACGACCATTATGCTCCTGTTATGTGTATGCTACCATGTGCTCCAGAGACAGTTCTTCAACTTATTCGGTGTTCTTGTGTTAAGAGAAAATGTACTCCACCATGTAAATGTCTTTCCCACGATCTGAAGTGCACAGAACTATGTGTGTGTGTGGAGGAGACGAAGATATGTGTGACAACTGTGATGAGCATACAAGGCAAGAAGATTAATTGGATGACTTAGATGGTGATGATACATTGTTTTGAAGAGAATAATAATATAGTATAATTAAATATTGTTTTCTGACAATACATAATTTATTTTAAGAACAACTTTATAATACAACTACTACGTCCTACTACAAATTGTATGTATTAATACTAGTTATTATTAAAGTTTTTGTGAGTAAATAGCAGCAGAATCATTATTTTTCTTCCCTTAATAAATAACCGATGGCTAAATTAAGTTTTAAACCGATAGTGATATGTATAATGAATCATAACTCTTAATTGGTAAAAGATACGAAAAAATTGATAAGAACTAAATTTATTCTTTGGCTCACGTAGTATGTTATATGTAGATTTTGCGTATGAGCGCTCTGGAAGGAGTTAATCTTGATGTAAAGAATACATGTCTCGCATGGCGGCCATCTTGGATGTATAACGCCATAAAAACCAAACAGCGCAATTCTAAGGTAAACACCCGGTACTACACCATCATCTGGCATATAATAAAGAGATTCCACATAGTCGCACCTTCCCTTCACAAAAAATCCCTCGGAGTAGGTAAATGGATACATTTTTTCAAAACACAAAGATGGTCTGAATTCCATAGATTTGTATTTATCTTTAAAAAGTCAACGTTTATATTTGTAAAAAAATAAAATTTACGGGAGCCGCAACGTAATGTTAGAGGTTTTATAGATTCAAAAAAAAAAATATTCTTAATATTTGTTTTTCCGATTTTATATCAAAGAAAAGTTTAATTTTTTTTTAAATTACAAATATTGACTTTTTAAAGAAAAATCCAATCCAGAAATTTAAACTTTTCTTTGATATAAAATCGGATAAACAAATACCCGGAACATTTTTTTTGGACCTACAAAACCAACATTAAGTTGCGGCTATTGTAAATTTTTCTTTTTACAAATATAAACGTTGACTTTCTAAAGAAAAATCCAAATCTACGCAATTCAGACTCATTGTGCGTGTGGAAAAAATGTACGCATAAACCTTAATGTTGTCAATGATTCTGCTCAGCGTCAAATTGCGTTGACTCCTCGATTTAATAATTTATTACAAAACAAGCTTTACTGTTAACACAAAGTGTAGAAGCAAAGAAATGCTCAAAAACAAAAAAAATATATATAATAAATAAATTAAAAAATTAAATTGTTAATTATTTACAATGGTGAATAAGTTAAATAAATTCGAGCCTAACCTTAAAAACCCGGGACCTCAAAAAACAATATTTTCAATATTTAATATGATTTTCTAAGAAAAAAAATATTATTAAGGTAACTTCATTAGTTATTTAAATTTTGATGATAGTTTTTTGGTGTTTTTATTAGTAAAATTGTGAAATACACCCTGAAAACTTTAGTTTTCGCACTCTAGTTTCTGCTCGCTCACAAGTAATTATAGTAAATTTTGGTTTAGATAAGTTTTGGTACATATTTAAAAAATTAAGTAGTGTATAAACGCAAGGCTACGAGTTTCCACCGCATAAACAAAATATGCTTGAATACCATTCGAGTAACATAAGGTGTTAAATAAAAGTATATCAAGCGAAAAAGTATAAACAATTTTAACGGTTTAATAATTATTACCCATTCAAAATCAACGAAAATGCCAGATTGATAAATTAACATATCAAATAATTTTACAATGTAAATTAGGAGGAATCTCGGGTCATTACCCTCGATGCAATGCAATATGTTATTTTATTAAAATAATCGACATTAATAAAATAACAAATTCTAGCCTGTCGATTTCTTTAGCGATGAACGGTGATATCATAGATTTCAGGACTGATTACGATATGACCTTGAAATGTTTGCTTCACGCAGATAATTTTATAGCTAATGAATAAAATTAACAAAGTCCACAACATAACAATATGAAGAAAATAGGATCGCATATATAAATACATTTTAGTAAATGGCTTGAAAAGAATACAGGTAGGGCTTATAACAATTAAAGGGCAAAATCCGAATACCCTAATATACTCGCATCACGCCTCAAAAAAAGGGGATTATGCAGTAATTAAAACATACACAATAAACAGCTTAATGGTGGAAAACTGGGATTGTATATACGAAGATGATATAAATACTGCATTCGGAAATTTTTTAAACTGTATAAATTGGCACTTAGACACAACATGCCCTTTTAAATCATTTAAATAGAAGATGAAGGAATCAAATGATCACAAAGGCTGGGTTACCCCAGATATCATACAGGAAGGAATTGAGCTAAAAAAAATCTTTACTGGCTAATTAGTAACACAAACTGCCAAAACATTAAATTCTTATATAACAGCAAGAAACAACTACATAAAAAAATATTAAACAAGCAAAAATAAATTTTTATCAAAACAAAATTGAACATAACCAAAGAAACGTGGAAAATCATAAACCACAATCTAGGTAGAAATAAAATACATAAAGATATTCAATTATTTTCTGATAAAGTATTTATTACAGACCCAAAAGAGCTTGCTGATAATTTTGGTTCACATTTCTCTGCCATAGTACAAAATAAATTATATAGCCACTTCGGACAAAATATCTCCTTGCCATGTACACTTCCCAGTATGACACTAAATACTTTCGTTATTACACCTGTAACCGAGCTAGATTTAACAAATATATTTAATGAACTTAAAAATAAAAATTCATTTGGAAACGACGGACTTAGTTTTAAATTACTAAAACAAATGAAAGATTATATTCTTCTTCCATTAATACACCTCATAAATTACTCAATTGAGAGTGGCTCTTTTCCAAACATCCTAAAAATATCTCCTGTAATCCCTTAAATATTGAAAATTATAGGCAAATTACGTTAGTCAGCTCAGTCTCTAAACTTATGGAGAGAGTTATCTATGACCAGTTATCAGTATTTCCTGCAAAATACAAAATTTTTACACCATATCAACATGGTTTTAGAGAGGGTAAATCGGCAGAGACCGCCAGTTTTCACTTAATACGATCTACTCTAATATTGACAAAGGAAAATATGTGGTAGTTTTGCAATTTGATTTATCCAACGCATTTGATACCTTGGATATTGACTATACAGTATCAAAATTTTTTAAATTTGGTATACGTGGTAATACTCTAAATTGGATTCATTCTTACCTCATAAATCGCAAAATAATTGTAAGGATTGGTAGCAAATTCTCAAGGGAATATGATGTGTCCTTGGGAGTACCGCAAGGTTCGGTACTTGGGCCCTTACTCTTCATATTATATGTGAACGATCTACCAAATCACATAACAAGCGACACAGTAACCTATTTGAGTTTTTCCTTTTGTACATTTTTTAACACTTTAAAGTAGATTTTCTCATCGGGTTTCTTATGAAAAATTTAACCGATAATTTTCAATTATTTTTATAAAATTTAAAGTGAAAAAACACTTTGGCACTAAAAAACATATATTAGATGAAGCGCGCAGCCTAATTTTTGTAGATAACGCAAAATTATTGAAATAGCGTACTTTGTAGCGTAGTAGCACATTTTAAAATTCATATTTTTAAGCAAACGAGCATTTTTTCTTTTACATAAAAAGGAACATTTTTACAGGGTGAGTCATAAAATACGACAAGCTTTTTTTTGGGGGGGGGGGGGGGGGGTTAATCTACTACATAGTCTAAAAGAGAGATTCAGAAGAATTCTTCGGTATAACCTAATATTTGCATTACGTTATATTTCATTGCTTTGCATTGCACTGCATTGCATAGGTAACTTGACGCAGTTTTTTAACGCTCCTCTCATAAATATTTACTTGAAATTGTTAATTTTTTAATCAATAATGAATAATGAATATTAGCATCTTTCACTAATGTATGTAAATTATATCGTTTTTTTTTTAAGAAACATCCCTACAAACGTATCCTGAGGCAACACACAAAGAATTCGAAGATTTAGCAAGCGACTGGTTCCGCCATGGGAAGCAAAGGTTTCTCAGGGAAACTGCAAAAAACAAACAACTTGTTTTAAAATTAGTTGGTCAAATTTGAAATAATAAATATAAAACTGTAGTTTTTACGTTAAAAGGAAAATATTATCATGTTACTCTACTTTTACATTTTACGTTGCTAGTTATTATTATTAAAATGTTTTTTCATGTGTGGTATTTCAATAAATAAGTTAATGTCACTGTATATTCATTAAACTCTTCGCATGTCCTTCTCTAATATCGTGATTATGTTGATAGTGCCGAAAGGCAAGTTGGTACTAATATAATGATCATGAAAAATTTCAAATTAACTAGCAAACGAAGTTTCAAAATAATCAAAATGTACATAAAGAAGTGAAATTTAAAAAAGTATACTTTGGTATGGAAATAAAAATACCGGTATGAAAATAAGAACCTGAGGAATGAGTATTTGTGTCATAAGCAATAATTAAAGACAGGTAGGACACTACAATTTTCCTTTAAATTTTTGCATCCAAACGAAAGGGATGACACCAACGACAATAATTTGAGCAACTTTGTGTAAGCGGCAAAAATAAATTTCTCAACATATTAAGTGGTCGATATATAATTTATACAACTTTCAATATAGTTCTGACAGAAATGAATCAGTTTTTACAGAGTTCGAATCGTTAAAATGTCGAAACAAAAGTTTGTCAATTTCTACGGTGCAAAAAGTTACCTTGGATCTTCTTATTCGCAACGTCTTGGTGACAGCAACCCAATGTTTTGGAGAACATCCTCTTCGCCTTTCCCCATCTGGTTTTCCCCGAACTTTAAACCCTTACATGTTGTTCTTCTGCCAAAAGGTGATAGAAGCTGGGAGAATACGATGCTGGAGAGTCGGTTTTGTGTATGTATTTATTGAAGAATCGAACTATTAGTGCAATGGACTACCCAGAGAATACATAGAAAATGTCTTCAGTCTCACATCTCTAAAGAATCAATAAGTCATCTGTCAGCTTTCCTAGCAGTCCATGTTTCACAAGAGCAAAGAGTGATGAGGAAAACTAGGACGTTAGCAAGCACGGTCTGTGTCCGTTTTGTGATATTTATGTCATGTCTTTGTTCAACTGGCAAGTTGCCTATCTTGTTATCTTCATTCTTCGCAAAATCTTATATTCGCTGTTGCCAGTATTGTCCATAAGAGCTCCAATCTTTTTCTATCCTTAACGTGACCGTGTGGTTATCATTTGTTAGGTTAAAAACCATAATGTTCGTTTTATTGTAATTTACACAAACCATAACCAGAGTTTATTTTCTCAAACCTGTGTCTCCTCATCTTAGTTGTGGTAGGTTAAATGTTTTTCAGATAGTGTTAATGTGTTAACAGGGGTACCACAAGGTAGTGTATTGGGCCCATTGTTGTTTATAATATTCGTTAACGACCTAGTAGCAAGAATAAATAATTTCTTTTTAACTCTTTTTGCAGATGACACCTCCTCTATCATAACTGCTGCTAATATAGATCAATTAAGTAAAAATGCTACTATGTGTGTGGATAAAATGTCACAGTGGTGTCATACAAATGGCTTAATACTAAATCAACAAAAAACAGTATTTTTAATGTTTCCTACCAATCTTCCAACTCACGTTGCATCACGTGTTCACTACAGATGTTAAACAGGGTTGGTGATAATACAGCCCAGTGTGACGCCTTTGTCAACTTTACATTTGTCAGAATTGGTGTTGTCTACTTCACAAAGCAGAGTTTTCCTCATACAGTCAGAAAATAATAAAGACCAGAATTTTTAATGTCACCATCTCCAATAATACAGCTCGATGTTAGTTTTATTCTATATTGTCAAAAGCCTTACCAGTCTACGAAAAAAAGGTACACAAACACGTAATATTCTTCTAGCCTTTTCAATAAGTTGTCGCGAATTCAGTATTTTCTCTCTAGTAACGGGTCCTTTAACAAAGTCTGCTTGCTTCCAAGACAGGTAATGCTGAGGTCTGGAATGAAGAATATGCAACATTAGTGTTCGTAGCCCTGCTGTCAATCACCTTCTACCTCAAGATAGCTAGTTTTAAAGCTTTTTGAGGTATTTTCACCAGACCTCAATAATCTGATCTTTGTTAGTTCTCTAAGTACTGGCGATGTCTCTAATTGATAACGTTTTGGGTTTTTTACGTGTAATGTCTATTACTGTTTGGAAAATATCCTTGATATTTTTGTGGGCAGCATGACTCTAGTTCTTGACAGACGTACGGAAATGGGAATTGGTAACTCTTCGACAAAGAGTAAATTATCCGCGTCACTCTCTTATACTCTTCTGATTCTCAATTAGTGTTGACATCTTGAGTCTTCAGTTTTTGCCGGCTTGCACTTCAGATAAAGTTTCGGCTTTATCCAAGATTCTTCCACATTTCTACTACATGTTTAGTTTTGTGTTTCAGTGACTGCTCATCTGATGATCTATTTTAGAGAATTCCACGTGACGTTTGGGTTTTCGTCATTAAATTAACTTCACTTATATGTTTCCTTAATTTATTTTGAAAAGCACTTTGCACATGAGCAATTCGTTATCCGAACCACAGTCAGCACCGAGTAAGGTTTCATTGAAAATCCACCGATTTTCTATCATAATGTATTCAATCTAATTCCGATATCTACTACCAGGTGACAGTCAACTGAAAAAGGATGTTTTGGAATTAACTGGCATATAGGTATTATCTTGACAGAACTAAATTAGCCCTTTCTCCCTTTCGTTTCGCTCTCCAATATTAAATGTGCTAACATCTTGTAAGTGTGAAACCTGCATCCAATGCGGAACCTACTTTGGCGGTGACATCACTCATAACAGTGGTTATTTCCTTGTTCGAAATAGTGTGCAGTAAGGTTTCTACATTCTTGCAGATCGCTTCCAACTCCTCTTCAGCAATAGCATGTATTGTACGTTTGTACGTACCAAATTTATTGCTGTTGGCGTGGCGTTGATCCTTAGGGAAATTATCTGTTCACTAACAGCTCCATATCTGAAAATTGATCCTATTATTTCTTTGGAGATCCAGAATCCCTCTCCGTTCCCGCTGATACAATTATTTCCGGAGAAACACGTCATGCTTCCTGTCTAAAATGTATGGACGTCCTATAATGCATCTCAGAAAGACCTGCTACTGTGGCGTTTGCGTCTGCCAGTTTTTTTTCTCCAAGAGACAAGGTTTTTCCGACTGTGAGAGTTCTCTTACATTCCAGGTTGTAAGTCGGATTTCTTGCCAAGTTTCTCTATTATGTCTTCACCATTCACATTCATTTACTATAGTCTCACATATTTACTCAAATTGTTGAGCATTTTTTTACTGCATTAGTAAAATCGTCAGAAAATATAGCAAAATATTATATCGTGTTCTATAAGGTATATTCATTAATTCATCGTAATTTTAGGAGCCCAACCACAATTCACCTGTTCAGAGTGTTTTAAGACTTATACGAAGAGACAATCCCTTTATGTTCACTTGAAGTATGACTGCGGCGCCAAAAGAATATGCAAATGTTTATTTTCAGGTTGCACTTTTCAATCGACAAGAACTGGCAATATTAAAAGGCACATGGCCGGAGTGCATAGAGTGTCCAATCCCGCAGCCAATCCCGAAGATTTTATTTATTATGAATAAAGTGACGATAAAGCTATATAGATACTCAATGTTAGATGTAATTAATCATGCATTAAATTATTATAGCGAAATATATTCTCTAGAAATTCCTTAAATCCTGAAATTTTACTATTCGGCATTTTAGGCATATCAGATTTTATTGAACCGCATATGCTTTTAATAGCCCATCAACTAGGGCCGGGAAAATGTCACAATGTGACAAATAACCTTTGCTGAAACATACTGGAGCCAAATTAGGATTTTAATGTGAATTGTCTGAACAGGGCAGTGTTTTATATTTTAACGTAGTGAGGGGGTCAAGTTTGTGGGACATTCCCGCGGAAGGCTCGCAAGGATCGGCCCTTGCTCCCAGATTATACAATTTGTATGTTTCTGACTTCCCAACATTCCCGAATACCAAGCTGGCCATGTATAGCGATGACACAGACATGTATGCACATAATTATAATACCAAAGCGGCTAACATGCTACTTATAGACTGGCAGTACATGACCAATCAGGTGCAACGTTTTTAAAATGCATGCCAATCATATATATGAATGAAATTACCATGAATATGCCAGAAACGCAAATTTTACCCAAATCGATTTTTTTGTTTTTTTTTAGTGTTTTTTTAAATTTTAAAATGGATGCCAATAGTGCCAAACCAAAAGCCTTGAAAAGAAATCCAAAATCAAAATTATCCAAAATCAAGAACACCAAAAAATCAACAGTTGTTTTGCGTGCGGAGACTGCATGCCAATGAATTTCCGCTGGATTCTTTTTCACGGATTTTCGTTTGGCACTATTGGCATCCATAAAAAAAACACAAAAAAAACAAAAAAAATCGATTTGCACACCCTTCTGCACGCGACGACTGCCTAAAATTTGCGTTTCTGGCATATTCATGGTAATTTCATTCATATATATGATTGGCATGCATTTTAAAAACGTTGCACCTGACTGGTCATGTACCGCCAGTCTATTCTACGCGCAAATTTACACAAAATAAAACTCCAATTTCAGTCAGGGGAGTGTGGGAATTACCTTGGAGTGAGAGTTGACAATAGACTGACGTTCAACACACACATTAACGAAATTATAAGGGCAGTTTATGCAATGTTCAGTCGTACATATCAGCTCCTGGCTAGGAATAGCAGACTAAAAATTAGATATTCACTATATTCCAAATCCTTGGAATGATTATGGATGGCAAGAAAATGGGGAACCTCTTTGATGTTCAGCAGTTCAGCAGATAAAATACTGACTAAATCGCTTACTGAAATTCTTCAGAAGATGATTCCAAATCAAACCGAAAGTGAGGATGATAACGATATCATAAATGAATCAGTAGAGAAAGAAGACGGACGAAATATTCGATGTATCGGGAGTCAGCGATAGTGAATCTGAAAGCGAATGAGATGTTATTTTTTATATTGAATTATATTTTATTTTAAAAGCTGAATCATTTACCTGGAAAATGGTAACTCCTGTCAAAATATTGTATAGGTACAAAATTAGAACATTTTATGTACTTTGTTTTTTGTGCAGAAAGTTTTTCTCCACCTTTTTTAGTTTTTACGTTAAATGACAAAAACATTTTCACCAGTTTTTTTAACCGCCATTTTGAAAGTGCAGCCAGTTTTTTTTAGGACATGTCTAAAATTGTTCCTTAGGCTTTAAACTTTATGAAAAATATTGTCCTAAAGGATCGGGGGGTGCACGTACAGTTAGGGTGGGCTCCCATAGTAATTCCTACTTAATGCTACATCAGTTACAACATCCAAGCCACTAACATTACACACAAAAAAGTAAACCTCTGTTATGTTAGACCAATCATATTATGATGTAATATCTCCTTACCAGGAAATAGTTCCCCTAAACTAGAGAATTTGCATATGCATAGCAACATACCAAAGATCAACATCCGTGGATGCTGTACTACGACCGCCATCTTAGAAAATGGTGACCGTTTTTTATTCCTATCTCATTAACGGATTAGGATATCTAAAAATGTTTTAAATACATTTGAAGAGCATTAAGGAATACGCAATTCATGTATGTCTCTTTGTGTGTAGCATCTGTTCCCATGTTACTGTTCCTCAAGTCTTTGTGTTGTTCTGAATTATCAGGAAAAATACCTGCGAAATCTTAACTACTGAAGCAATTTCTATTGAAACTAGAGCACATAGAATCCACCTCATGAGGCAATCACGTCCTTTTGTTAAACAACTTAGTGACTTCATTGCTTTCATTAACAACTGTTTAAGTGCTATCACCATCATGTCATCTTGGAACATTCCAGCATATATTTAGTTTTTCACCCATATAAAAACAAGGTAATCACACGAGATGAAAACTGAACTAAAGAAAGTGTCTTGACATATTCATCACCAATAAATCAAAATTCGATCAAAATAATTTTTGTATATTTTGTCTAACCTACTACTGCTCTACAACGTTACAGATACGAGAAAAAATGTTCTTATTAAAAGTGCGTATTCCTTAATGCTCTCTAAATTTTATCCAACATAATTTCCGATATTTCTACCCGTTAATGAGATGAGAAAATTAAAAAACGGTAGCCATTTTCTAAGATGGCGACCGTAGTATGTGAATTTAAATTAATGCTAGGCACTAGTACTAAGCATGTGCGGAGTCTCCCGTTTAGGGTAGTTATTTCCAGGTAGAATCCTAATAGGATTGAACCTATGGATATTTTTTGATAATGTAAGTTTTTGTTATAGTAATTATTGTTACATTATGTGAGGCTGATAAATAGAATGATAAAAATATATGACTGTAAACTAACTTATCTTATTTTTAGTGAAAAATGGAACGGGATACTTTTGCGAGATTTGCAACAAGCTGTTCTCTAGAATGGATTATGTGAGACGGCATTGCCAGGAACAGCACTCCAATGTAGGCCGATTTTATGAGTGTGATAACTGCCGTAAAAAATTCAAAAGGAAACATCATTTGAAGAGACACTCGCAAAATTGCGGTGATCCGGTCTATAAATCTAGGTTTAGATACAATTGTTGTTACTGTAAAATATGGTTTAAGGAGGAGACAGATCTATTTGATCACTGGAAACAGAGTCATCCTATTCCAAATTAGTTAACTTTAATAATCAAATAAGTAGAGTTGTTACCGTAGAAGACAATGAATGCTATTTATAACAAGCGGAATATGTAAAAACGTGTCTATGAAAAGTTGTAATATTGAGTCCTGAAAATATTTTTGGTTTTTGTAGTATGTAGTTTTAACCGATCATCTGAAGTCTGTCGAAGTAACAACTCATATATTGCATGGAGAAATTTACCAAGAACTACAATTTTTCGCATTTTCTATATCATCATATTTCTCCCTCATGTTATTTCTTCGGCAAAAAGCTACGAAAGTGCCTGAGGGTATTAGGTAAAGAGCATCTTTACGACAGGGGAGGTTTTAAATCATTTATGGTCCACTATCTAATTTAATTGACTCACTTCTAAAATAAATGTAATAGTACACCAATATTTTTGAAAGTTATCTATTTGAAGATAAAGAAACCATGTGTGAAAAACCGCTGCCCAAGGAATCACTACTTCCACATCCAGATTCTCTATCGAAGTCACTCACAACGAAAAAACTTTGTATGTGAAAATAATTGTTTATGGAACTTTAATAATATAATATTTGAAATCCTCTACCTCAAATGTTAGGCAAACTATTTACTAAATACTCAAAATAACATTTTAGAATAATTATAAAAGCAGAAATTAAAGATATAATTCTTAATATTACATTACATTATTATATTACATTACATATATTACATTACAATATTACATTTTTCACATGTGAGTCAATGACAAGTGGCGACTCTTTAGTACTGGGAATTCTCGAAAAGAGCATAAAGTGGTTAGTGGTACAATTTGGTACAAGATGAGTGCAAAATTGTAGTGTCAGGTAAATTTCGTATTTTAACATATGAGTCGCTATCTCAACGGACCTTGATTAAGTATATTGGGTATTGAGTATATTGAGGCAGGCTTGATATTGTTGAAAAGCATAAAAAAATTTACATTTTTTATAATTAACATCCGTAAGGTGTTACTCTTGTTCCACACTCTTCTCCATTCTTGAATGGTTGTTTTTCATTTCCATTTCTCATCGTATTCAACTGCTGACAAATTATTCCCAAGTTGTTCTTGAGGGCCTATATGGTATGTGTATTTATGTAGCAATTACTTAAAGCAAACATAAGTATTTATCTGTACATTTTGGCCATTACCATGTAAAATAAATATAATATTTTATTTATAGTTTCTTTGTTTTATTATTGTGTGGATGTGATTTTCGAAATCGTCCATTCGGGGATGGCAACCTTCATTATTTTGATGGAAAAGTGAAAACTGTAAGTACAGTTTTGTGAAAATATGAACTACTTTGTTAAAAGTAATGTTAAAAGTGGCTAATTTTGGCCTAAGCTGGGCAACGGAAAATGAACATGGTTTTTGATAGCATTTTCCCCGTGGAATGCGATGATGTATTCGGTTTTGCAAAAAAATGGCGGGAAAATGTGGAAAAGTTAAAAAAAAATGCTTGAGAGTTGAGTTCTGTCTGAGATATTCACAAGGTAAACTTTTAAGATCTACTTAAGTATAACCAAACATGCTTTAGTAAATTGTTGTTGTGGAAAAAGATACAGGGTGTCAAAATTGTAATTTTTTTCTTTTTTTTTTTGCAATATCTTAACTACCTCTTGACCGATCCTCTCCCAATTTGGTAAGGAAACATTTTTTAAGCTAAAAAACAATAATTTACGCTAGCCCGTGGAGGGCGCATCATGAGCTATACCTGATGATGAATATTTTTTCTCTTTTTTTTACGAAACCAAAGACAAAAGACAAAGACCAAAAAATCGCATGCAGGAGACATTTCTACGTAAAAAAGGTACACATGATAGAACTTGATAATTCCAACCGTTGTCGAGAAAACGAGATTTTAAGTGCTAGTGAAAAAAAAAATGTCTGTATGTCTGTAACTTTTTCTGTGCGGCGATTACTCTGAAACGGTTTAAAAGATATCGACTTGAAGGATACACGTATGTATTACTACTGGATCTGGAACTAGATTATATTTTGATCTCATTCCGTTGAATAGTTAAGGAGTAAATGGGGGGTAAATAGGTAAAGCAAGCAAAGTAGTTAATCCGTACAGGTTTTTCTTTGTGGATGTTTCATGTTTATTTACCTAGGTATATATATATTTTTTCATATGTTACATTTTATTCGAATTATTGATAAATAAATATATATTATGATTATATTATTAAGGGTTCATGAAACTGGGATTTAATATATGTACGAGAAGCCATGGTCTCAAACATTTTTTTGACACTATCACCTCCATTACCACTCTCATTCTATTATTAAAGACTTCGAATTTTTTTTTCACATCAGCACCCACTACCACCTCCACTACAGATGTGACTTATCGTTTTATAGGTTTTTGATTTCAAATATCATATTACACAGCCCCACAAAGAAAAATGTTCAAAGCAGCAAACTAGACCCATGCCCAGACAGCACAATATAATCTTAGAATATTCCTGAAATATACTCTTGAGAATAAAGAATCATTCTTAGAATAGGCCGTGAATATATAAATTCTCCAGAGAATGTTCTTAGAATCGGCCAATGGGAATATCCTACATAAACCTAGATTATTCCTTCAAGAATATTCACAAATTATTCCAGGAATAATCCAGAAATACTTATATGTTTCAAACACATTCACAGCTTTTGCGTGGAATATATATTTATATTCCTGGAATAATCTAGGTTTATATAGGATATTCCCTTAGGCTAGTTTCAGGAATATTCCCATTATAATGTATAGAGGCTCTCTGGTATACGTGGGTCACTTTTGGTAAAAGCAGAAATAAAACTAATACATCATCAAAATGCACCGGGATGAAGGAAGACGTTCGCAATTGTTTACAGCAGCTCCTTCAGCTTGATGTTTGATTATCTTATTTTTCGATTTAAATAATTATATAAAAATTAAAATGTAAACTAATAACAGTAATCACCTGAAAACTTTCCACTCCTTGCATATTAGTGCCTTCTTCCTAAAAATTCTTCAAATATGGGAAAATAAAATATTGAAAATATAACATTGAAGAATTATTTATTATTTACTGAACATATTAATATTTTGAATCTATCTTAAGACTAAACTTCTTTGTCCGTTTCATTGTTTATAAAACAAAAGAAAATATTTTAGAGGATTTTTATTTAGAATTTAAACTTGAATATTGAAGAAAGCTATAATAGTAAAACCAAGAGTCAACTCATATTTTTGTATTTTGTAATTACTTCCACGTCCAGTGGAAGTATAGTAGCCCAAAAAAAAAAATTGAAAAATTTTATTGTTCAAATAAGCTTAGAATGTCATGAAACATCGAGATTTTAAGTCTGAGCAAAAAATATATAAATAAATTGGATTAAATAGGAGTAAATAGGTAAATCAAGCAAGTAAGAGCCCATAAAATTGGTATTTAGTACATAGGTATAAGAGAAGCTAAGGTTTCAAAAAATTTTTTGGCATTAGCCACCTCCTCTCGTTATTAACAGGGGTGAAAAAAATAAAATTGTAATTTAGTGTGTGTACAAGAACTAAAAGATTCGGAATTTGTTTTTACTTCATCTTCTCTCCGCTCACCAAGAAACACTAAATCATATTAGCGATTTCTTTTCAAATAGTTATTTGATGTTGATTCTTCTTCAGCCTGCCATATATCTTGATAGTAAGTTTCATCAAAATCAAAGAAAAAAAGTACATTAAAAAAATCAAAATAGAAAAATCAAATATCATATCTGTTTAAAAAAAAATTGCTAATATGATTTACTGTTTTTGGTGAAAAAATGCTTCGCAGGAGGCCGTGTATGTGAATTAAAACCAAATTTGTCACCTACACATAGAATTTTTGCCACTCTACTTAAAAAAAAAATATATTCAAATCGTGCAAAAAATAGAGAGTTACAGGCTTATTCCTCATTTAAGCAAGTATATATCCGAACCGTAAACAAATATATTATGTTGAATAGTTACCTGTAACTGTTGCGAAAAGTGCTGTTTTGGAAAACACTTTTTTGTCTTTGTGTCCGTGTAAACTGTAAAGCTTGGCTAAGTACACACTCATTACTTTTCTCATAAAGCGGCGTGAACATTTCTTGTAATTATTACCATCCAGTCTACACATACTATCAATGTAGAAAAAAAAATACAAACAAGTAATTAATATCCTTTTACAAAAAATAATAGAGAAGATTGATTAAAATGAAATCTTGTAATAAAAGTTACTACAAATT
The DNA here is from genome assembly GCA_936432065.2 of Rutpela maculata. Lineage (NCBI taxonomy): Eukaryota > Metazoa > Arthropoda > Insecta > Coleoptera > Cerambycidae > Rutpela > Rutpela maculata. Next base: position 55,207,739 of record OW386286.2, on the reverse strand, counting down.
ATTTGTTCTTTGCCTCTAAGTCTAAGTATCATTTGCTAGTCACATAACCTAGGATAGTATAGTAATTTTATGTGCGACAGTCCAGTTATGTAATTTATCAATAGTTTAATTTGAATTTTGATCGTGTTGCTGCACAAATGCTTGACTAGAAGTAGTGCTCGATGAAAAATTTGTATGTCATTGTCATGCTGCTCATTAAAACTAGCGCTACAATTAAAATTTTCGCCAATAAATTACTTTCACTGCCACTATTTGAAACATTACTTCTAACAATATTCTCTAAATGAACACTACTTATTAAGTTCGTGGTGCCTGCAGTACTGTGATTAAAAGTTTGGGAATTATTTTGACTGATGCATAAGTACTTTCTTGTAAATGTGAAGAATTTGTTGGTAAGCTTTGGTTCAACTCTAATAACTGTCTCTGATTTATATCATCAGTATTATGGTCTAATAGACTTTTAGAGTTCTATTAACTTCTCTATGAAGCTGCGCCAGTACCAGTAGTATTTCTATCCCTTTTTCTTTTCATTTTAGTAAGAAAATGTACAAGTGACGTGATGTCCTGTTAAATTTTCCCTATAAAAAAAGATTAATGTACTTCGGTCACTTATCACTTATACTACACATAAAAACACTTGAGTATCTCAACAATAACAAACGATTAAAGCACGTAAATTCTGATATTGAGGTTATGTTATGAAATACGTAAATAGGAAAAAATCGCGGGTAGTTTAAAACACTATATACATGTGCATGACTTTATTTCTGAAGTCTAGCCTACACTGCTCAAACCTGATAACCTGATAACAAAAATATAGACTGAGCTTTTGTTTAAAACTGGGAATAACATCATTGTATAATATAATCATTACAATCATATTAAATATTTTTTATTAATCGAAATAAATAATAACGCATATATTTAAGTTACATATTACAGAAAAAATTAAAAGCTTTTAAAAAACGTTGATTTGGTTGAGTAACAATTAATATTATTCCTTCATTCTCAAAGTATATTCATGGAATATTCTTGACCCAGGAGGGAATATATATTCCAAAATGAATATTACTATCATATTCAGGTATATATTTATTATATTACTGGAATAATCCGTTATCTTATATATATTCCAGAATTATTCCAGAATTAATCAGAGTATATTAATTATTTTTTGCATAATTACAGAATATTCTTAGAATATACGGTGCTGTCTGGGTGTATCCCTATGTATTTTCGGTCGCTGAATCCGAATCCGAGGTCAAAAAAAAATCGTACACCCCCAAAATCTTTAGCTAGAGCCAAAAAACACCCCTGAAATGGGGTAAAAAGAAGATTAAGCTACGAGAAAAGTTGTTACATCTTAATCAATCGAATTATACAAATTAAGGTTAAACAGCAGCGTACAGACAATAGATATGAAACACACCCCCAGGCAGGGTCGAAAACTAGCCCCCATATATAAAAAATCCATCCAAAACAGCTGAAAATGCTCTAAATGTCTAAGTTTTGTTAAACCAATAAGAAACTGCATCAGGTCAGACGTAATCTTGATAAACTTTTAACCAATCATAGCATATATAAAAATGGAAATATTTAGATTTTCTTGTTTTTCTGTGTCATTTAAGACGAGGGGTGATTTTTGACACTGTAGGACGTTGATGGTGCGTAAGTTTCTAGTTCTATTTTAGAGTACTATGCAATTTCCTGTTGGATTTTACGTGTTTTCTTGTTTTCTCGTGTCCTTTAAACTTGTGGGTGGTTGTTCTCAACCCTATAGGAGCAGTTTATGAAGATTACGTCGGACCTGATGCAGTTTCTTATCACCCTAACGAAACTTGGACATTCTGAGCTTTTTCGGTAAGTCATTGCTGTTTTGGATCGATTTTTTTATATATGGGGGCTAGTTTTTACCCCTTCCTTCATATCTATTGTCTGTACGCTGCTGTTTAACCTTAATTTGTATAATTCGATTGATTAAGATGTAACAACTTTTCTCGTAGCTTAATCTTGTTTTTACACCATTTCAGGGGTGTTTTTTGGCTCTAGCTAATGATTTTGGGGGTGTACGATTTTTTTGACCTCGGATTCGGATTCAGCGACCGAAAATACATAGGGATACATGGGTCTGGTTCGCTGCTCTGAACATTCATTTTTTTTTTTGGGGCTGTGTTATTAAAACTCTATGAACGATTATTTTCATATAGTGGAGTGCAAATATAATATCAAAGTTTTTTTCGTTTTAAGAGACTTCGATAGGAAATCTGTATGTAAGTAGCGATTTATTATTAGGCACCGGTTTTTAAGTTAAAAGTATGTTGAAAATGACTTATAACTGCAATTGTATGTCTTTGTGTTGTGTTGTGCCAGCAGGAGAATTTAAAATAAAATCATAAATATATTTTATTTATGTGTTATTTATTTTTAACTCTTCTTTCTGTTATTTTATTAGGGAAACTAGCGTGTGGAAAATGTGGACGAATGTATGGGTCAGCTCCAACATTAAGTCGACATTTCAACTACGAATGTGGAAAGTCACCAAAATTTTCTTGCCCCATTTGTCAGAAAATGTTTAAAAGAAAGGACAGCATGGAAAGACATTGTCACTTAATACATCAGTATATTTTCGATGACAAAAAGCCAAGAAACAAAGTAGACAAAACGTGCAACCAAAATTAAATTATTAGTTTCTTGTTAAGTACTTACTGTACACAATGATATATTTTTTCTACGACTGTTAAAAGAACTGCACTTTTTTTCATAATTTTTTGTGCGTAAAACATAATGGTAATAATAATAATAGTGAAAAAAGTAAAAAGGGTGAAAAAACATTATTTCACTCTTGTGTATAGCCGGATCTATGAGTGCATTGAAAACAATTAAAGTTATCTCGCGATCTTCTCTTTAGAAACGTCAAATTATTATGAATTTTTTTGACGTTTAAGCTAATTTTAAAACTTATTTGTCTAAATATGGAAACTGAGTACTGTCGTAGAAAAAATATTGTATGAAACTCATGCATAAAGTGACTGTTTTTCACTTCCTTCCCATTCATGGAAAAGTGCCACCTTATGTACTTGTTTCAAAAATTACTATTGTTCTCAATAAACGTTTTAGAAAATGGCATATTGTTCAATTTGGTTGTGGCGACAAGTGTTTGTTTTAATATGCATTAGAGAAAAACCAGATGTTTATCTTAATTTTTATACAGGATGTCCATAAGTAATAGCATAATGGTAGCTGTGTAGCGGTGCATTTTTATACAAAGCAGTATACTGGGTGCGGCATTTAACTTGAAACAATAATATATTTCGAAAACGAATCATTTGTAATATGTTTAAAAACATTTTAAAACATTGTGTTTTAAAACGATTGTTTTGGAACTCCAGGGTTTTATAACATGTTTTACAACATTTGGTTTCAAACATTCCACAAAGAGTACCAGACTATGTTTGAAAACATTTGGTCGTCATGGCGTCTTCAAGCAAGGATGTAATTGTGGCAGTTGCAATTTGTGTGGTGTTGAGTTGGTGGTAGCACTGGTTCTTCAGTCCCGCGTGCGTGCTTTATGACATGTTACGGTTTCTACACGGAATTGCAACATGTTTTAAAACAAGTTAAAAATTGTGTTTCATTTTTACCGACACAGTAAAGGAGCAGTGCAACTAGTCATAAAACATGAAAACAGTTTTAAAACGTGTCTGCTTAAAAAGATGTCCCCAAGTTATAAAACTCTGTTTTAAAACATGTTACATAGTGATAACGCGGTTTTAGAACAAAATGTTTAAAATAGAATTTGTTTGTTGCCGAAATGGAAACACGTTGGTGGTATTATTTGCTGACCTTGACCCTCGTTATAAAGTAATTATTTATTTTTATTTTTTCAGATCGAAACCAATATTTTTCTTACGGGATTTTAATTTACAAAAAAAGGAGTAATTGTTATCCCATATATTTTTTTACCTGACTTTAATTTTACAAGATATTAATTGAAATAAGTTGAGTTTATTAATCCGGAATACGCTGAGTTTCGTTACTTTGTTTTTTTGGATTTTTCTAGAAAAAAAGTTGTTTTCTGTTCATTTTCCAAAATTGATCGTGGATATAACACAAGCTAATAGAACAAATTCCAAGTTTCTTATTTTATACCTTGTAATATTACATTCGAATAAAAAAATGTTTCACATAAAATTCACCCATTTTTCTAGAATAAAAATGGAGGCCTAATATAATTAGCTATTTTATTTGTGATGTTTTCGTATAAATATGGGTCAAAATTCTATTGCGAGAGATTAGTACTGCAAACATGACCGAGATACCTTCAAAAATTGTAGGAGCCTTTAATAAAAAAAATTATAGTATAGACAAAAACCAATAATACAATATACATAAAGACGCGAAATTTCACTTAGTAAATATTTTTTTCCTTGTCCACAAAAAAAATTGAAATTTTTGTCGTACTTTTGAATTGTACGCCTTGTTGTGCCTTACTTTTCTGTGAGCGTGTATGAGTCCTTTTGTCCCAGTCGTCGGCGCTGATGCCTTAAATATGTTATGCTCTAAATTAATTGTCTTTTGATAATTTTTTTCCCAAGTCGAAGTTCTTATTTATTCTTCGACTTAGGTCCATTCTGGGAGTTTCTATAATAATAACACTGACAATCTTGACAAACGCTTATAAAACGGTATTTTACAAAACACCAAAATCTACAATTTAAACCTCTAGGTGAAACTTCTAGTTAAACTCTAGTTTAATCTGAACCTATAAAACCGGCCCTTAGTTTAATAACAGCCCATAAATAGTGTCTCCTTCATTTTAACAAAATAATATGGCTGAAAGCAGTGTATTTCTCTTATAAACACTGGTTAATATTATATATTCCATGATAATATAAACTTGAGTAATACTATGTAAAGTTCACTATACAATTCTTAGGCGTGTAAAAAATGTCGGCATCTTTGGCGGTGCAGTAAAGATCAAAGACGCCGGCATTTTTTACACGCCTAAGAATTGTGTAGTCAATATTACCTTTAAATAGTGTTATAAAACTGTAGGTTCGCTATATCCTCTTAATAGATCTAACGTTCCTGAAAGTGTTGTTATTAAACTGAAAGGTCTCCAAAATTATTTATAATAATTACATTAACACACATTACTTGAAGTGATGTTATATATCTTTAGCTAGAGGCAACCTGCGATAATACTTAGAGATGACATTCATCTATTATAACCTCAACAAAGGAGAGGTGGCGATAAGGCCCTTTTTTGGCCCCAACAACAACCTTTTTTTTTAAATACGAAGCAAGATAAAAAAAATTCAATTTGCTACATTGAAAGTTACGACGAACGATTCATTTTACGTAGTTCAAATTTTTTCCATCGATAAAGATTGACTAAACTTCACTCCTTTCGCCAAATTTGTAGTCAAAACACACGTGACCACGATGAATTTTGAAGCCCAATAAACAAATTTGTTTAATAATTGTCATAGTTGTATAACATTTAAATTTTACTTGTTGGGAGGTTATAAGGATAACATTCTTCTCTTAAATGTAATTGAAGGTTTAAAGAATTTTCATTACTGAATTAATCACCGAAAAATTTATAATATACAGGGTGTCCCAATTAAAATTCTTGGCGCCATTTTCTCGATAACCAAAAGCGATATTTGAATTCTGTAGAAGTTATCCACTAGAGTATATAAATTACTTCAATTTTGAGTTGGTTACGGTTATTTTACACATTTAGGTATAGATGGCGTTGCGATGCAAAGAAATTGTTCGATCCTAGGAAGGTTAAAATGAGGCGTATGTGATGGAGCATTATATTCTAAGCAACTTTTTTCACATGAAGAATTTTCGAGAAATCACTGGTTATCGAGATATTTGAACTTAAATGTAATTTTTCAAGTAAAAAAATCCCATTTTTTTTCATATGTCTACAATTTACAGTGTTAACATTTATTCGAACATACAACACAAACATGACGCAAAAATTAGACAATACAGAATAGACAGAAATGTCAAAATCTTTAATTTCCAAATAGCAGCCCCACCTTTGTTTTACTTTAATCGACATTGATGGCCCTGTACTTCCTTTCTCTCTTCATAGAAAAGCTCCGATTGTTACTTTTCCTCTTGTGAGTACCTAATACCTGGATTCTCTCGATGACGTGACCACCAGTAGTCTCCCATCTACCCTGATATCTCTTCTTCATGACCTTAATTCATACCGACACCCAGAAAAATTGAAATTTGCAAAAAAACTGAGGGTGATGGAATTTTTTCATTATTTTTCCTGGATTCAGCACCCAAAAATCTATAAAGTTCACCTATTAGTTTCAAGTAAGTTTTTTGGTCGCAGGCCTGTGTAATTGATGAGCAAGAGGGGGGCGAAATCACACAAAGAAATTATTCTCATCTCAAAATTGATGAGCAGGGGAGGCAAAATCACAAAAATTTTTTTGTTCTCGTCTCAAAATTTCAAAGCCTTTGTGTGTGACTTTTAAACTTTAATATAGTTCGTATCCTAAACCACGTACAGTTTTATAATACTCCTGAGATATCCTACGAGTACAGATTTAGATGATTCCTTAAAACTTGAAAACTTTAATAGTAGTTTTAAAAAGATGCATGTGAATCTTTATCTAGGTGGGCCTCTGTACTCTGGGCCTGTTTTATAGAGCCCTTCCAGACCATTCATGTTTATTAGTAGTCTTAGAAATAATCTTCTAAAATATGTTATAGGGTGTATTAAAACTAAAATTATTACTTGGAAGTGATGGAAATAGTTATATCACTTTAGTATATACCTGTAACTTATAGTAATTTTATAAAACTGTAATAAACCTTGGTGACTATATGTGGTTACTGAAGTCTTTCTTATATAATCTTTGTTACCTTTATATATTCTTTATATAACTAGGTGTTATCATTAGTACTGTGAAATGTTTATTGGGCCGCCATAAGCTAAAAAAACCTAGCGGCCATTTTGGTTCAGCCATCTTGTATTTTTCTTAAATCGCTTTGGTTGTTAAAAGTATTCGAAACACGTATGCTAGAATATATTAAACTTTAATATAAAATATTTGTTAATACTTATAGAATTTTGTACGATTTTGGTCTAAAATTCAGCCATATTGGAGCAGCCATTTTATTTATTAATTTTTAAACACCACATTAGTAATCAGAGACCTATTCGGTCTATTTCTGCTACCAAACCCTATCACGGGCGCCAGGAGGCGAGATACTCCCAACCCAATAATCCCAACCTGGAAATTTTACCGAACCTCTTCTCTTTTGGGAGAGTAGGGATTTTTACTTGCCTGGCATTTGATAAACAAGGGATCACTGCTTTAAATCCCCACCGAAGAGTGGTATATCCGCTACCCAATCCTCGCATTACATAGCTCTAGAAGATGGAATGAGATCGGGAAGTTTCCTCGGGCAGTCACCCATGAAAGTACTAATCACGATGAATATTGCTTAACTGTATGTATCAAAATACACAGTCAAGACGCCTCTACGCTCGCCTCATAAGGAATACAAGTTAATTCTGTTATACAGATTCAGAAAGTGTTTGTTTTGGTATGGCACTAATTTCAACGATTTAACCGACGGCCCACAATAAAGACGTCGACCAGTACTCTAGCAGAGGTAAACAGTGACACGTCAACGCTTTCCGATTTTGTATAACAATATCCAGTCTACCTCCCCGGCTAATGTAAATTGTTTGTAGGCATGTCGCTCTCCCCCATGATGTTCACATGCAAAAAGTGCGGAAAATTATACAGGAGCCAGACTTCGTACAGTCGCCATGTGCATCAAGAATGTGGAAAACCTAAGACTCATACTTGCCCTGTTTGTTCAAAACAGTTCAGACGAAAGGACTCGATGAAAACTCATGCTAAAGTTCATCCCAGAGAGATGTATAATCCTTAATTTGACGAAAACTTGCAACAAATTACCAAATAAATAGTACCTACCTAGTTTTGAATAAACATCATAACGATATAAAACTTAGTTTAATTGTGTTCTTGTTAACAATTCAGTAATAGTTCAGTAAATAGGGTTTTTTCTGCTGGACAAAAAAGCTGAATTTTAACATGGACGTTAAAAATTGTTCCAGAAACAATAATCGTCGAATCCCTATGAATCCACTGTGAGCTTTCGTCGCCATATCCTAAATTAGCTGTTTTTTAATTTAATCAAAATTCAGTACCATTAGAAATGTCAAAATTTTACAAGAGTTACTTTTTATTAATAATAAAATTCTGCTTCTTGATGTACAATATGATATACTTCCATATATAGGGTGTTCTCGTATGGGGTTAGTTATACCACAAATGAACCCACATTTTAATTTTTTGAAAAATGTTATATAAAATATTTTGCTTGCTTAAAAAGTAATGTGATTTATGTTAAAAAAAATAATTATTTTTATCCAAGGCGCTCAAAATTGCACGGCGTGCGGCAAAGTGATATTTTCTGCAGTCATTTTGGAAGTTAGAAAATTTAACTTTCAGCATAATCGTAGAAAAACAAACTTTCCCCTTTCTAGCTATACCAATAGCAATCGAATTGAGACATGTGCGTTCACCCACTACATAACTGAACATCGAGACAATAAGCCACTGTTATTAATTAGACTTTTTTGTGAAGGAGATCTCAATAATATTTTTACAGTAATGAAACTGTTATGATATTTTAATAGGATATTTATACCGAAGAAGTAATAACATATAGCCTCCTATAGCCTAGAATATACCATTTATTCTCTTTGTGTAATTAAACGTATTGTCGCGTGTTTCCACCCTTAGGAAACTACCCCTTGCAAATTCCGTGGATTCCAAAAATTATAACAAGAGATGTCCACTAACACACTTTATTAAATATTTACTGGATACTTCACAATACTATTATTAATTTAAATACACTTTACTGACTAAAAATCACAATGTTTATCACTTTATTTATCTTTGAAGTCTTAACCTCACTTTCTATACTTTCTGAACTTTCTGAACTACTCGCCGAGAATGCGGTCGGTCTTTTATACCCAAAAATGACAGATCTCGATTGTTCTGTGATGACGCCACCATTCTCTAGATCATTCCAGATGTCACCAGAACTAACTTCTGGTAGGTTTCTCGAGTAGGTGCAAATACACTACATTCATTCTAAGGGTTGTAACACATTACACTGCCCCCTCCTTAAGCCTGAACGTCCCGGTCAGGCAATTCAGCCTCTTTCACATACTTCGCCAGTCTATCCAAGTGTACGATCTTCATCTTGGACTTTTTGTTTCGTTGAATACGATAAACGACGTTATTAATTCGGGTAATAACAGTATACGGTCCATCCCAAGGAGGTTGAAGTTTCGGGGATCTCCATTCCTTCCGCTGTGGGTTGTACAGCCAAACCAGATCCCCCACATTGAATCCCCCTGTACTGGCATTCTGATCATAACGAGCCTTCAAGCGGTTACTAGTTCTGTTCATCTGCTCTCGATCATTCTTTGGCTGTTCTCGACTTCCATTTCTGTAGTTGCTCATCGAAAATGGTTCTCCACGGGCAGCACAATTTTTACACTTGTGACACCAGGCCTCCACATCCTGGCGACTATTAACCCAATAGAACTGTTCCCGTGCTCTACTCAATGTCTTGTTTATGCCGAAGTGTCTGCTGGACGTTTCATTATGCGCTTCCTGGAGTACTTCTGGTACACGACACCTGGGAATCACTAGACGCATGGCAACCTGCTTCCCATCTGGGCTTTCCCATGCTCTCCTCAAAAGCCCATCTACGACCGTAAGTGAATCCCATTGTGACCATAAAGCCTTCAGCCCCACTTCTTTGTTGGAAACATCCTTCCATGCTGGACGCGTTCCCTCTTCTTTTGCTCTCAACATGGGTCCGATTTCTACATTGCGCAATTGCTCTTGCCTCAGAGTTTTCTTTGACCAACTCTCTGGAAGATCGACCTTGACAGTGTTGACTTCAACCATGTTCGACAATCTTTCCACCTGAGGGTAGCGCTTGCAATCTTCTTTATCTGGTTTTCTGGATAATGCAGGAGTCTTGACTGCCTGCGTTGTCAACAGCCTGGTTTTCTCGCATTGGTCGTTCACTTTTGACAGAATAAATTGTTCGTTCCCAAACATTCGCTTTCCTACGTCAACAATAAATCCATACTGTTCCATAATGTCCAGTCCCAAAATGAAGTCATCCGTGATGTCAGCCACGATGACCCTGTGGTCGAACCTCAAATGCCCAATCTGCAAACCCAGGTCTACTTCTCCATGAACCGTAGCCCTGTCCCCCGTAGCTGTCCGGACGATCACTTCATTTTGCCTCTTGGTAATCTTTTTGCCCGATATAAATCCTGGCCGTACCTGTGTCGATGGTAAACAAACATTTTCTTCCATTCACATGGCCTTGTAACAATAGACTATTCGAAATTCCTCGAAGCTGGGAAATCTTTATTTCTCTGGGGTCACTGCATTTCCTAGCCAGAACAACCCCCCTGGTGTAGTTTTCCTGCTTCTCTTCAACATTCACAGCATTTACTCGACTCTCCGAGTTCTGTTGTCGACAGTCTCGTTTCATGTGTCCTACCTTGCCGCAGTTGTAACATTTAATACCACCACTCGGCTTTCCTTTATTTTGCTGTTTATCCTGCTTTCCTAGGCCATCCAATTTATCGAATAGTTTGGTAAACATTTTCTGCATCTCAGTCAACATAGGGTTCTGATTCATTTCTGGTTGCGATTCTTCGAGAGTCACAGCACTCTCGCACTCTCGACCTTGGAGTATCCCTATATGCGGCTTCTACTTCCAGTGCACGCACCAAAGCTTCGCTACTACTTTGGTGTCTCGTCAGCCTCAGAACTCGCCTGACCTCTTCGTCCCTTATACCATCTAAAAAGGCCCCCACGGCTAATTGTTCCCGGAATTCTTTAGGTGCATTTGGATACGCCAGGTGTGCCAGTCTCTCTATCGCAACTTCAAATTCTTGTAAACTTTCCCCAGCTTTTTGCATCCGGGATTTCAGCTGAGCCTGGTATAATTGGGCAAGGTGTTGATCGCCATACCTCAAGTCTAATGCAGCTTCCAAGACTTTAAAGTCCCTTTGTTTCTCAACTGGGATGGTTTGGAGTAACTCTGAGGCCTGGCCCCTTAACGCCAGAACTAATGCCATGGCCTTTTCCTCATTATCCCAGTTGTTCGCACACGCTGCCGCCTCAAACTGCCTCTTGTACGTCGTCCAGGAACCTTGGTCGTCAAAAGAAGGAGGTTTTAGTCGCTGACCTGATGATACCACCTGCTGGCTTCCTCTATCTCTCAACTGTCGTTTAAGCCGGTCTATTTCTCCTTTGACTTCTTCTTCGAACTTGTTTACTTTTTCTTTAACTTGACCGACTTCTGTCTCGACTTCACCTACTTTTTCTTCTACCTTGTTTATCTCTTCTTTGACTTCACTCTTTAATTCTTCGTTGGCAGAAATGATAGCGTCCTGCTGTATTTTCATTTGTTCATTCAGAATTTTCCTTAATTCTTCTTGGCGTCTTTCTTGTTCCTCTTTCTCCTCTTGACGTCGTCTTTCTTGCTCTTCTTTCTCCTCCTGCTGTCGTATCTTCAGGTCCTCCATCATTTTCTTCAATTCATCTTTTTCTTCTTGACGTCTTCTTTCTTGCTCTTCCTTTTCTTCCTGGCGTCTTCTCTCTTCATCCTGACGTCGTTTTTCTTGCTCTTCCTTTTCTTCTTGCCGTCTTCTTTCTTCATCCTGACGTCGTTTTTCTCGCTCTTCCTTTTCTTCTTGGCGTCTTATTTCCTGGTCTTCCATAATTTTCTTTAATTCATCTCGCTCTTCTTGACGTTTTCTCTCCTGTTCTTCTTTGTCTTCCTGCCGTTGCTGCGCCATCATTTTTTGGAATTGTTCGAATAGGTCCTGTATTTGTTTATCGGATGCCATACTTCTTGTTGTTACGGGCATACGATGAAATTAAAATAAAATAAATTTAACTGTCACGTCAATATCGGTAATGGAACTTTCCAGACAAATCTCGAAATAGCACGAGAAAGTCTTATCCAGAGTCTTTTGTCAATATCCAGTTCAGAGAATTTAATAATCTCCACTAATGTCCAAATAGAAAAGTTCTACAATGTCTCAAAAATGCACTTAACGAAAATAACCCTCGAACAAATGTCCAGTAAATGAGTCCTCCGTGTTAGCACTAAACCTCGAACACTCCAGCACAACTTCAGAGCTCCTCTTGTCATAAAATCCCACTTCTGACACCAATTTGTCGCGTGTTTCCACCCTTAGGAAACTACCCCTTGCAAATTCCGTGGGTTCCAAAAATATAACAAGAGATGTCCACTAACACACTTTATTAAATATTTACTGGATACTTCACAATACTATTATTAATTTAAATACACTTTACTGACTAAAAATCACAATGTTTATCACTTTATTTATCTTTGAAGTCTTAACCTCACTTTCTATACTTTCTGAACTTTCTGAACTACTCGCCGAGAATGCGGTCGGTCTTTTATACCCAAAAATGACAGATCTCGATTGTTCTGTGATGACGCCACCATTCTCTAGATCATTCAAGATGTCACCAGAACTAACTTCTGGTAGGTTTCTCGAGTAGGTGCAAATACACTACATTCATTCTAAGGGTTGTAACACATTACAGTATTAAATATATCTCAGGAATAATAAAATAGAATTATATACTCGAAGTTGCTGAATTTTAGTGTTAACAAAAATGTATTCTTGATTTACGGTAAGGTAAGTAAAACATTTGCTTATAATTAAGAAATCAACCAATGTTATGTAGTTTTAAAGATTCATTCGAGAATTAACCTCATATAGTTTGATTAAGGTATGGCATATTATATACGCACAGTTGTATAATTAAGTAAAAAGTTTTCTTGTAAAATTTTGATAACTCCAATATTAACTTAGATATTTTTCATTAAGAGCAAAAATCCTCGATTTTTAGCAATTTTTTGAAGATGGCGACGAAAGATCACTGAGGATTCATGATGACTCGATGTATTATCACTCCTGGGCCCATTAGGAACATCTATATCAAAAATCAGCATTATACCATTTTTGTGCTCGATCAGTAATTTTAGAATCCCTGTTTACTACACTATAAAAATAAACCCATAAATGACTCCAATACCTAAGGAAAAAAATTGCTCATTTTGAAACTTCACAGGTAGTCGGGGAGCCCTCCCTAGCTGTACGTGCACCCCCCGCCCGATCCTTGGGGACAATGTTTTTCATAAAGATTGAAACCTAAGGAACAATTTAAGACATATTCTAAAAAAAAAAGAACTGGCTGTACTTTCAAAATGGCGGCCATATGTTAAAAAAAAACTGTTGCCAATGTGGTTTTTGTCATTTAACACAAAAACTAAACAAGATGGACAAAAAATTTCTTCACAAAAAACAACGTGTATAAAATTTTCTACAATTTTGTACATATACAATATTTTGATAGGAGTTACCATTTTCCAGATAAATGAGTCCAAAATTAAGAAAACATGGAAATTCATATATCGGTAAATCATTTAAAAGAAATAACTGTGACAATTATTGTAAGGCGTATAATATAACTTTATATTATTAACATAAAAATAAAATAAAATAAACTGAAAAAAATTAATAATAATAATAACATTATAATTTGCAGACATTTATCTCGAAAACGGTAACAATGATATCTGGAAAACGGTAACTCCTATCCAAATATTGTATAGGAACAAAATTGTAGAAAATTTCATGCACTTTGTTTTTTGTGCAGAAAGTTTTTCTCCATCTTTTTTAGTTTTTGTGTTAAATGACAAAAACAATATTTGCATTTTTTTTTAAACGGACGCCATTTTGGAAGTACATCCAGCTGACTTTTTTTTAGGACATGTCTTAAATTGTTCCTTAGGCTTTAATCTTTATGAAAAACATTGTCCCCAAGGATCGGGGGGGTGCACGGACAGTTAAGCTGGGCTTCCGTAGTGTTACGTTTTATACTGAATCTTATATTTTATCTTAAGAGCTGAATCATTTATCTGGGAAATGGTAACTCCAATGCAAATATTGTATAGGAACAAAATTGTAGAAAATTTTATGCACTTTATTTTTTGTACAGAAAGTTTTTCTCCATCTTTTTTAGTTTTTGTGTTAAATGACAAAAACGATATTTGCAAATTTTTTTTTTTTTAACGGACGCCATTTTGAAAGTGCAGCCAATTTTTTTTTTTTTAGGACATGTCTTAAATTGTTCCTTAGGCTTTAATCTTTATGAAAAACATTGTCCTAAAGGATCGGGGGGGGGGGGGGGGGTGCACGGGCACTTATGGTGGGCTCCCGTAGTAAGGTGAAACAAAACAGTTTATTGTAAATAACTGATACTCTGTAATAGTTATGAAAAAATATTTGATATAAGAAGTTGTGGCTACAGAAATTATGCGTATTTTGATTTTCTAGTCATCTCTTTACGATAAAATCTCTTCGAGATATAAATTTTGAAATTTGGGCACTTTCGAAGATGAGTTGCACATTAACAATTTTACACGTATTAATAATATTTGAGGTGTTTCTTGTCTTCGCATGGCGTTCTGATTCTGATTTCTAATGTATTTTACGTATTTTTATGTTTTAAACAACAAATTGTTGAATAAAAAAAACTCGGCAGCTACTGGAAGCGGCTGGAACCTCCCCATCCGGTGGATCTTTGAAGCCGAAAGGAGCACTAAAAAATATGAACGATCTCATTTAATTATATTTATTACGTTGAAACATTTTTTTCATATTAAAATAAAAAAAAAATCTTGCTATCGGTGGAATTTGAACCTACGAACTTGGGTGTTAAATTTATAGTCTGCATTTATTAATGTTTAAAGATACAATAATTCGCGATTCCGGAGCCAGCTAAACAAACACGGCGAATATCTCCGAGGTGGGTGTAATGCTGAGCGGGGAGGGTCTGGTTTGGCGGTGACGAAAATTAGTTGGTGAGTTAAAACTCCTGCCTAATGGAGAAATGCTTAAATATAACAATATCGTGCAACGTAGTACACGAGAGTACTTAAAAGTAATTAAAATTAAAACTGTAAAAACTATCGATTTCGCGCACACACGAACACTTAAAAATTTGATTGCTGGCACGGGAAAACAAAATTCAACGAAAAAAACCGTTTGAGACAATTCTACCCTGGTAGTCTTCCTAACGCCAGGAAAGTGTCGTGGATAGTTAAAAGTGTGTAATGTTATGTGAAATTTTGGTTTGTTAAGAATCTATTAGTAGAGACTGAATTTAGAGACAAAATTGACAAGGAACAAAAAAGGTAAAAACGAATAGAGGGAATAGAGAGGGGTTGGTTGTTGTAGGTTTTGGTGAAGATTAAAAGTGGGGAAAGGAGAAGTTGTCGTAGAGAAAAGTATGTTTAGAGAGGTTGCCAAAAGATAGGCATCGCCTGGTATGGTAGGAGGTGTAGCTTCGAAAAGAATCGCATTATGCTGTTGTGTTCGAGAACTCGGAGTTTTCTCAGTGTCGTGGCCGGTATGCTGCACCACACCGCGCAGCGGCGCCGCGTATGTGATGGCCGGCCTGATCACCACCGTATACAACAATTTTTTATTTGTCCTGTTGAGTTCGCGATCCCTGGCCATAAGTGGATACAGACTCCTGGAGATGGAGTAGACATTGCGTATTGTCTCGTTTATTTGGATGTTGAATGTGAGTCGCTTGTCCAAGTTCACCCCTGGATACTTCACGAACCGCTTAATTGGAATTTGGCGTTCTTGTTCGGCTTCGGGATTGGCACGACCACGGCGCATTTCCACTGGTTGGGCCAGTGCTGCAGTCGTAAGATCG
Source organism: Rutpela maculata (assembly GCA_936432065.2). NCBI lineage: Eukaryota > Metazoa > Arthropoda > Insecta > Coleoptera > Cerambycidae > Rutpela > Rutpela maculata. The sequence goes on along the minus strand of OW386286.2, from coordinate 55,191,846 downwards.
CGTTGACAATATACGTCAACTGCACAATATCATGTAAAAACATAATTTAACATTTTTTTCAAGAATATTTTCAAACTATTTTGAAATTATCCATAATTAAATCAAGTTCTTTGACTAACCCTGTAGAGCTGGCAAGGATCTGTTAACTGAAAATCTGCAGTTGCGTTTGTCTAATATGTATACCTACTATGTTTTTTTTTACTTGATGAGTCGCTTTGGAAATGCATTTTTATGTGATGTAAATGATGAAATTGAAAGTAAACTTTGAAAAACGACAAGAAAATGTCTGAAGGCAATTAATTACAAAACATAATATTAAAGATGTTCTTAATGAATCATTTATTCGTGGAATAGTCTCCCCAAATACCACAAATTTTATCTATAAATGTTTACTCAAGCTAAGTTGTCAAAATGTAATATAATTCGTGTAAAGTGGCAGTTTATTATCAAAGATTAATTAAATAATAAATAAACTGTCAATTTACGCTCTATTGTATATAAGCTTTCGAAAAAAATTTTACCAATAGAATTCTAAGCTCCAGTGATATCATATGCGATAAAATTATTATTACAGCAAATATAAATAAAGTTTCTTAAAAATCACTAGACGTGCGATTTTAAGTGATAAACTTGTTAAATGGTTAATATACAACTCATCTTCGGAACCACACGAATTTCAAAAAACGAAAAATGCGTGTAATTTTCGTAGATACAACCTTTATTTGAGTCATTTTTTCATAACTGTTAAAAATTTTTAGTTATCTATGAAAAACCATTTTGCCCTACCTTCTCACCACCATGAAAATCCCATTGCTTGGGGTTGGACGGCTGGTACACTTTTTTTGTGAGTTCTTTGATGGCTATAATGAATAGTTCTGTCAAATTTCAAAATGGGGTAATTTTTTTCCTAATTAAAGTGCTATTTTTTTTACTGTACTATAAATGATATGAGCTAATTAGTGTTTAGAATCCTTTTGAAAATCCATACAAAATTTTTACTTGTAGGAATGGAGTTTTTCAAATGTTGGAATTGCGGGAAAACGTACAAGACGCAGAAATCGCTAAGCCGTCACGTGCATCAAGAATGTGGAAAGCCCAAAACCCACACTTGCCCAGTGTGCTTTAAAAAGTTTAGAAGGAAGGATTCGATGAAGACACATGCTAAAGAAGTTCATTTGCAACGAGACCCGGGGTTTAAAGTATTCATGTGAGATATGTACTTAATTTATTTATCTGTTTACTACCAAGTATATTTCTATATGTATTTTGATTGCAGTGTCATACAAAATACGCAGAATTTAATAGAAGAATGTAATGTAAGTCTTTACGTTGTCTGTTTTGAAATGTAATAATAATAAAATATGATATTTATTTCCCACATTTTAAGCTACTTTTATACCAATACATCACAAAACTTCCCATGTGACTGTCGAGAAAAGCAGACGTGGTGTCTCATAGTGCTCTGCCTCCAAAGGATACCCATGAAAATTTGTAAAAGTTATATACAAAGTGATAAAGTGTAGAAAATATATTTAAGTTTGTATAAGTGGATGGCATGAGTTTGGAAAATAATATATATCTCGGGACTTGTTCAGTAATTTTATAAAAAATACTAGTTAGTCTTTAATTAGGTACACAAACCAAAACTTTCCAAGTGCTTCTCTGGCCTAACGGAGTAAATTATAGTATATAAAGTGCAGTGAAATCGTGTACCTGCCAGGCGGAGGAGAAAGAAATCGGTAATAACCGAAGACAGAAACAAAACAACAAACGAAAAGTCTTTATAATTTTATTTATATTAGTAACAAACATCTGATTTGTAATTAACAAGTGTACGTAGTGTAGCATGTTGTAATTTTACTTCCACATCCAGTGGTTAGAACGCAAAAAAAAATAAGTTTTTACTGTTCAGATAGGCTTAGAATGTCATGAAACGTCGAGATTTTAAGTTTGAGCAAAAAAATTTTGTCTGTCTTGTCCGTTTAAGATATTGACTTGAAATTTCGTACATATATCAACGAGATCTGGAACTAGATTAGATTCTGGATTAGATCTGGACTAGATTAGATTAGCCACCCCACTTATTAAAAGGTAAAGAAATAAAATTGTGATTTAGTGAGTGTACAAGAACCAGAGGCCTCAACATTTTTTTTTACTTTGGTCAAAAGAAAAAGACACTAAGGCACAGAAAAGTTATGAAATTTTAAAAACACAAACAACAGTAAGACTATGAATAGATTTAGACTTAAAAAAAACCGATAACCAAATTTTGTTAAAATAATTATATTTTTTTAAAAGTTATTTTTAAAAAAATCAAGAAATAATTTACACCCTGTATCTTGCTTAATATTAACTTTTGGACTAAGGTAAGTTTAGCTCAATAACAATATTCTTACGTAGGAAGTTTGCTATTGCTCTGTGTACTATTATGTATGATGGGACACCTTGTATATTACACATTTAAAAATGTCTGCATACATAATAATTAACATGGATTCTTTTTTGTTTTAGAAGAATCTTCGACAAAACTGGTCATATTTGACATTGGAGGGAAGTGCTTTAATGCCGATATCAAAAAGTTAACTTACTTTTCATAAAAACGATATTTTCCTTTTTATTTACAGTGTTGGGTGAATTACTGCAAAATGGGGATAGAATTACAGATATCCATATGCACGAATATAACTATTAGCTTTTCCATTTATACGATAGAATAGAAATAGGGACCGAATCGGGTAACTGTAGTGGAAAAAACATTTTGTATTGCGTTTTTTTCCTGAGCTATTAGATAGATATTGATGATATAATAATAATAAATATATAAATGGTCTTAAATTTTTCTTAATGATGAATGTAACAAAATAGAAAAATAGACTGACAAAAAATATAATTAATCAATCTTTAAAATGCTTTTTTGATTATTTCTGTATCATAAAAAATAATGAAGTTATGGCCGAAACAATGTGCGTTTTCACATTTTATTTAAAAAAATGTCGCCATTTTGTTAGTGTAATTGTCCAGTAATTGAACATTTTTTTTTCAAAATGCTATCTAAATGTAGGAGTGGTTTTCACTCCTTGAGGGTAAGAGCATGTATTCGGACCATATAGAAAGTGAAGATAATACCTTTTACTGCAAAAATAACCCATTAAGAAAAATTATCAGCACATATGAAATTATTCCAAATTTTTACATATATTTATTTCCACATCCAGTTACGCAAGTAACTATTGTTCAAATAAGCTTAGTATGTCATGAAATGTCGAGATTTTAAATTTGAGCAAAAAAAAAAATTCTGTCTATTGTTCTGTCTGTCGTTCTGTCTGTAACTTTTTTACGCGCGATTACTCTGGACACGTTTAAGATATAGTCTAGAAATTTGGTACAGCAACTTCCATTACCACCCCCAACTCTTTGTTAAAGGGGGCGAAAAAAATAAAATTGTGATTCAGTGTGTGTACAAGAACCAAAGGCCTCAACAATTTTTTTTAACTTGGCATATCATTTCGTGGGTTTTTAGGGTCGATGATTTCAAATATCAAATTATTAAAATTCCATAAACAATTATTTCCACATAGTGAAGTGCAAATATAGTATCAAATTTTTCGTTGTGAGAAACTTGGATAGAAAATCTGAATGTGGAAGTAGTGATTACTTGGGCAACAGTTTTTACCTCTAAGTACTATACTACTAGAATTTTTTGCAATTTTCTTTCCGACAATGTGTGTTTTCTTCATTGTAAGATCTATACAACCACAGGAATGCAAGGAAACCTACTAAAGACACAATTTTAAACATTCTTTTGTTTAAAAAAATGCCATTTGGGACTTGGATATAATCCAAGATTTCTATACACTTCTTGTAATGTTTACGATACGGAGCAATCTTAAAAGCAAACGCCTATAGCAACGGATTCAATATTGATCCTGTGGAAATACTAATCCATGCGTGATAAAAGATTCATTCCCAGCGTCGTCGTCATGAAGTGTGCCAATTGAAGATATTCTGGATTTGATCTCCATACCTGTTTGAATTTTCTACTCTTTCCCATTACCTGATGTATATTGAACAACTTACCTCTAAATTGTATAAACCAGCAAAAATACACAAAAAAACGCATAGAACTTTAATAATATAATATTTGAAATCACGTACCCCAAAGACTTCTAAAACGTTAGGCCACATCAGTATTGAGGCTGATGCCATTAAATCACAATTTTATTTTTTTTACCTCCTTCGATAATGGTGTGGGAGTAGTAGTGGGGGTGGCTGATGCCAAAAAAATTTTGATTTTGATCTCTCGTACAAAAATATAGAAAATATTATCTAGTACCAGATCTCGTTCTAATACATAGGTGTACCAAATTTCAAGTCTATATCATAAATAATTCCAGAGTTGTTTTTTCCTCAAACTTTCGACGTTTTAGCATATTTGAAGAGAAACAAAAAACATTTATTTTTTTTGCCGTTACTGTGTTTTCACTCAACTACATGGATTTAGAAGTTACTGTTTTAGATCGTCTCTTGATATTAACATTATGTAGCATTAGCTATCTAATAAACACATTTATACATTTTTATGTCAATAATTTTAGATAAATTTTAGGAAAATACCAATGCGGCGCCTGTAAGAAAAGTTATTCCAAGAAATTTTCTTATTATGCCCATAGAAGCTATTCATGCAACGTTCAGAAGGCCAAATGTAGATTTATTTGTTCTATAAAATACTGCAGTTTCAAGACAAACTTGAAGTATAATTTTAAAAGGCACATCGGTACTCATGCATCTAGAGGAGAAATTGTAGAGCATAATTATGTCTTATAATAGAAATAAATTGCTTAATTATTTACCTGCTCGTTGTTTTTTTTTGTTCTTATGAGTTAGGTGGAGAACTCGTGGCAAAATTGTACCATTTCAAACCATCACGATGAAAAAATGTATGAGAAATAGAATCTTATAAAAAATATGAAATCGCTGGTCTCCATAATCATTTCCTGTCGGAAAGATGTTTATTGAGGGTAATTATCGACTAAATTGGTTATTTCACTACTTTTACAAATTATCTTAATGAAAGAGCATAGCAGGATAAGCATGCGTATGCTGCCCCCGCACGAATCTGGTCGAGATTTTGATCACAAGTTGATAGTAGTGCGAAATGAAATTTCCCAAAATATTGGAAAACCATTTTTATTGGAGTTATAGGGATAAAAAGAAAAATCGGAAAAATTTTTCTTCTCAAGAACAGATAAACCGATATTTATGAAGAATACGGCTTTTGATGGCACAAACGTAGAAGAAAATTACTGAATTAATTTGTCGAAAATAGTTATTTTTATACCAAGGCCTCGAAATTCCTTTTTACGTACCGAGAGAAAAATTATCGCCGAGGCAAGATAATCTCGAGGGCGCTAAAAAATTTCGCGGCAATGGTATAAACACTATTTTTTGTGCAGCCGTAAATTATAGTTAGTATAGATGGTGAAAATAACACCACCGTTTATGCTATATTTTGCTAAATAAACGCGGTGGCCTTAACGTCAGAGCGTTTCTATGGAAACGGTATATTTTGAATATAGGTATACTTGACAACTCTCGAATAATCGCAAAAATGTCTGAGAGCGATAATGAGATTTCAATTTCTTGTACTCCCCCAGAGTTAAAAAGTATTATAAATTCGGCGCTTGCCGATGTAATACCAGAAAAATCCAAACTGATATACGAAAAATGTTACAGCGAGTTAAAATATAACAATTTTTGCTTATCATATTTTAGAAATGTCAATTTTGAAGTGACTTAAACGTCAATTATTATGAAAGTGACTTTTAGTTTTTTGGCCGTTACTAAGGGTAACGGCCGTGAAATTGAATTTCTTGGCCTGTTTTGAGAACGTAAAATACTCATTTCATGTACGGCTGCACAAAAAAGTGTTTTCAGTTCAGTTCATTTGCCGAATTTTTTTTTTCCAAAATTAATATTTTTATGGGATGTGCTCGAGGGACACCCATTATTTTCTCTCAAATACATGTTTAGATACACCCTTAAAACATCTCCAATTGTCAAAGCGATCGGAAGTTTAGAACGTATTCAAAAAATTGATAATCTGAGCGTAGTGCGTGCGGCGCAGTTCATTATTACATCTTACCACGCTTACTGGCGTCCATTACACCCCCACCGTCCAGTTAGTATCAAACTTCAAGTAGTGCAATGCAGATATTTTCAAAATCTCTGACGTCAACTGCTGAGTCAAACAAAGTTTGAAAATCTGAACATTTGCAATACTGACATCTGCAGTCAGCCTACGAAAGAATTATAGTTTCCAAGATCCACCATGTAGATCTCTTAGTATGGGGTGCTTATTTATCGCGGATTTCCTTGCCTCTCACTAGTCGGTGTGCTTGTTTATTTTGAGTCCCTTTGGCTCTCACTGGTCGGAGTGCTTGTTTATTGTGAGTCCCCTTACTACGGATGCCCACCCTGAGTGTCCCCGATCCTTGGGGACAATGTTTTTCATAAAGATTAAAGCCTAAGGAACAATTTAAGACATGTCCTAAAAACTAAATTGGCTGCACTTTCAAAATGGCATCCGTTTAAAAAAAAATTTGCAAATATGGTTTCTGTCATTTAACACAAAAACTAAAAAAGATGAAGAAAAACTTTCTGCACAAAAAACAAAGTGCATAAAATTTTCTACAATTTTGTCCCTATAAAATATTTTGATAGGAGTTACCATTTTCCAGATAAATGATTCAGCTCTTAAGATAAAATATAAGATTCAATATAAATCGTAAGACTACGGGAGCCCACCCTAACTGTCCGTGCACCCCCCGATCCTTGGGGACAATGTTTTTCATAAAGATTAAAGCTCAAGGAACAATTTAGGACATGTCTTAAAATAAACTGGCTGTACTTTCAAAATGGCGTCCGTTTAAAAAAAAATGCAAATATTGTTATCATTTAACACAAAAACTAAAAAAGATGGAGTAAAACTTTCTGCACAAAAAACAAAGTGCATAAAATTTTTCTATAATTTTGTTCCTATACAATATTTGAATAGGAGTTACCATTTTCCAGATACCATTGTTACCGTTTTCGAGATAAATGTCTGCAAATTACAATATTATTATTATTATAAATTTTTTTCAGTTTATTTTATTTTTGCTATGTTAATAATATAAAGTTATATTATACGCCTTACAATAATTGTCACATTTATTTTCTCTAAGTGATTTACCGATATATGAATTTCTATATTTTCTTAATTTTGGACTCATTTATCTGGAAAATGGTGAGTGGAAACGGCTGGTTTTTAGCAATTTTGGGGGTGACGCACTGTTTTTAGAGCCATAGGACTCCGATTTTCGTGATCAGTGACAAAAAACATAAAATACAAGTGGTCCCGATGAGGGGGGCATTCCGAGCGTCAAACCCCGCGTTTTATATGGACTATATCCTGCTATACTCTTTATGTTAGTTGTAGAAAAATATATGTATTTTTATAATAATTTGGTCGAACTAATCCCATTTTGCCGGAAGTACTCAGCAGAACATTTCAAGGGGGTAGAATTTTCAGTACGTCAATTCTCTTATCGAATATCGCCTTAATTTTTTTTTGTGTCTTTAAGTTTGAACCTTCTTATAAACAAAAATATTGGGCTACCATGGCGAAAATTGCTGTATATGTATGACAGACTTAATTTTTTACCAACATCGTTTCCCTCTTTATAAAGCAGTGGCAGATGTGTATGAATAATATATTGTTCAATTAGATAAATAAGAACTATTTAAAAATGTTTTTAAATTAATATATTTAATAATAATACAGGATGTATATCTTATTGATTGTACACTTTTTTTGTTGTATTTTTCCTATTCTATAATTAGGTCTATCGACCTGTATATAAATAATTAAATATTTACCAGTGTACAACAGTGTAAAAAAAACATTTGTTATTCATAAATTTTTTTATTAGGTTATCACAAATGTCACACTTGTGGGAAATTGTACAAACTTAAGAGATCCCTAGTAAGACACGCAAGATTTGAATGTAATACTCCGGCACCCTATCCATGTCACTATCCCAAGTGTTTTTATCGAGCCACGAGAAAGTATATATTAGTTAACCATCAGAAACAAAGACATAACCAAGATGGAACGGAATTTAAGGAATAATAACCATGGCATTGTTTTGCAAAAAATTATTGACACATCTAGAACAGTCATTTGATCCGTGAATTATTCCTACAAGGATTTTTTTTCTTTGTATAATGTAGGTGGGTTGCCACAATTATGTATTAATGTTTTTCACGAAAGTATTGTTTCCGCTACGGCCGCCATGTTGAAAAAATGGCGCTCAAATTAGGTTCTTCTTAATTATCTCCCTTCCTGTTCAGGGAGATAATTAAGAAGAACCTAATTTGAGCGCTATTTTTTCAACATTTTTTCAATGAGGTGTTACCGATATTATACAATGTGAATAAAGCTACAACTTTTATTTAAACTATTTTTCTCTACTGTTAATATGTTATGTTATAAACAGTAGGGTGGCCCATCTTTTTCGAAATCGAAATTTTTTATTTCTGACCCCTGCAAATGGTTCCATTGAAGAAAAAACAGTCCCCTCAAAATATTATTGAGGCAAATTGAAGGCAGAATGTATTATTATGCAAAAATAAAAGTAAATGGAATTATTTACATTATTTGGTTGATGCATTGTTTTTTTTTTTTTAATCAGCAACATTTATCTTTAGAATGACTAATCAAGTCATACAAATGTCAAAGACATTATCTGTTGTGACTATGACATGTGTCATACTACTGTAAATTCGTAGTCTAAGAAAACTAGACTAGAAGTTTTTGAAATAAAACTCTCATTTTATCTTTGTGTATTTTATTATGAAACGTTTTTTTCATACATAGTACCAAATATTATCCTAAATCTACAAGACATATAGTAATAAAAACAATATTTTTTGCACTAGGCCAAAGAATGCGACAGGGTTTCTTTTTTTACATTTGGAAACTGTGATTTATAATCATTTACAACTTGGAGTAAAAACTGTTTTTGGTCTTCATTTTTTGTTAAAATGTCATTATAGTCAGTAATAAGTTTGATTCCTCTCTCAGCGGCATCATTTACAACTTTAATTTTGTTTACAATATTGAAACATCGGGTATAACTTTCATTTTCCCTCCATGTTGTTGGATCATTTTCCAAAAATTCCATAGACAAACCTAATTTTTGAAAAAACTGTTTAGTGTTCTCGCATATGAAGTCCTGAATTTCCTTGTTTTCAACGTCAGTAATGTTACTAATCATAAGTCGTTTAATACCCTCTTGATTTGGTGCTTTCCTATTCAAAGCTTTAACCATTTCTCTTTTAGTGGTAACTGAAATATCGTCATCAAAGAAAGATAAGCCAACATTTACTGAATTAAGGTACCACAAATGGTTCACTATTTTCCTACTTGCGGCTTGAGATATTTCTTTGTCAATATTTTGATAATTAATGAGTTCTTTACAAAAGTCTAAGTCATGAAGCGGTGCTTTACTAGCAAATGACGCTGTAAACCAGGCCTTTACATAAACCTTTACAATAAAGAGACATATATCTTCAATACCTATTTTTTCTTTTTTAGTTAGTTGGAACTGATCTTGGAAAAAAAATATTTTTAGACAGTAAATGGCTTTGGCCATCCAACGTGCATGATGAAATGCCCCTGGTTGATAGAATGTCGTGTGAGTGGGCTCTTCTTCAACAAAAAGTTTAGAAAGCGTTAAAAATTCTTTATAATCATCACGAGGCTGTTACAAAGTTAAAGCTGCATTTAGAAACTTTACAATTTCGGCTTTAACTGGTTGTAAAATGTGTTTAATTTTTGATACCTGAAATCCAGTTTTTAGTTTATTTTGATCTTTTTAGGCCAAAATTCCCTAAAATGTTTAAATAGTGGCACATTTGGACCAGATGAGGAAGGCATTTTTATGTCAAACACACTTCTCAAAACCACTTCAAAAATATGATGTCTACAAGGAAAATATAGAATATCTCTTTCTAATTTTTATTGCAATAGTGTGACTGCCCCATTTATATAATCCATATTTGATGCTGTTGTATCACAACACAAAGCTATTACCTTTTCGTCCAAATTCCATTCACAAAGCACATCATAAACTGCTTCAGTCTGTTCTCTTCCAGTTGAACTGGGTAAAGCTGGTACTCCAAGTAGTTGTTCAATATCTCCACTAGTAACTAAGATAGCAAGTCTATCGATATTTCCCATTCCAGTGAGAGAAGGTAAAAGTTTTCCATCCCAATGGATGACTGGGGCCGGCAATTCAGAATTACCGAAGGCAGTTTTTAATATTTCAGCTCTTTCTTCGCGGATGCGTTGTCTAGAGCGCCGAAGTGTGGTTCTGCTGATGGACAAACATGTGGTGTCATGTCTTAGTGCTTCTACTACTGCCGTCAAAATATGGACTCCATACCTGTCGCTTATTTTGCAAGCATCAAATGCAGCGGCTATTTTTGGTGTGATGATGTTACATGTTCCATACAATCTCCTCTTTTTTGGCTGTGACGGGCCAGGCTGGTCTTGTAACAACTCTTCTTGGGCTTCGATTATTTCATCTTTATTTTCGTTGGAGTCGGCTGAATTACTACTTGATGATGGACAGGTGACTGTTTCCTCTAATCTAGCTTTTTCTTGTTGACTTCGTTGCATTCGTTCGGATAATTTCTGTAATTTCTCCTCAGCTGATTTTTCTTGAGAAGCAAGTTGGTAATCAATACCATGCATAAATCCAGGACGTCCCTTTTTTCTTTGGTTAATTAAAAACTGTTTATCTTCATCTATTTTCATCAACTCCAATGCATTTGCATGAGAAATGTCAAAGAGATCGTCCAATTTTTCAACGAAATTTTTTTCTTTACTCCCGCACTGGCCCTTTTAGCCGATTTTTGTAAGTTCCTCCACTCTGCATAAAGTTTATCTAGTTGTTTAACACAATGAAAATCCTGACGCGTCGGAATGCGAGCTTTATCCCAAAAAACTGACACCTCTTTTATTGTTAATTTAGCACTTTCATGTACATTTAGCTTCACTTCACGAATGTTATAAAAGAGCACTTGTAATACTTGTCTATTAGACGGCAATTTATTGCCAATGATTTGTGACGAATAGTGTCCAACTAAGTAAATGAAAGTATCCTTTCGTAAGGATCTAACATCAGCCATCGTTAAATGTTTTTTCAAAAAGGAACGTATGCTAGAACTTATAATGTCACCACTGTAAAACACAATTGCAAACTGGCATAAAAACCTACCGTAGGTGCATTATATTTCCAAACTTCCAAAACAAATAATTTCTAGGAAATAATTACACCAATAAAACATTATGAGAAAAGAGGTAGATATTTGTATTTTAAGTAAAATTTAAGTGTATTACCGTAATAAAATCTTATCTACAAATTTCTACCTGAATGCGACACGGGTTACCGTAATAAAATCTTATCTACAAATTTCTACCTGAATGCGGCACGGGTTACCGTTCACCGAATTATCTGAAACTTTGACATAAATTATTCCTAGTATAATAGTATATTTTCGTGGGGTGAGACTTAAAAAATACGCAAAAAAAATTCACCCCCTATACTGCCCTCCTAACTTAGAAAGCAGTATCTCCATCTTTACTGGTTTTGAGAAAACGTCTTTTTTAGTTTATTTAACTGGGCCACCACAAAAAACTTAATGAAAATTTTTGAAATTTGTTTTAAGTGTTGTAATATATAGTCAATACTACTTTCTAACTTAGTCAAAGGGGTGTAAAAATGCCCGAAACATACTAGAAGCGCAGCAACTCGAAATTGATAAAATGTGGAGTTACTGCTTTTTAAGTTAGGACGGCAGTATAGAGATGGGCCACCCTAATAAACAGCTATTAGACTGGTGAAAATTTGTGCTTTTCTGCAGATTTTTACAATTTTTACAATTACCGTTGCCCCTACGTAGTAATTAGTTATTTTCAATATTGTGGACTATGCTATTGTACAAAACCTTTGTTTAAAGATTTTTCTTCTGTGGTCGATTGTTTAAAAATAACGGTAGGGATGCTCCGAGGCTTCGGTTCTGCTTCGGTATTCGGCAGCTTCGGCTGGATTTTAAATATTCGGTCTTCGGCCGAAGTGGGTGGAGCTTCGACCGAAGCGGGCCGAAGCACAAAATTTTGTTAGAACTTGCACTTCTTTCTAGGCATATTCATGTGGTTTGTGTGTTTAGCATTTTAGTTGATTATACATTTTGTAAGAGTCTGTATACAATTACAATGAGCAGTAAAACAACTTAAAAAAAAGGCGATTTATGGTAAACTAATTAAACTTTGTTTCACTTTTAATATATGTAAGTAATATGTATTTATCAACAATTTGATTTCATAAAATGAAAAAGTTTCAATAGTTTTTTTCTTCTTAAAAAGGTAATTTAATGTGCCATTTCATGCCTCGGCTGAAGCACCGAAGCTGTTCGGCTTCGGTGGTCGGAGATGGCCGGATATTCGGTATTCGGCTATTCGGCCATATTCCCGCTTCAGCGCACCCCTAAATAACGGTAGCTCGAAGTTTGGAAAATTTTCTTAAATTTTGCATAATCAATAAAATTGACTTACACTTAAGTGTTATTTTTTTAAAAGAATGAGTTTTATTTTAATTTTTCGAGGTTTCACTGATCTGACAAGACAACAATTTTTCTCTGTCGCTAATACTAATACTTTACGATTTACACTTGCTCAATAATGTGAAAAGGGTCTCGCCGGTTGAGTATATAGAATTGGGCCCAGCGCCTTATTGAGCTGTTCATTCACATGAATGTTGCTTATGACTAGGAATGCTCAATAAAATATATAATAAACCTATATCTCCCATATTACCAGAGTTATGGGGATAATAACCCTCAATTTTGAAATTAATTTATTTCAAAACTATTGAAGATAATTAATTGAAATTAATAGGGGACGTTGATATAAAATTGCTTTATATTTTACATTTTTTACATTCCTATTGCGTCATTTAGTGTACATAAAAAATAATTTAATTTTTGAGGGTGCTGTTTTTATATCAACCCCTTTGAGTGACACCTACCAAATTATTTAACACTAACATAGTTATCGTGTGTAAGAATTATTTCAAGGTCAAATTGGTGGAAGATGCTTAAAAATATAAATCTAGGTAATGAACACAGGCACAAAAAAAAATTAAGTGCGAAGACCTAAACCACTTAATTCCTACCCACTTGGAAGCTAATAATCAAAAAAACATACTACTATTTTTAGTTTGGCTCTCAATTATTTTTTTTTTGCTTAAGAAGTATTGATTTTATTAGACAACTAGCTGACCCAGCAAACGTTGTTTTGCCATATAAATTATAAATTTTTGTCCAAAAAATAAAAAGAAAATTTCTGGATAGGGCCACCCTTATCACCTAGGGGTATAAAAAATAACCTACGACCTATTCTCAGACCTACCAAATATACACCAAAAATTTCATAAAAATCGGTCAAGCCGTTTGGGAGGAGTTCGATAGCAAACACTATGACACGAGATTTTTAAATATTAGATATGGTTGGGCCATTTTAATTATTCCACAGTAATATCTCCTCAGGAAGGGACACTAGCGAAAAATGTTTCGGACAAAGGTTGTTCCTTTGAACGGAACAATTTTCCACCTCCTACCCCTGATGAGCGGGGGGTGGAGATAACTTTTGAATTTTTAATGGCACTCCACTTTTGATCACGTATTCTGATTCTACGTGAAAAAGGAGAGTGCCATTAAAAATTCAAAAGTTAGCTCCACCCCCCGCTCATCAGGGAGGAAGGTGAAAAATTGTTCTGTCCAAAAGATGTCCAACTTTGTCTGAATTGAACAACTTTTGTCTGAAACATTTTTCGCTAGTGTCCCTTCCTGAGGAGATATTACTGTGGATTAATTAAAATGGCCTAACCATATTGTCTAATAAAATCAATACTTCTTAAGCAAAAAAAAATAATTGAGAGCCAAGTTAAAAGTAGTAGTATATTTTTTTGGTTCTTAGCTTCCAAATGAGTAGGAATTAAGTAGTCTAGGTCTTCGCACTTAATTTTCTTTTGTGTGTCTGTGTCTGATTTATATTTTTAAGCATCTTCCACCAATTTTTACACACGATAATTATGATGGTGTTAAATAATATGGATTTATTTGGTAGGTGTCACTCAGGGGGTTGATATAGAAACAGCACCCTCAAAAATTAAATTATTTTTTTATATACTAAATGACGTAATAGGAATGTAAAAGAAATGTAAAATATAAAGCTATTTTATATCAACGTCTCCTATTAATTTCAATTAATTATCTTCGAAAAATATTAATTTTAAAGTTGTTACCCCCATAACTCTGGGGATAGAGGTTCATTATATATTTTATTGAGCATTCCTAGTCATAAGCAACATTCATTTGAATGAATAGCGCAATAAGCCACTGGGCCCAATTCCATGTACTTAACCGGCGAGATCCTTTATGCTGCACTGCAGATTCTTGCAATTATCTCTGTCCCCATTGCTACTAGGTAGTAATTAGCTATTGTCAATATTATGAATTATAAATTTTTTCAAAGCGAGTTTCTTTCACTATCAATTGTTCACAGATTACAGCAGCTCGAAAAAAATTCAATATTTTCAAACTTTGAGCTGCTGTAATTTTAAAGTGAATGGAAGAAAGTTGTTTGGATAAAAGTTTTGTAAAATTTTATAGGCTACAATATTGGTAAGAACAATCAATCAATCAATAACAATTTATTAATAGTTTTTATACATTTATGCGCTTCGCCGGAACCTTGTCCGGAGCCAGCCAGACAACTACGTCGCACAGCGTCGTGGTGATTGTAGGGCTGGGCGGAGCAGGTCCGGTTTGGCTTAATGACAGATGATATACAGGTTAGTGCTCCTGTCTGCCGTAGGCAGACTTAAAAACTAAAATAGACATTAAAAATGTGTCCACAAGGACCTAAAACTAATTAAAAGAATAACACTATAGAACTATCACTCACTAGACGAAGAAATTAAGAACAAATTACTACATAAGTGTAACGGGGACAGCGAAGCACAAATTTTCACCATTTTGTCAGCTTCTTTAAATAAAAGTTGCAGATTTTTTCATTTTCTTTGAACTAACTGGAAAAGAGATAATTATTGAGGAAGACGTATTTTTTTCAACATAGCGGCCCTAGGGGGCAAAGATATTTTTGTGGAAAACATTAACTAATGTTTGTTGCAACCCCCTTTACATAATACAAACAAGAAATTCCCTGAAGGAATTATTCATTCCCTTTTTTTGTTATATTAACTTATTTGTTGTATTAATTTAAGTTTCTGTGATTTCTATTATATGTAGTTGCTTTATTGAAATATATATATTTTTTTAATGAATTTTATGTAAATGATCTTTTTGTTTATCTAAACTCAGTTTTCTGTTTGAATAGTTTTTAACAAAATTTGTAGTCTGTGGGGCAAAAATAATTATTTGTACAACAAGGGAGGAAAGTATAACTTCTAAGCCCGATTATGAAGTTTTCTTAACCGATGCATTACCGAAGGCAAGAAACATATATGATTAGTTTTTGCGACTATATCGTCAAAATTAAAGACAATAAAAAAATTCTGACGATTCAGTCATAATATATTTTTCTAAAAGTCAAAATAATAATTTAATTTAAACAGTAGGTAATACATTTTTTGTGGATGCGAAGGGGGAAATCAAGGTTACGAGCTTGGATGTGGCTGATTTTTGGAAAAAGTTATTTACAAAATTCCAAAAAGAAGCTCTCCTATATTATTCTAGACTTCCTAGATGCTGACACCGCACACGCCATCTCTGGACCGATAACCAAACCAACCAACCAACTAACTTAATTCCTGTTACTTATACATATAACTTGTAGGAAACTCACATAAATGTCTCTGGGGGTAGAACATGTAAAAGTATGTTGAAACAAGTGCCAGACGCGAATCAATTATTTATGGATACTTTCTTTTAACATTTTTAAAGAGCGGCAGCGATTACGTAATGCCAGAAGCAATACCATTGGTGTTTTTTATTATTAGATCTTCACTATTTTCAACTTCTTGCATACGAACAAATCGTTAACGCCCCTCTCTCTCTCTCCCTAGCTATAAGTGCTAAGCTGGCATAGTACGGGAGCCTGATGTCGTGAGTAAGGAAAGTAGTCTCTCAACCTTGGTCAAATACACTGGGTTTAACCAATTTATCTCACAAGACAAAAGGAAGCGAATATAACAGAAATTGGTGATATAAAAAAGGGCACGATCTGTAGTTAAATTTATTGTGTGCCGTTGAAAGCCTGGTTTCTACAGATAAAATGTAAATATAAAATAATAATCAATGAAATGCCAAAAATAGATAGAATAATATATTAAAATATAAATTATATTTAAATAGCCCAGTCGTTGAAGGTATTTACAAAAACTTGCGAAATGAATATATTTTTTAATGAGTTGGTGAAAGTGTATAGAATAATATCCTGAAAAATTTACATTTGGCTCGGATGCGGAACATAAAAAAGAATTGAAAAAAAAATTTTTTCATCCATTTTTTCAAAATTTTGAAATTAAGTCAAGGTAGGAAAAAGTAATAAATACAAATGAATAGATCATGTGTTTATGAACAAAAAATATCCTAACAAAATTTATCGCTAAAGTCACGGCATTCCCGGAACAAAATGGTCAAGTTATTGCCGTTATTCCTCGGACTGTGACACCGACGCACTAAATTGCATGTCACTAAATCAGAATTTGTTCAATCTATGAGTGTTGGTTAATTTAAAAGATGGAAATTGTAGCTTTCGGATCCTTTTTTGGTTTAAACAATACAAGCAAAGGATGGATGGAAAAAATATCCTTATATACAGTGTGTCCCAGGATAGATGTAACAAGAGGTGTAATGGACCAAAAATTTTGGAATTTCGGAATGGTATTTGGGGATTGAGTCCTGCTTGTTGTAAAACTAAAGTATACCAAAAATGACTTGCTTTGGTGTTCTACAGGGTGTTTTATAAGCAAAGTTGTAAAAATCACCAATAATAAAGTACCTTTATTTTTCAAAATATGAAAAAAATTCCATCAAGAAAAGTTATTTAGAATGCAATTATATACCTCTATACCAAATTTCAGGAATATAAAATTATTTTTTTGAAATTTCCCATTTTTTGCGAATTAAGAGTTGAATTCATATTTAAAGTTGTGTAGGAGCAAATGTTAATCATCTCAAAAAGTAGACTATTGGTAAATACTAAATTAAATATACGAGATGTAAGAAGGTATAATGTTAATCGAACTAATTGTAAAACAAGAAACAATTACTAACAGAAGATTAATGAGGTTCAAAAATTATAACAATAAATGTCAAAAACATAACAGGTTCACAAACAAATTAATTATTGACCAATACAAAACAATGTTTACAATTTTTTTATTATTCGACGTAGCTACCACTAACATCCACACACATTTCGATCCTTCGCCTGAAGTCCTTAAAACTGTTTCGAATATGATCTAACGGTATGGAGTTTACGGCATTTGTAATTCTCTGCTTCAATACTGCTACATCGTTAGGGAGTGGTTCAGCGTAAACCAACTGCTTGAGGCGACCCCATAAAAAGAAATCCGACATTGATAGGTCTGGGGATCTCGCCGGCCACTTGATCGGTCCATTCCTGGCAATCTAATTTTCTCCAAAATTGAAATTCAACCACCGATTAACCATTTCTGTGGAGTGGCCAGGGTAACCATCATGTTGAAAATGAACTAAAGGCATATCTCTTAAAATATTTAAATGTTCTTCAGAAAATCTTTCAAGAAGCTGTAAATAAGTGTGCTGGTTTAACCTTCCCTCAATGAAATAAGGTCCAATAACTCCAATGTGATAAGAAACGGCACACCACACATTCACTTTTTTATAATATTGTCTTCTACAATCAATTCTAAAATTTGGATTTTCAGAATCCCAAAACCGACAATTCTGAGATGAAACAACACCATTGGTTGTGAATGTGGATTCATCTGATAAAATTATGAAATGATGAAAAAATCTCTCTTCCATGATTTGTTTTCCAATGGTCAAACAAAAATCCAACCTACGGCCGTCATCTCCCTCTTCAAGCGTATGTTTATAATTTGCTTTATATGCCCTAATTTTCTTGTAAATTCTTTGGAGTTCAGACTTGCTAACATTAATAAGAGCTGATCTCTCTCTTAGTGGATGTTCCATAACAGAGGCATGAGCTATAATAGCCCCAACATTGTCTTCATCATATGCTTTTATTTTCCTTTTCATGTTAAGAACACTATCAGTAACCAGAAACTTTTTAATTATTCTCATAGCCTGAGTATGTGACGAAGCAGTGTTTGGAAATTTCAAATTAAATTGGCTTACCAATTCTCTTAGCGAGTTTTCACCGCCAATTCCGTAGCATTGCACAATATAAATTTTTTCACGCACTGTGAGTACCATTTTCACTTAATTTTTTATGCTTGGTTCGTTAATTTGAAACAGAAATTAAGGATAATTTTGGCTACGTTTGACAGATATGTCAATAATAAATGATAAATGTGTATCCACTGCTTTTCTCATAACCTACTTTTAGCTTCTACATAACTTTAAATATTAATTCACAAAATATAATTTCTATGCAGTTTTAATTGAATGGTTCATGATAAAATATTAATTTATTGAAAAAATGGGAAGTTTCAAAAAAATAATTTTATATTCCTGAAATTTAGTATAGAGGTATAAAATTGCATTCTAACTAACTTTTCTTAGTGGAATTTTTTCATATTTTGAAAAATAAAGGGACTTTATTAATGGTGATTTTTACAACTTTGCTTATAAAACACCCTGTAGAACACCAAATCAAGTCACTTTTGGTATACTTTAGTTTTACAACAAGCAATACTCAATCCCCAAATACCATTCCAAAATTTCAAAATTTTTGGTCCATTACACCTTTTGTTACATCTATCCTGGGACACACTGTATATTATCACGCCCGAACTGAATCGTCGCAATAAAAAATATAGAAAAAAATAAGAGCCCTTTAAAAAAATTCTTTCTTCATTAAGAACTGTTAAAAAGTATGTACACTTCATGATTATCATGGTTTATTAAGTTGCAGTAACGTGGATTAAAAAAAAAGTAGATCTTAAATCATTTTAATTTCCTTGCTTGATGATTTTTTGATAAATATATATACTGGAAGCTGTAATTTGCCGATTTGGAAAATAAAATATCACTATTTAGGAAAAAAATGTAAACTTTTCGAATGTTCAAACACAAATTCGTTTACTTGTATGCATTTTTTCGAAAATATGATTATCAATCCCAGCATAATCAGAACTAGCGATTTTTACGATCTTATCCTTATAATTCTCTTTAGTTTCGAATATAAATTCTTGATCTTTTCCAATACATTAACAAATGTATCAGGAATTCACTGGATATAGTTGAAATGTGGACAGGTGTACCTGTAATAAACACAATACATTAAAGGCAGGTAAAAATTCATGCGAGTGATGGCGCGGCAGATCTGCTTCGATCCAGCGGCTATGTGTGGTGTCTGAGTATGCGTTCATAATTATATATTTTTCCTCCATACTCACTATTTATCCTCCTATTCACTAAGAAAAATGTTAAAAATGTGTAATCAGAAAGAGATAAAAGCTTTATTTTACTCGTTAGAACAGTTAAGAATTTTTAGAGGTTCCATAGTATGCATTTAACCATGTGCTTGGGTGCGCAGAGTGACAAAGTTATTTCACTATTTTTTTCCAGGAATACCGTGGCTTTAGCGATAAATTTTATTAGGACATTTTTTGTTCAGAAACAAGTGGTCTATCCATCTGTATTTTTTTTCTACCCTGACTTAATTTCAAAATTTTGAAAAAATGGATGAAAAAAAATTTTTTCACTTTTTTTTATGTTCTGCATCCGAGCGGAATGTGAACTTTTCAGGATATTTTTTCTTCAGAAACTCATTGAAGAAAAAATTATTCATTTTGCAAATTTTTGGAGATTTCACTGTAAAATTTTTTCTGTCGTCTGGGCTATATATTAAAATGTAAATTATATTTAAAACATTTAAAGCACAGGCTTCTTTAACTTTCATATTTGAGCAAAAACAAAAACGACACAAAAGGTCTCATTCAAATCCATTCACTAAAACTGGATTCGTACATGAAAACCGTTTACAGACTGGGCCAACTGGACTGAATACAAGTAAGTCATTTTTTAAGATTGGGGTAATAAATCTTTGAATTACTTTCCACAAACACCAAATCACTTGAACACTAATTATTAGTTGCATATTTCGCCAACCGTATTGGCATCATCTGGAGACGATTTAATCGAGTCCATATGACGCCAATATGGTTGGCGAAACTCGCGTCGAGTAAGAATATTCAAGTGTTTTGATGCTTGTGGAAATTACTTCAGAGACAGCGTAACACCGAAGGACTGAAGTAATAGGGTGTTTAAGCCTATATCTGAATTGAGTGGTTATATTCAGTAATGGATTTATTGCAACACTATTTTTTACAGTTTTTTGTTTTTTTTTATTCCTATTTTTTTATATTATATTCATCCACTTTTCTCTGTTATTTTTATAAATATAATGTAGGGGCCTATATAGTATTCTCATGTAGCGAAAAAAATGTCTATACCAAATATATAATAAAACTCGTATTTCACAGTTTTGGCAGTTTTAAAAACTCTTATTTTTCTAGGACCTTACTGGTGCAAAAAATGTGGGAAACTGTACAAAGTTAAGCGATCGCTATGGAGACACGAAAAATTTGAATGTGATACGGTGGCGCCATTTCCGTGTTTATTTCCACATTGTTCATACAGGGCTACGAGAAAATATCTACTGTCCAGCCACCTTAAACTTAAACACAATATCTATTCTAATATTTAATAAGACTAATTACTTTAACAATACATGTAGCTATTCCAAATTCTTACAAATTGTATTTTTAATAATTGTTTTAGGTAGACTTCCAGAATGCATTTTGTCTATTTTTATTTTAGCTCCCTTGACTAAGATATTTAATATATTTAATGAAAATCTTCTGCCATGGTTCCACTGTCAGATGTCGAATATTAATAACCATTTTAATGTAAAATTGACAAAATATCTTATTAGCTAATTCTCTATAAATAAGTATAAAGTAGAAAATCCTAAGAAAATAAATTCCAAACCCAGTGTCATTTAATTTTCAATCCATAAAACGCACAGTATTAAATAATTTCTAACAGCTAATATAGAAAATAATCTAGACTAAACAATTCTAAAAAAAATATAAAGTTCTTACTACGACATATGATGGGAATGTGTGTTATTAGGAGGTCTATCTTGGACTTCACTTTCCCATTGATTGTGGAATATTTATATTGTCAATAAATTCTTATGGCTCAATGTTATTAATTAGAATTATAACAATATTTCTTTTATAAATTGAAAAATAAATGGTATTGGATTGGGTTTATTTATTATTAATTTTAATTTGGAAATTGTTTATTTTTTTAGGATTTTCTATTTTTGTATTTGTGTCTTGGCAACAGGTATTGTAAATAAACAAAAAAGCTGATCGTATAAAAAGAAAATTAATCGTATCAGCAATAGTTTATCATCCACAGATTCTAAATCAATGGTTTACAATGACATTTTAAACGATTTTGAAAGATAAACCAAAAATGTTTGTTTAACACCAGCTTTAGATATTCTTCGTCTTTTTACTCCTAGCCTCTTGACAGACGTCTTGTGATCCACTCATATTTTTGGCTTTTCTTTGTTGTATGACGTCTCACAGTAATACGCCACTTGCCGCGGTTGCTTGTTAGGCGTACGTTCTCACCAAAGTTCTTTCCCATCAGTTCCTTGTTGTCCAATATTTTTCACGGTCAAAAAATAATATTATGTAGAAGTTTACCGAAGCGGCAACTATGGCTAAGCTTCACCAGGTTGGTAGTATAAAATGTACACCGTTGGGGAATCTTCCTAGAAGACATATGTTCCGTAGAGATTCAAGCTGTAGCTTTGGGGATATCGATTCTCCAAAAAATTCGTGACGTGTGTCTTCAGAATCATGTCTGGAAAGCATTGATTAAAACGCTATTTGTCTGCCTCTCTAACGGCCCGCCTCAGTGGCGTAAAGAGAAATGAAGAAAATAGGGCGACTGGAGCAAGACTAATCTTGTTCGTTTTGTGATCTTTCTAAGTCAGGCTAAGTTTTACTTAACTGCAATTATAATTTTCATTTTGTAATGAACTTAATTCATGTTCAGACCTTATCATTTGAAGAATGGTGGACAAACTCGTTGTTATTTGCTATAATTACGGTAGTATTATTTACAAGTTTCAAGTTAGAAACCACAAATTGCTATTACTAAATATCTCTGTCATCCAATCTCTGTCTCAATTGAGAGATTACACATTGGGCGACGTTAATGGCTCTACACGTTGCACTATACTTAGGCCGAAATAATTAGCGAAATACTTGTCAAAATATATGCCATTCATACGTTGGCCGAAGCAGCACTGCTCGCTAGAACCTAAAAGATGGCAAACAAGGAAGTTACTCTGCGGCGGCAATGGCTTGATGTCTTTAATTACACAGGCACACAAAAAATATTTTTTGGCAGAATACCAGAACACTCACTAGCCTCCTCGTTGGTAATTTGATCCACTGAATCCGAAAATGACATTGGTCTGGCCCGATCAGGTCACAGTTTTGACCTGTGACCAATAACTCTAAAAATGTCGTTAAATTGATTTAATTTTGGAAAAAAAAAATAAGAAATTAGACTCCTATATCTTTGACTGCTGAATCAGGAAAACATGATAAATTCAGTTGTTCATGATCACAGGGCAAAAACTACCCCTAAAAATGGGTAAAAGTGCAATTTTAATGTTGAAGATCTCCAAAATTACGTTTCCTCCCCGTTTTTCAAGATGCTCAACCTGATAATATCCTTCATTTTGTCCTAAGTGAATGGGAATCACCTTTAATATGTCAAAATAATGGATCGAAATATGAAAATGTTTGAAGAACGGACCCTCCTTCAAGTGAGTACCCGCAGCATTTAGAATGTCTTCATTTTCTTGTACTTTCCTATTCTAAAGATTTATAGCAACTGCGTACATCATCTTATTCCGTTGCTCCTTTCAGGGGCTGCTAGTAATTTGCCATCATGTTGTAACGCGGTTGTTTGAATTCGATAATACTTTTTCAATCCCATCCCCCATAATATCAGTGATTTAATTCTTTGATATCTCGGGAACACCTGCTTTCTTGTTGAACTTCCAGGTACGTAGTACGAATGGGATTCTAAAAAATGCAACTTTGGGGTCCTAAAAAGTATTCTTTGAAATATGTTTTTTCTAAAAGGTTTGTTGTCCGATATTCGAAACCAACAGGAGGTTCTGTTTCCCCCGTTCCATTTTGTTTTACTTGGTTTAGCTAAGCCGCTTCAATTGAGCTACTTTGAAATTTACTTTCCCCCGTTGCATTTCCTTCTGTATATCTAGCTGCTTAGAGGTGTTGTTTTTCTACTCTCATTTTGTCACATTAGGTTGAGTTACTTTGGATTGGATAACGGTCCATTCCTGACTCAAATGGTTATGTACTATTTTACTGACTCTTTATCCACTACCTCCAACTCCAGAAAACGGTCACGTGTCTTGGCAAAATATTTATTCTTGAAGAAATACCGCTGAAATGAGATTGCTTGACCTAGTAAGGAAAAAATGAGAATATCATCGGGTTGAGTATCTTAAAAAACGGGAAAGAATCGTGATTGCGGAGATTTTGCCGATTTTTGAAATTTCAACATTGAAATTGCACTTTTACCCCCTTTTATGGGTTGCTTTTGCCCTGTAACTATGAAAAACTGAATTTATCATATTTTTCTGACTCATAAGTCAAAAATATAGAAGCCCACTCTTATATTTTTTTAACAAAATTAAATCATTTTAACGACATTTTTGGGATTGTTTTAGGTCACACGTCAAAACTGTGACCTGATCGAACCAGACCAATGTCATTTTTCGGGTTCAGCGGACTACGAGTAGATTAGCTAGTAGTACATGACAAAATAATTCCAGGTGGCCATTTAATTAGCGCGGCATTAATTAAAAATAATGGAACAGCCCTGCAAGCGATAGTTATGCATAGATACGCACCCACAGGACGATGGAGAATTGGTGATTGGGCCAAGGCGTCCAAAGTCCCTTTGATTTGTATTTGATATAGCATTTACCGACACCGAGGTGAACACAAACAAACTTGATTCACTTGCAACCAACAAAGACAAACTTACCATCCACACGTTGGTGTTAACGGAAATTTGTCAAACTTTGCCCAACGTGTGAAACCGGCATAAAACGATTAGTTACATCAAATTGTTGCGACCTTACAGACAGTAACATGATTTGCTATGCAGATACCGACCGAGCAACGGTGGTAAAACAGGAATAAAACGTGTAGGGGGTAATGGAATTATCTTTTTATATTTTCTAACGAAATTGAAACAAGCTAAAAATGTAGATACTCTTCGCCAACTTACTGAGCTTTTTATATAATTGTTACACATTCTATAGTATACTCTTCGCAGTTTTTTTGTAAATAATGTTAGTTTTTGGACATCCTAAATTTTGTGATACCAACTTTGTTGTAAAAAAAATATATGAAAAAAAATTAAAAAAAAACCATCCAACCTGACTAGGATTCGAACACGGGATCTTTGGATTGCAAAGCAAATCAAATCAAAGATATTTATTAATGTTTAAAGACATGAATGCGCCTCAGCTGGGTCCAGTCTAGAGCCGATCACCCCACCGCGGCGTGCAACGTCGCGGTAGGTAGGTGATCGGGTGGAGGGGTTTAGCTTCGGCTGTAACAACAGATGAAATTGGGGCGTTAGGGCTCCTGTTTAACATATAAAAAACTTAAACCTAACAATTTCGTTGAACAATAATCCGGGAAGATATTAAAATACTTAGAAATAGCTAGAACTACGAAGAAACAATTGCATTTTTAAGACACGCGCACTGTCGCACGCGCGCACTAAATTTACGAAGAAAATCTTTTTGTCCATACGGGAAATACTTGGTGAACAAACCCGTTCGAGAGCCACCGATGTATCCAGTGGTCTACCTGCCTCTGGAAGGATGGGGTGAGGGGAGATTATGATTTTAAAAGTTGGGATTTACTAGCAGTTATTGGTCTAAAGGGAATTTGGAAGAAGAACAAAAAGGGACAAAAGAACAAAAATTGACGAAAATAATAAAAATGCAACTAATGGGGGAATAGAGGGGGTACAAGAAAAGGTGGTGAAAATAAAAGGTGGTGAAAGGAAATTGTGGTATAGGAAAGATGTGGCTAGGGAGGCTGCCGAAAGATAGGCAACGCCTGGTATGGTAATGGGTGTTTCAGGTTGAAAAATATGGCATTATGCTGTCTGATTCGTGTGATGTCTCGGGTTAGCGGACTTTCGCCCAGTTTGAATTGGTAGAATTTTTGGTAAGTTTCCCGGACGAAGTCCGCTAGTGGGGTTATGTCATGACAAAGTGCATAGAGATCTCTGAGGGAGGTGTACCTACCGGAGTCTGAAATGAGGCGCATAAATTTATGTTCTAAAACTCTGAGTTTCCGCATTGTCGTGGCCGGGATGCTGCACCACACCGGCGCCGCGTATGTGATGGCCGGTCTGATCACCATCGTATACAATAATTTTTTATTAGTCCTGTTTAGTCCGCTACCCCGCGCCAGGAGCGGATACAGACTCCTGGGCATGGGGTAGACCTTACGTACAGTCTCGTTTATGTGCGTGTTGAACGTCAGTCTCCTGTCCAAGTTGACCCCCAGATACTTCACGCACCGTTTGATTGGAATTTCTCTACCCCCGATCGAAAGTGGCGTTAAAATCCGATTTTCGGTAAATCGGCGCGTGAAGAGTATTGACTCCGACTTCTCAGCGTTGATCCGAATCTTCCACTTGTCGTAATACGCCGTGGCACGGGCCATGTGCGCCTTGAGTAGCATGTTCGCCGCTTGTGCGTTATGCGAATGCACGTACATGGCAGTGTCGTCTGCATACTTAGCAAGATTCGTATTCGGGAACTCCGGGAAGTCGGAGACGTATAGATTGTATAACTTTGGTGACAGACACGACCCCTGGGGGACGCCCGCGCGAATATCCCTTCGAGTTGAAAGTTTATTATTCACCCTGACCTGCAGCGATCTGCCTGTCAGGAAAGAGTGAATAAGTTTGGTGATGTGCGTAAGAAAGTTAAGCGTATTAAGTTTGTAGAGTAAAGTAAAAATCTAGCCGCTGGACCAACAGAGATCACTAGAAAAATTGAACGTTTGTAGTATATATCTTTCGAGAATCATATTTCAACGCGTTAGACATATTATTATGAAATATATATTTGTAAAATGCATAAACAAAAAAATATAGAAATAAAATTTCGCAAGATTTCTATTTAAGTGCAAGCGACAAAAATTAAGAATATATATTTTTCTAAATTAAATGATTAATAACTTTCTTATTTACTGATTGATTTTCTTCAAAAACAATAGTGTTCTTCCTTAGCTAACACTAACTTACTTTCCAAATTTCAATACAATCGAACTTTCCTTTCTTAAGTTATCGTGCTTACAAGAAACGTGACGGACGGACAGACAGACGGACAGACAGACGGACAGACAGATGGACAGAGAGATGGACAGACAGACGGACGGACAGACGGACATTTTGAAAGTTGTTCAGAATTCGTTCACTAACACAATGATATGAATTTTTTTTCTCTAGGAGCGATATTTCCGGTTTTAGAAATGTGCCGATCAAATGCAATATACTCTTCGTTTTTGCGAAGAATATAATAAGTAGTACTAAGAGTTCTGTAGATTAGACTATATACATTTTGGAAGTCCATTCTTCATTCGTATGGAGTAGGAGCAAATCTCAATTGATTGACTTATATCTGACATTAGTTTGGAAGAATCTTTTAGTTTAAGCATCGTATTCTAAGGTCACTATAACATAATAATAAGGTAGATTTTTCTACTGCAATTTAACATGTTGAAATATAACATCTTTCTCCATAATTGCGTGACTGCAGTACGCTTGGAAAACACGAAAGTACCCAACAAAAATCAGTTTAAATTTCTCCTTAAATGATTTTATAGCGATTTTGGAATTTGGTGAGATAGTAGCCACTGTGTACACATTTTAACTGATCAACCACGTTTAAGATTCTAACAGTCTATGTTGTAAATGTTTAATATTAAAGACTGACGATCTGATGAAAATATTCTCGTTGTTCAAGGTACTTTAACAACTTTTACTTTGTTGTAATTTTTATTGTACTGTCAATAAAGTATATGACCAATTATTTGTTTAATTTAGTATTTAGTTTAAACAAACAGGGAAAATTAATCGAATTTTTATTAAACAGGTAAGAGATTTTAATTAGTAGTATTTTTGTTACGATTATTGTACCAACTTTCCGAAACTGGAGAATAGCCTAGCAAATAAAAGTCATCGTTAAATAAATCGAAAACCAAAAGAACCCAAAATAAACCACAATCCAAAATATGAATCTGGGAGGCCCTAAAATAATCGAAATTAAAAATAGAAGTATTGTGGGTGAAATATTCCATTGATTCATATTTTGATAAATTGCTGAATAGTTTCAAGAATAAGCTGTAAAATAAAATAGTCAAATGATTTAATGAAACGTGGCTAATATGAAGAAAATCTGCAAGCGGACAACCTATGAGTATAGGAGTATCTCCTGAAATGAAAAAACTGTAGATTCTCAAGAGAATAATTTAGATTAGTAAGTCCTTATAATGATAAATGAGCAATAAACTCTGATGATGGACTATCAGTAGGACAGTAAATGAAATTTTAAAGAAATGGAAGATAAGATGTTTTAAAATACTTCAAACACCAATAATTACAGTGTCTACCAAAGTGCACCATGCATCATGCACTATATCACTACTATACCAGTATGAAAACTTATTTTCCAAGGCGAGAAATATTTTACTTCTTAAGTTCCCCAAAATCGTCAGAATAACCGTGTATATTCAAGTGGAATAAGAATGAGATTACACCACAACGACATTGTCTAGAAGAATAAAGTTATGATGACTTGGGTGATATCTTTAACCGCAAAAAGTCGATGTTCTCTTACAGCCATAATATTCAATCCAGACAATAGGGTGTTTTCACTTTTTTTTTAAGTCGAAAAATATAAAATATTTATGGTATATATTATAGCTGATACAATTTTTCGGCAAACATTTTTTTTTATAATTTTAAAAGAAATATAAATTCAAATTAAATATTCCCCGCCAAAAAACACATGTCACTCTCTACATAAATGTCAAACTGAGATGTCAAACATTGTAGAATCTAACCTTAATGACTTTATGTTATTATTATAAGTCAGAAACATGAGTAGTGCACCAAATAAGTGGTGTTTTGTGCCAAGACGCAGAAATACTTTATTAAATGCTCCAAATAAAAAGTTCCTAAGTGTTCATATAACGAATTATTCGCAGAAAGTGAAATGGTTTAAAGCAGCGAGGCGCGATTTTCCCAAATCAAAATCAACATTTTATTGTTGCGATGATAGCTAGATGGCCTATTACTTTCAATATTGCAAATAGATTATATACACTTACCTTAAAATTGTGCTTGTAATGGTATGAGTTTTATTTTAAATTGAAACTAATATAGCTTCCAGCATGGAACATTTATAATGAAATTTTGCTTGGTTATGATTATTAATTTAAATGACCAATACATCAAGCGGTACACGTCATCGCTAGTGATATTCTGATGTCACAAACTATGAGTACCAACTTAAAATTCTAACAACAAACAAATTCCGTATACATATACGGATCACCTAAGTTGGCATTGCGTAAAAACTTTGTTGTCAGAAACACGTGATATACGAGACGACGTCACCAAGATCATTTCCCAACGAGGTGACGTTTTCGAAATCATTCAAATATTCGAATTTTAAGCCGATTTGTTTATTAAATATTTATTTTAATCTGACGA
This sequence comes from Rutpela maculata, assembly GCA_936432065.2. Classification (NCBI taxonomy): domain Eukaryota; kingdom Metazoa; phylum Arthropoda; class Insecta; order Coleoptera; family Cerambycidae; genus Rutpela; species Rutpela maculata. Next base: position 55,162,668 of record OW386286.2, on the reverse strand, counting down.
TTTAATTATGAATGCGTTTAGGCTATCATATTTATGTATTACTTCATATTAATGCATCATTCGAAGTGAATTGTTATGTATGGAAAACACCCTATTGTTAACTTGGAAACGACTTTACTGCACAATTTGACCACCTCTATTCAAATGACCACATTCTTGCTGTATTTGGTGTGCCATCTCACAGAGTTTTAAGAACTTTTTAAAGGAAATTATTTATTAGAGGGAAATTACTTCACCCCATTCCACTGGATCATTTAGTTTCGAACACCATACAAGAAAAGGTTTAATTTCGACGAATTCGGTCATTTGGAATATTTGAGGTGTTATAAGAACGAATTGAGGAGATATGGCCAGAAATAAGTATTAACTAACGAGAAGGGCTAGCTTATAGTTTAAACAGAGAATAGAGTGCACGCACATTAATTAAATCCAAGAAGTATCTGCAGACATTATTCTTCGCAAATCGACGTCATAAGAATTAGAGTACTATACTTATTGTGATGTATGTAGCTCCTTTTTTCCGGTTAGCAAGTTATTAACAAGGATAATAACAAAGAAAGAGACTCTTTATGCGTTTTGGTCAGTATCTTGAGAACTAAGCGAAATACGGTAAAAATTATACTTACCTTCTTGGTAGAGCACAGAAATATCAAACATAATGAATGATAATAACAAAAAAAATGGGGCAGTTGATAGTTAAGTTTGTGCCAGCTGCCGAACAGTGCCAAAGGGAGGTTCCGAAGCGATGGTTAAACCCCGCCATGATTTTTTTTATGGTAACCTTATCACTTTTCTTGTTCATTCACGACGCAATTGAAATCTGAAAAAAATTACACGTCATCTGTGGATAACAGATGCAACAGATTTTTAGACCTTTTTGTTTATGTTGTTGCTTTAGTAATTCAAAAAAATCGTTTTTTTTTAATTGTAATAGTTTTTTACGGTTTTTGGGTCTTAGCTATCATGTTGCAGTTGTCGTGGGACGGATATTATTTGTGACGAAATTATCGTCCAAATACTAATTGAGTATACCGGGTGTCACAGGCTAGTGGTTCCCCCCTATGTTTTCTTTATTTTTCAACTTAGCGATTTGAAATTTGGGGTGTATAGCGTTAATGCTATAAATAACATTAAAATTGATGTAAATATACGTATATTTGTTTTCTTTAATACATCTTATATTTTATTTGATTTTTGTGTATTTCAAAGTATATTGTTATTATTTTTGTTATCGAATCGAATGTTTTTTCTTTTGTTTCTTCTCGACTCCATAGGAACTTCTCGATTTCCAGTGAGTGAGTCGCTATAGTCGCTATATACACCCCCTCGTTAAGAAAGAAAAGAGTCAATCAACCAACGTGTCGATTGCGAAACGTACTCTTTTAATCGGGGTAGGCAAAGTGTCGCATCTGTCAATTAATACAAAAACTGGTTTAACCCCATCAATATTGACAGTTATGACTTTGATTCCTTTCTTAAAGGTAAATAACTTATCCGAACGAGATAAAACTTTAAACGGTCCATCATATAAAGGCATAAATGAACGTTTAAACCGTTCATTACGAACGAAAATAAAATCGCAAGAGGCAAGATCTGAACTAACAAAAGTTTTGTAATTGCCATGCGAAATTGGAGGAACAAATTTTAAATTATTAAAATAAATGCGTAATTTGTCAATGAAATAAGGAATATCTGAGGAATTATATGATTTAACGAAAAATTCGCCAGGTAAACGAAGGGTTTGACCATATATAAGTTCAGCAGGTGAACATTGCAGATCTTCCTTGGGAATTGTCCTAAATGCTAATAAAATGATGGGTAATTCATCTGTCCAATGTGATGTATTGGCTCTAGTTAACAAGGAAGTTTTAAGTGAGCGATGAAATCTTTCAATTAGAGAGTTCCCTCGTGGGTGATATGCAGTTGTACGTATTCTATGAAAACCTAAAAACTTTGCAAATTCATTAAATAATCTTGATTCGAATTGATCAGTCGTCACGGTTTCTGCTGTGATGTCGCGAAGAGGGTACGCTTCCGGCCACCTAGTGAATCGTTCAATCACCGTAAGAATGTAAGAGTTACCTTTGGATGGAGGTAATGGTCCTACCAAATCTATATGGATGTGGTCGAATCTGCTTTTCGGGATGGTGAAGTTTCCAAGAGGACTTCTCGTATGTCGACTGACTTTGACAGCTTGACAGTTAATGCACGATTTTTACCATAAATTGCAATCTGTGTTCATTTTCGGCCAAAAATAGTTATTTGAAATCAACAGTCTAGTGGCTTTAATACCAGGATGAGATAAGTTGTGAAAAATATCGAATATCGTTCGTCTGTAAACAAGTGGAACAAAAGGTCTAACTTTTGTACGAGAAACATCACACCAAATAAATTCATTTTGTATCTTTTTTTAAAATGAAATTGGTTTTAGTTAGTGATGATTTATCTGACAATAAATAGTTGAGATTTGAATCTTTCTCCTGAGCTTCACTAAGCAACTTTAGGTCAAAGTTAACATTAAGGAAGGGAGAATTTTTAAGTTTAAGTGGTAAAATATCTTGTTTTAAAGAAGAAGTGTCGTAAATACGTGACAAACTGTCAACTATTACGTTATGTTTTCCTTTAACATGTTGTATTTTACAAGAAAATTGAGCTATATATTCTAAATGACGTATTTGACGAGGAGATCTTTCTGCTTTTGTGAATAAAGCATTGATTAAAGGTTTGTGATCTGTAAAACAATTAAACTTTCGACCTTCAAGTATAAATTTAAAATGTTTAATTGCAGTATATAATGCTAAAAGCTCTTTGTCGAAAACCGAATAATTGGTTCTGTGGTTAATTTACGGGAAAAGAATGCTAACGGAGCAAGAAATCCCTTATTATCTTTTTGCTCTAAAACTGCACCCATGGCAAGGTTAGAACAATCGACTGAGAGAGATAAGATAGTATCGTCATTATTGCAAGGATGAGCTAAAACTACTGCATTACTTATAGCGTCTTTGGCTTTCGAAAATCCATCTAAACATTCATCAGGCCAACTATTTATCTTTGTAATTTTATCATGAGATAAACTGTTACAAAGAGAATATAGGGGAAGTAAAATTTCAGCAAAATGAGGTATGAAACGATGATAAAAATTTACCATACCTATGAAACGTTGTAATTGTTTGAGAGTTGTCGGTAAAGGGAAGTTATTAATGACTTCGACTCTCTCAGTTGATGGTAAAATACCTGATGAAGACTTTTTATGACCTAAAGAGGTTAAATTGTCAACTCCTAAGATACATTTAGATGGTTTAATGTTAATTCCGTATGTGTCTAATCTTTTGAAAACTATTTCCAAATGTGCCAAATGTTGTACATCTGATTGACTTGCGATTAATATATCATCCAAATAGACGAAAACGAAAAGTAAGTTGACAAGTACTTCATTCATAGAACGTTGGAAAGTTTGACCGGCATTGCGTAGGCCAAAAGGCATGCGGGAAAATTCAAACAGTCCGAAAGGAGTTGTTATGGCTGTCTTATAAACGTCATTTTCAGCGACAGGTATCTGATGGTACGCTCGCACTAAATCAATCTTGGAGAAACTAGTGCAGCCGTGCAACTGAGAATTAAAGTCGTGAATATGAGGTAATGGATATCTGTCTGGAATAGTAATTGTATTTAGTTGTCGATAATCTCCACAAGGTCTCCAGTCATTTTTCTCTATTTTTGCTACTAAATGAAGTGGTGAAGAAACTTGAGAAGATGATGGTTTATAGATACCCAATTCCACCATGTTGTTAAATTCTGTTTGAGCTATTTTAAATTTAAGATTGTCTAATCTACGAGGTCGTGAAAAAGGTAAATGACCTTCAGTAACTATATGATGTACAACAGAATGTTTAATAGGTAAATTGTAATCTGGTGAACTAATTAAATTAGGAAATTGTAAAAGTAATTTGTTATATTTATCTGCTAAAGGAAATAATTTAAGTGTGTCTAATCTATAATTGTCTAAAGGACTATTTTTAATAAAACAATTAATTGACAAATTAGTCTTGTTATCAATTATTCGAGCTCCTTTAAGATCGACAACTAAACCGAAATGAGACAAGAAATCTGCTCCGATGATTGGAATGTCAATGTCTGCAATATTGAAAACGAAAGGAAACAATCTGCGTAAGTTTAGATTGACTTTTAACAATTTCTTACCGTATGTAAAAATGGTTGAACCGTTAGCCGCGGTTAATATCGTATCAAAATTCTTTTTAAAATCTGTGAAAACATTACGTGGCACCACAGATAAATCGGCGCTGGTGTTGAGTAGGAAGTTCAGGTTGTTAGATCTATCATAAATAAAAAGTCGACGTTTGCTGCCAGAAAAGTCAAAGTCAGACGTCATAAAATTATCAAATTGTTTACAACTTTTAGTAAACTTGCACCATTCACCACCACAACAATAAGCTTTGGTACCGTAAAGTTGATGGTAGTAACAAATAATATTATTAGTACGATCAAATTTATTGGAAACATTACGGCTGGGTGAACGATTGCGATTAGTGGTAGGAGTTTGTGAACTGTTTGTACTCCTACAATTATTACAGAAAGAAGTAGAAGGTTGAGGCTCGAAAGATTGATTAGGTAACTTAGATTCTAAAGATTTTAATCGAGAATTAAAAAGTTCTTCTCTTTGTAAGACTAGGTTTATTGAATCTTGGAAAGTAATTGAAAAATTTTTGATAGTAGTGACTAAATCTGATAACTGTTTGATAATTGGTTGATTGATGACAGTTTTCTTAGGTAAAAAAGGGAAATGTACGTTAACTCACATATCAGCAAATGACAGTACTTGTAATGTTCAACTTCAATTGGGAGTAGGAAATGACCATAAATTAGAGGAACATCAATTCAAAATTTATCAGGAAAATTCTTCTCTTTATTAAACGATAAGCATCATCTGGATCAATTTATAGTGGTAGTTAGCATATTGAATCTCTTCTTGAAATCATTGATAAAAGTGGTTCTAAATTAGGAATGTGTTGATCTTCGGGTAATTATATCCGAATATTCTTCTATCTTTGAGAGTAGAAATAATTTCGCCTCTTCTTCAATTAATCAGATAACTTAGATCTCATCATGAAGATCATATGATCACGTCGGGCACATATAGATCACGCCGGGTATATATAGATCACGTCGGGGTCACCAAATTTATAGCGTTAATGCTATAAATAAAATTAAAATTGATGTAAATATACGTATATTTGTTTTCTTTAATACATCTTATATTTTATTTGATTTTTGTGTATTTCAAAGTACAATATACTTTGAAATACACAAATTTATTATTTTTGTTATCGAATCGAATGTTTTTTCTTTTGTTTCTTCTCGACTCCATAGGAACTTCTCGATTTCCAGTGAGTGAGTCGCTATAGTCGCTATAGGGTGCATAAACTACCCGTAAAAATGGATTTTTGGACATAAAAAATGGTATGAGACCATTTCCGGTTTAGAGTCTCAGCTGCGGCAGATGGCAATGTCGCAGGGAATGTTTGTTGTGTTTGTGTCGAGGTTGAGTGGCGGAATAGCTTTGGTTAAACCCCGCCAGGACGGTAATATAAATAAGACGGTAAAATAGGAAAATAATAAAAACAAAAAACATTATAATTTGAGAGTTTTATACTTTGCCAAAAATGTTAACTCGTTTAGATTTCAAGATATTGATTAAGCAGCATAAAAAGTCTCTTTATTTTATTGCTATTACTATTAATAAATTAAGCCGGAGGAAAAGCATCTTACAATGAATATGTTATTCCAAAACAATTCTATTTTTTATGTCTGCGACATAAGATCAATGTCAGACATAAATATTATATACAGATTCGGCGAATATCCTGAGGTAAACGAGTGCAAAAAGAAAACAGAAATTAGGAAAATAAAGACGGATGTACTGCTCCCAGCACGTTCCACACTTCGTGAAATCTCATTTTTATCACCTTGTCGTGTATCAACGCAGAGCATCGGTACCTATCGCTTCTAACCGCCTGTGCACTGTAGCGGAAGTATATACGTCTTTCTTTTTTTAATTTATCTATTTTCTTTCTTGCACTCATTTATCTCAGGACATATATAAAACTACATTTGCTTGCTTTATTGAGGGTAGTTCATCTAAAAAATGAGGGACCTATGCAGTACATTTTTATAGTAAACAATGTAATCAATTATAAATTTGCATCGATGGACACCATTAGTGTGACGTCATATAGTTATGCAATCATATAACTGTGATGACACATCGTACTGCAGTCAGGTAAGAAGAATTTGAAAAATCAAGTTCGGGCTTGCAGCTAACTTCAAATTATATTCAATGTTTATAACCTTATATTATGAAGTTTCTAACGATTTGTCAATTCAAGCTTGATTTTTGTTTATTTTATAATGTGGATCTAAATAAGCTAAATAATGTGTAATTATCTACTATGTTTTATTTTATATTCTAAATACAATTTATTATTTTGTTATATACACCAAGATGAGGTTATAAATTGATATTTGTCCTCATTTGCAAGACACAGAATAGTGTCTTTTCTGCGGCGAGGAGTAGAATGAAGATAGCAGCAATATTAAATTTTTATTACTTCTATTTATGCATATTTAGTTCCTCTTAAAAAATAGGTCTTCCAGTGAATGGAGAAATAAAATAAAATTCTGTGAAAATGTCACCTTTATAAACATAATATGCATATCACACTCTACTTGACTTTTTGCTTTGAGTATTTTTCCAAATATCATAGGAATATTAACTAAAAGAGGGTTTAGTTATAATATATAGTGCAGAAATTCTAGCTTTAATATGTATCAAATTGAAATTATGTTTAAGGTGAATTTTAAGTTTTCTTATCATTTCAGCAGCGTTTTCATGTGAGAAGTGCGGAAATGGCTATAAGTCCAAACGAAGCTTGCTATTACATAAACAAATTTATTGTGGAAAATCGCCTTCGATGGCTTGCAACGACTGTCCCTATAGAACTTATCACAAAGGAAATTTAAAAAGGCATATAATAAGGAATCATTCTAACAATGCATCTTTCTTTGATTCATCTTAATTAAAAAATAATTACAAAGATAAAACTTAGCAAATAAAGAGAATTGAACTTGTTTTTAAGTGTTTTTGTTTACATAATAGTTAACGCCATAATTAGAATAGGAGATTTTGAACGAAAATTTCGATTTTTTTTATCATATATATTCAATATCTAATCTATTCCACCCCAAACACAACTTCTCGAACCCATTCCCTTCCATTAAATTATTATAGAGCCAATTTACATTAGCACACATGCTTAGATGTTTTTGAACTTGAAAATCATATTTTCCTTAAATAAACTACACCTTAAGCTCCCCCTACTACTATACAATACCCCAACACACCCAACACCCAATAACAAGCACCCTCTCCTCCCACATCATAAACCTTTATGCTGCTACCAGACATAAAATAGTTTTAAAAAGACTTTTTATTTACATTATTAATAAAGTGCCAATTCGTCTTTTACCCAACACCCTCTTTCCCGAACCATTCTGTTGTGTGGAGAGCTTTAGGTTAGAATTTGTTTTGTTTTTTGTCTGTTGATTTAGAGCTTATATAGTATATGTACTTTTGTCCGATTTTTTCAGTATGAGAGGAATTGACATTTTATTAATAATATAAATAAAAAATTCTTTTAAAACTAGTTTATACCTGGTAGGAGCATAAAGGTTTATGTTAGAGGGGGGAGAGGGTGCTTGTCAGTGGGGTTTGGGGTGTTTTATAGTAGTAGGGGGAGCTTAGGGTGCAGTTTGTTCAAAGGAAATATGATTCAAAAACATCTAAGCATCTAAACATGTGTACTAATGTAAACTGGTTCTTTAACAAGGGGGATAGATAGAGAGAGGAGGGTTGGGGAAGTTTTGTTAGACATTGAATAAATATGATAAAAAAAATGTTTTCGAAATTTTTTGACCAAAAATAAAAACGGCCGAAAACCGGGCTTATAGGCCTTCCTCCTTTATGAGATTAAAACCTCAAAGGGCCAACTTTGATAAATTTTGCTATTAAATCAGCAACGATGAGTTTAACGTGTCAGATCATTTGTTTTTAGAAAGTTATGAATCGATACAAGTTGGTGATGGTTACCCAGCTATTAACTTGGTTGAATATTTGTGGGCATTTTTCGAAACTAAGTTCTTGTCTTTAGTGTTAACTTTACTATTATGTCAGTACTACAGTATCAGCGTTCGTTTAATTTGGTGTTTGCAACAATTCCGTTTGACTTGAAAGCTTTTGCTTAAGTTAAAAAGTACTTATTTTTATCTAAATTATATTCATTGTCAAGATGCAGTGGATGTAAACAAATGCATATGTACGCCATAATTGAAGTCCGTAAATATAACAATAATTTGCAATTTAAATTTCACAATTAACTGTAAAAGCCTAACAACATATAAATAAGAAGTAATAAAAATTTAAACAATTAAAATTCGCGAACACAAATTTCTACATAAATTAACGTATTAATAATGCGATGTGTGCCAGAATCGTCTCTTGTCTAAATTTTTATATATAAATTTTGAACTTTAAAATCATACAAAGAACTATGTTCTATTTTTTTAAATAATTCCATCCTTTTTCTTATAAGGGTTAATTCTAGTTTTTAAAAGATGATGCCAACTTGGTGGGCGAAACCGCAATTAATCATTGGATATATTTCTAATGACCTTCCAGGGCCGAATAGACCCTGGATGGTCTGCAGTGGTACTGGAACTGCTTTTAATGGTCCTGTGCTGCTACTGGAATGGCTTTTAACAGGTCTGTTCTGTTATTGAAATAGTTGTAACAGATGTGTTCTGCCATTCACCTGTTAAATGTTGTATTAATAACAGCACAGACCTGTTAAAAATTGTACCAGTAAAAGTACTTCGTCCACCAACTTGGCATCATCTCTTAAAAAAGGAATGCGTTCATTAAAAAAAGCAGGAAATATTGTCACATAACTCTTATAGCTTATCTACTTTTCTCACTCCTGCCCATTAAATATTTTTTCTTCCACGTTGCTGGCATTTAAAATTAAGTTTTTTTTTATTTGTAAAAGATTCTTTAAAACCGTATAAATCTGTGTTGTTATCTTTAACTTGTTTCAATATTTTGTCTTCGAAAAGAAGTTCATTTCGAAAGAAACATTGATGCACTTTGTTTTTACGATTTTGATTTGGTTTTATTTGTCACTTTTCTCAGAAGGTCATCTAAGGGCCCAGTCGATTAAGGTATTTACCTACAAAAACTTGCAAAATGAATAATTTTTAATGAGTTCGTAAAAGTGTATAGAATAATATCATGAAAAGTTCACATTTTGCTCGGATGCAGAACATAAAAAAAAGTGAAAAAAATATTTTTTTTCATCATTTTCTTCAAAATTTTGAAATTAAGTCAAGCTAGGAAAAATAAAAAATATAGATGGATAGATCACATATTTATGAACAAACAATATCCTAACAGAATTTATCGCTAAAGCAACGGTATTCCCGGAAAAACATAGACATGTAACGTTATAACTCGAACGAGGCCCATGCGTGCACGCATGACTGTGACACCGACGCACTGAATTACATGTCACTAAATCAGAATTTGTTCAATCCACATGAATGTTGGTTGTTTTAAAAGATGGAAATTGTAGCTTTCCGATGCATTTTTGTTTTAAACAATACAAACAAAGGATGGATGGGAAAAATATACTTATATATATATATATTATCACGCCCGAATTTAATCGTCGCAATAAAAGGAGGCTATAACTTGTCGAGGAATTAACCCATTGGAAAAAAATAAAATATCACTATTTCGGAATAGATACTTTTCGAATGTTCAAATACAAATTTGTTTATGCATTTTTTCAAGAATATAATCAATCCCATCATGATCAGAAATAGCGATTTTCACGATCTTATCCTTGTAACTCTCTATAGTTTTGAATATAAATTCTGGAACTTTTCTAATACATTAGCAAATGTATAAAGAATCCATTGGATATAATTGAAATGTGGATGGTACCTGTAATAATTACAACATATTAAATGCAGGTAAAAATTCATGCGAGCTGCGGCCGGCAGATCTGCTTCGATCCTGCGTCTGATGTCAGTGTATACGTTCATAATTATATATTTTCCTCCATACCCACTATTTATCCTCCTATTCCAGGGACGGCGGCAGACTGGCCAGACCGGGGGGGGGGGGCACAATTTTTTTTAGGTTTGTAAGGGGGCACAGAAACATAACTTTTACTTAATAACATAATAACAAAGAACGAAAACATGATGATTGGTTCCCCAGTCCGAAAATATTCTGCATGATTTATTAATACATAATATGTGATAATTGTTCCTAATTCTGTAGTTTCCCATCCAGTAATTGGCTGTGGCTGTTGGATGGTGTATGTAAATAAATAAAAAATAAATAAATATTTGCTTTGAGTGCAAGATGCAGACGAAAATAAATAAAATAATATTTTTACTTAAATCAATTTATTTCATAAAATTGATATATTGATATATTATACATACACATAACCACAAAAATTAAATTACAAATTTAAAAAATCCCTCAACACAAAAATATCGATTAAATAACTATATATATAAAAAAAAATTAACACAACTTTAAAAATTATGAAATAATTTTGATTCCATATACGAACTCTTATGATTTATTTAAATGCAGCTTACATTTTCTTTTTGTCCTCGAGATTTGCTTTCTTATACGCATGAATATATCAGGAGCTGCTGTTTTGAATATAACTATTTTGTGGTTCGTCTTTACAGCAGCCCCCGACATATTCATGCGTATAAGAAAGCAAATCTCGAGGACATAAAGAAATTGTAAGCTGGATTTAAATAAATCATAAGAGTTCGTATATGGAATCAAAATTATTTCATAATTTTTAAAGTTGTGCAAATTTTTTTTTTATGTATATATTAGTTATTTAGTCGATATTTTTGTGTCGGTTTTTTTTTAAATTTGTAATTTTATTTTATTTTATACTTTTTAAATTAAACATATACAATCCCTAATATACATACAACATAGCGTATTATTATATCACGAGTCCCACACAGAACCTTTTAACCTTTAAGCCGACGCGGTCCAATTTTGTATTCTACTAGTCGCACTCGGTCTACAAAATCGGTTCTATTATAAATATATTTATGTGTTATATTTAATTTTAATAAAAACTGCATCAAAATCGAATCTCCCGTTGAAGAGATATACAGACACAGGTAGACAGACAGACAAACAGACATACAAACATACGAGTCACACTCTTTTTGGGTCGGGGGTTAAAAAATTGAAAATTTTTAAAAACTCCAGATCAATCGTACCAGTTTCATATGACCGAATCAAAATGAGGCCGAAATCATATTCGGCTACCATAATTGTCTGCACATTTTCAATTTTACTTCAATCGGACAATTTCTAGAGAAGTTCAACATGGCGAATTCAAGATGGCGACGGCGACCAAACATCAAAATCTAATATGGCCTAGAACCTTCTCGACAAAATACTCTTTCAAATAAAAAAAGTGCATCGAAATCGGATCACCCCTTGAAGAGATATGAAGCCACAGACAGACAGACAGATAGACAGACACATTTGCAAACGTACGCGTCAAACTTATAACACCCTCTTTTTGGGTCGGAGGTTAAAAATTAACTAACTTCAAACTTTTGGTTAATGCGTTAATTTCTTGGAGAAGTGTATATTCATTGCGTCGTTCCTATCTGATATAAAACTTATAGTTTAAAACGAATCCTTCACCATTTCTTAGAATGCAACGTTTGAGCGAATACACTATACGATCAAATTATAATGTTAAAACTAAAAAATTTTGTCCGCCATCTTGGGATGTCCGCCATATTGAATTTAGTGTGACGTTATTTTATTTTCGTACTCTTCTCAGCAAACCCTTTCATTTGATACCCATATCATGGGGGTGCATAAAAAATAACTGGTCCACCATATTGGATTTAGAATGGCGTCACTTAGCTAACCATGCATTGTCTTCCAAACTAAACGTGTATGCAAAATTTCAGCTCAATCGGTTGGGGATAACTGTTTTAAAATTCAGTTGCGTCCGCCATATTGAATTTAGTGTGACGTCATTTTATTTTCGTATTCTTCTCAGCAAACCCTTTCATTTGATACCCATATCATGGAGGTGCATAGAAAATAACTGGTCCGCCATATTGGATTTGTAATGACGACACTTAGCATTGTCATCCAAACTAAACATGTATGCAAAATTTCAGCTCAATCAGTTGGGGATAACTGTTTTAAAATTCAGTTGCGTCCGCCATATTGAATTTAGTGTGACGTCATTTTATTTTCGTATTCTTCTCAGCAAACCCTTTCATTTGATACCCATATTATGGGGGTGCATAAAAAATAACTGATCCGCCATCTCTGGGAGTCCGCCATATTGGATTTGGAATGACATCACTTAGCTAACCATGCATTGTCATCCAAACTAAACGTGTATGTAAAGTTTCAACTCAATCGGTTGGGGATAACTATTTTAAAATTCAGTTGCAAGATTTGACCCACAAGAATAAGGCAAGTTAAATAAAAGCTTGTAATCAAGATGGCTACCAAACATCAAAATCTAATATGGCAAAAACCTTCTCGACAAAACGAAATCGGATCACCCGTTGAAGAGATATGAAGCCACAGACGTACAGACAGACATACAAACATACGCGTCAAACTTATTCTTTTGGGTCGGGGGTTAAAAAATAAAAAACCTTACTTAAGAAGAGCAATTCTTCTTGGGTGCTGAGCAGCATATTCATCCACATCTTCAAAATCAATTGCTTTTGCTAGTTATTTTTCTGTTAATTAGCGCTAAATGCGTGAGACGAGCATCGGTAGTTTTATTTCTTAAATAATTTTTTAGCTTTCTTAGACAGGAAAACGCTCACATGCTGCAGTGGATGTAGGAATTGTTAAACATATAATGCATAATTTGTATACTTCCGAAAATACAATCTTAAATTTTTCTAAAAATTTAGCAAGTGCATAACAGTTTTAATTTCCACCTTATTACACCGAGAAAATTAGCCTAAAGAAAATTTTTGCTACCACTTTTTTTGCTATCAGAACATATATTTTTTTTATAACAGTAAACACTCTATGTTGCAGTTAAAAAAAACGGTATGCTGCGGCACTTCACAGTAACAGAAACAATTTTTGCTGGAATAATAAATAGTCTATACTGTAACACAATAAAGTATTTTATAAAACTTTAATTTACAATCACTAAATAATTTCTAACTACCATTGGAATGTACTTTGTTATTTCAGAAAGTCAAATTTTGTATAAATATTTCAACTGCAGTTGAAAACTTTATTATTGTTCCTAAAAAAAACTTAGCTGGTACAAAAGAGAATTCTTTAAAAAATTGAGCTAACGCATGCGCTTTGCGAAAGTAGACTCGGTTCTCGTCATAAGAGTGAAATTCTAATTTAGTCTTCTTATTGTTTTCTTTGGTTATGCTGCGCGGGCTGGAAGAAGAATCACATTATTGCATTATTCTCTCATTTCTCACAATACAATCATATTTGTATTGGGGCCACTACTGATCAGAGTAGCATACCTATAGTACGTGCCACGTGGTGTGGTGCGGTATACGTGCTAATCTTTGGGTACATGCCGTGTGCCGTGTACACAAATTATGTATTAACTAGTGGTGAAGATATATTTTGTGATTAGTGATTACTGATTAGTGGTGCAAAGCCTTTCGATTCCAATTATTTTCGAGTTGTAGTTATCGTTATCCGTGCTTTGGCAAAATTTCTAGTATGAAAATGACATATTTATTTATCAAAATGTTGTTTCAAAAAGTTTTAATGAGCATTTATTTTCCTCTCATGTGGAAATCACTGACATAGAGAGTTGCATTTTCTTTCGAGATTTGAAAATTTATGATACGTACGTTATAATTATACGAAATGCAAATAATTATGTATCAGTATGATTACGTTAAGAAACGTGAAACTGATTTCATTTATTTATTTTCTGTCAAGAATTTTCAATTTTCATCTGGCAATGTTCATTCGTCCTTTGGAAAAATTTTTAGTATAATTGAGGAGCTTCCAGTAGAAAGAAACTAAGTGCCAAAAGTAAAATTTAAACAGATTCTTTTATTGGCAACTAACCGCTTTCTGCATATTAGTAGGTGGTATGTAGAAATTTTTGATTGCAATAACTAAATTTTACTTTCGGCACTTAGCCCCCTTCTACCGGAAACTCCTCAATTACATATTATTTATTTATCAAAATGTTGTTTCAAAAAGCATTTCTTTTCTTTTGTTGTGGAAATCACTGACATATAGAGTTGCATTTTCAGTAGGTGCCTATAGGTTAATAAATGTTAAACTGGTTTTATTTATTTTTTTGCATTATATACAGCAATGTATTTTTAAATAAACGACTCGGACATTAAAAAACGTTTATGTGATTATAAAACTACTTTTTCCTTATCCTGAAAAAATGAATCATGCACCTAGCTAATTTTGTCTATTTAATTTAGAAGACCTTGTACAGGCTTTTCAGGATTAACCATAAAATTTTAAATTTGGATGGGACACCTCAAAATAAGAAAAAAAATCCTTTATGTATGAAGGTATGTTCAGAAATGCAACGTTGAAGAATTATACCACAAAAATGGCAGCTAAAAATTTTGAAATGGTATAACTCCTTCATGAGGCATTTTCGGATACCTATTATACCTAGGAAATATTTTTCATGTTTAGAAATACCTATTCCAAATTTACAATTTGACCGGTTAATCCTGAAACACCCTGTATAATGGCAATAAAAATCTTACTAGGGTAGCAAAACTATTTTATAATACCAGCAAAGTTACTTTATAGTAACAGTAAACTACTTTACGACTATAGGCAAATCAATCTACAGTGACTCCAAGTCTCTTTTTTGTGGTAGTGAAGTCAATTTATATTCCTTGCAAGTTACTTTATACTGACAGAAATATATTTTGCCAACAACAGCAATTGCTCCTTAACAATAGTAGCAATGTTATCTTCCTGGATCAGAAAAGTTATTTTTTATGAAATAAATATACTGTGGTTGTAAAGTACTGCCAGCAAATCAAAATTTTCTGCTATAGCAAAGTACTACACTGGCGCCTATGTTATTAGAGTTTTCCGCTACAACAGCTTATTTTTTCGCTATGATGGTGAAAAAATTTTCTCGGTGTAGTTTCATACCTTTTTATAGTAGTTGGCAAAATTTTTAACTCTGACTGTTGTAATAATTCTATGTCAATTTTGTAATGCTTCGCCAAAGGCAGAATGCGCTCGTACTTCATAATATGTACACTCGATTTTGGATTTAACGCACTAATGCTCTCTTTATTAAAGCAAAATCGCTTATCTAATCCGTTAAGAATTTTGTCAACTACAGGAATAAATATGGCGGTTTTAAAGGTATTTTTTTCATGTAAACTAGTTGTAGACGCTGAGGGGATGTTTTCTGTAATAATATGATCGGCATATTTTGTGGGGATTTTCTTTTGCCTTTTTTTAATTTAAATTTTTGGAAGATCGATATTACATTCATTTGCAACATGTGCACCTTCATAAAATCCATTAAAATGTAATTGAAAAGAGTCAAATTAAATGTAAAATCGATTTGTTTTAAAACGCCTAGACATTCTCTCCTCCTCTCCTCCTTTGTCGCCTTTCACAGTCACAGATACATTATGTAGTAAAATTAATATTGCCTCAAAAGTTTGCTTGACAGCTTGGCAGGCAAAGATTTGGCTAGTCCAACGAGTAAAACAAATTCTCTTTAATTCTATACATTTCTTGTTATTATATATTAGCTTCTGAAGTTTTATAAAATTTTCATGAATAACTGATCCGGATAAAAAAGAGTATAGTTTTGCTAATAAAGAGAAAAGAGAACCTATTTCTTTCACATTTACATGCGTCTACTAGCACTAAATTTAAATGGTGGTTGAAACAATGGACATAAATAGCCTGCGGCACTTCTCGTCTAAATATCTCTTACATCCCATTTAATTCCCCATTCATAACGATAGCTAATAGGTTTGCGCTACACATTTCTGAATGTCTGAATGTCCCAGTTAAATGCGAGTTCTATTTAGACTATTTAGAGTTATATTTATATATTGCATAGTAGGACAGAAAATAGGAATTATAATTATTGTAATAAAGTAAAAATATTATATTTTCGTTAATTTAAGTTATTAAAAATCTAGACATGCAGGGGGGCTCTCGGGGGGGGGCACAGTTCGTTTTGTCCTATTCACTAAGAAAAATGTTAAAAATGAGTAATCAGAAAGAGAAAATAGCTTTATTTTACTCGTTAGAACAGCAAAGAATTTTTAGGGGTTCCATAGTATGCATTTAACCATGCGCTTGGCTGCGCAGAGGCACAAAGTTACTTCACTATTTTTTCCAGGAATACCGTGGCTTTAGCGATAAATTTTATTAGAACATTTTTTGTTCAAAAACACGTGGTCTATCCACCTGTATTTTTATTTCTTCATACCCTGACTTAATTTCAAAATGTTGAAAAAATGGATGAAAAAAAATTTTTTTTGCACTTTTTCTGTATGTTCTACATCCGAGCGGAATGTAAACTTTTCAGGACATTATTCTATTCACTTTCACGAACTCATTAAAAAATATGTTACTTATTCGTTTTGCAAGCGTCACTATAAAATGTTCTCTGTCGTCTGGGCTACAAGGCTGATAATTTTTTCTGTTTGTTGGGAACAATTTTTTGTGTAAATGCAATATGTGTGTTATCAGGAAGTTACAGTAAAATAATGTTTAATCTGGGAGGTGGGCGTCTTTTGGAAATTAAGTTTTAATATTGACAAACGGGACTTGGTCTCGATTTTTTTTAATATCCAGAGTTCTTTTTAAATAAAAAACTAAAATGTTTGCAAATAAATTATGAATAACTGCACAAGTGCACAGGTCCAAATCTGATCTGCCATTTTGTTTTTTGAAAAATTTTATTATCAAATATTTCATTTCCGACTGTTCAATAGCAATGCAGATATCGGCGGTTCACGTGAGTATCACTTCCAAATCATTATTTACTAACTGCACCTTGAAAATGAATACATTTTAGGTGTCGGTAGCAGTACAAAAGGGGCTTTATCATTTATTTAAAATAAAAGTAGGTATTTGGTAAGTTTTAAGTTTTGTTATAATTTCAGCGATATGTTCATGTGAGAGGTGTGGAAATTGCTACAAATCCAAACGAAGTTTGCTATTACATAAACAAGTTTATTGTGGAAAATCGCCTTCAATGGCTTGCAGCATGTGCTCCTACAGAACTTATCACAAAGGGAATTTAAAAAGCCATATATTAAGAAATCATCAATCAACCTGACCACGTATTTGCTGCTCAATAATTCTGTTAATTAGTTAATACGAAGGCGAATTATTTAGTACGTTTCTAAATAAAAGTTGAACTTTTTTCAAGTTTTTTTATTTGCATAATAGTTAACGGTGCGTAATAGTTAACATCAGTTTGTCACTTTAAGTATTTAAATTTAAGATACATAATTTTGACCACATATCAAAAGATTGTCCTAGTAGAATTCCAGTGTGTACCGATTGCGCCGATGGACATGAGAAAAATCTGTGTACATCAAATGTACAAAAATGTGCATTTTGTATCAAATCTAACAACCAATATAAAATGAATTACAGCTTCCACCAACCACTCTGCAAATGATCCCAAATGTCCATGCTATGTCTCCAAATTAAATTTAATAATATCTAGAACTTTCACTCCGTTTTCACAAATGCTAAATTTAATAGCATTTAATAGCATTTTGTGATTTTATCATATTTAGGGGACCAATAAACGGATAAAACAATAAAAACCTTTTAACGCAATTGTTCGTTACTAAACCACATAGTCTATGGCCTAATTAGGTTATGTAAGGTTATTTTAAATTTGAGGGCATTTCAACTTTTATTTTTAAATTTCTAATTGTTAGCTTTTTAACAAGATTATAAATGCTTTTTTGTGACTGTAAGTTATTGCGTTTGTAAATTATTTTAGGTTATGTATGGTTTCCATTAATATTTTAAATTTTATATCTAAGAGCATATTATTTAGTTTGTAAACATAAGAATTAAAATCCCATTTAAAACCAATAAGTAATTAAATATTGTCTAAATGTTGGTTGTGGTATTTTCTTAATTTTTCTGTTTCTTATTGGGATGCTCTCCCACATGTATTTTCTTCTGAACAATGTCTGAAATCCACAAAATAATACAATTAACCAGTATTTTACTGGAAAATAACTTCTACGCCTGTGACTTTTAGGTCAAAGGATCAGTTAGAGGGTGGTTTTTGACAAATAATGAATAAGAACAATAGTATATTACGTAATGAGTGTTGTAAGAAGCATATTACGCACGAATAGAAAAGTTACCATGAGTGCGTAGTTGCTTTACAACTCGAATTATGTACTATACTTTACCTATGATCATATTTATTTAGTAAAATCTGGATTTAGTTTACTAGTCAATAATATCATTCAACAAATATTATGTCAGTTTTGACAGCGTTTGAAAATTACGTAGGCGCATTTGTTTTTTTAAACCCCGTGTTAGCGATATAAGCCACCTATAATTGCGTGTCCTGTGCATTTTGTTTACCGTGAGATTTGTTTACTGTGCGTTTTGTTTACAATATGTGAAATTCAACTTACATAGATGGCAGGTAGTGTGTTTTTTACTATTTACAGTAGTGATCGTAGGTAAATACTTTTTTCTACGATTGTGTTGAAAGTCAAATTTTCTAACTTCAAAATGACTGCGGAAAGTGTCACTTTGCCGCACGGCGTGGGGCAAGAATTTTTTGTACAATTTAGTTAAAATTCAAATTTTCTAACATCAAAATGGGTGCAGAAAATGGCACTTTGCCACACGCCTCGATTACATCTTCACAAATTTAAAATTTTGAAAGCCTTTAAGGGAAATACCTTCACAACCGTAGAAGAAATAGTATGTAACACATGTGGCAAGCTTCATTGCAAAACTCGTATGATAGGAACACTCGCTGCGCTCGTGTTCCTACTTTCATACATCGTTTTGCAATGAAGCCCTTGCCACACTTGTATTACAATGTACTATGAAACATTCATTATTGGAGAACCAATCAAAACAATTTCTCTTCTAGCTAATACTGACGAAGTATTGAATTACATGATAGGATTCTTAGCATTTTAAAGAAAGTAAAAAAAAGTGTATTGAAAATACTTAAATCATTTAGTTAAATTCAGTCGTTCACACATTTTTACTTAATATGAAATTATCTACTGTCTGTATATTGGTACCTTAATCGGGTCGCGCTAATATACTACTTAGGAAAACACTCATTACTGGAAAACCAACCAAAACAACTACTCTTCTAGCTAATACTGACGAAGTATTGAATTACATGATAGGATTCCTGGCATTTTAAGGCAAAAAAATATTGAAAATAGTTAAATCATTTATTAAAATTCAGTAATTCACAATAATTATTGAACCTTACATTTTATTTCAACTCTAGAAAAGTTGTACAAGTTTTTTCGAACTTGTTAGTTCTCATCAGTAGAGTATAGAAACATTCATTCTTTATTTACAAGCCTATTCTTGATTTATTTTTTCAATTAATTATTTTTTATTTATTTGCTTTCATCATGATTAGAGAATATGATTTGGATTTTATTAAGCAAATCACAACTTACACACTTTTTTATTTGTTATGAAAATACCTACTTTCTCTATATCTGGGCACGCTAATATACTAGTTAGGTAAATACTTTAAGACACTCATTATTGTAGAACCAATCAAAACAACTACTCCTCTAGCTAATACTGACGAAGTATTGAATTACATGGTAGGATTCTTAGCATTTTAAAGAAAGTAAAAAAAAATGTATTAAATTAAATCATAGTACCTATACAATTTATGCTATCATTACTAAAATTAAACTCTTACCTTGTTTCATCCTTTGGCACTCTAAAAAATGTTATGTTTTCATCTGAATAAAACTTTCTAGATTTGCAGCTTTATAAATAAAATATATTCCACCCACCAGGGGTATCGCTAGGGGTTCTTTTGGGGGAGGTTAATAATTCCCAACTCTCATTACCGAAATTTTTACAACTTCTCAAAAAGATTTTCTCCAAAATGAAAACTGATGAGCGGGAAAGATGAAATTTTTCCCGAATTCTCCCAACTTGAATTTCCTAACTCGACCACGATATTGGGGGGAGCGTCCCCCCCATAGCGACACCTCTGACATCCGTTTTTTTAACAATAGTTTCTTTACAGTCCATTTTTTAGATTGAAGTTTTTCAACTATCTTTATCTAATATGTTGTTTTCTTTCTGATTGTCTCTATTCTTTTCTATACTTTAGCCTGGAAAGGAGGATAGTGATGAACTGAACTGTCAATAGTGTCAAGTCGCACATGTTGTTGAGGTACGACGCCTTTTTGAAATTGATTTTTCAATTAAACCCCAAATTTAAACGCCAATAGAAGCTGTTGCACTCACTGATCACGTGTATTTATTACTATCCTCCTCTTCCGGTTAAGGTACAGTTCCTTCACTCTCTACAATTTACGGAATCAGTATACAATGCCCATTATTAAGCGAAATAATCAGTTTTATTCGTCGTTATGACGATGCTATTAAAATGTTCTGTTCTTTACAAGAAATCATAAAAATCATTTTTAATAATTTCGGTTCATAGAGGTACTAGTCAACCATCCTAGGCAAGTAGTCGCGCAGAGAGAGAAGAAATATCGTCACTGTTGGACAGAGACAAACGATATTTTTAAGCTTCTTAAGCTAGATAGCTAGCTAGCTTAAGAAGCTTGTTTGTCTCTGCCCAACAGTGACGATATTTCTTCTCTCTCTTGCCATCCTAGGATGGTTGACTAGTATACAGTTGCAAAATATCTTCAAAGTATTTTTTGATGATTTACAATCTCATGAACTTTGATTTAAAAAAATTCATTCCATGAACTAACAAGTATTGAAAGGAGTCATTATTATTAACATAATTTTAACTCACTCTTCTAATATTAGTTCTCTACTAAAAATAATAATTGATTTTTTCTTTTTTAGCGAAACATTCTTGTGATAAGTGTGGAAATTCCTACAAGTCCAAGCAAAGTCTAATACTGCATAAAAAGGTTTACTGTGGAAAATTACCTTCGATGGCTTGCAACGAGTGCTCTTATAAGACTTATCACAAGGGAAATTTGAAGAATCATATATTAAGAAATCACTTCGAACAGTTCGCAAGGAATAGTCTTGAAAACTGAACACGCGAATCATAATTTGTTACCTCTGAAGAAGTTTCCGGAAACCACAAAACACTTGAATACTATTGCTCGACGTGCTTTTCGCCAGTCATGTTGGTATCATGTGGAGACCATTAAAATTGAGTTTTAATGGTGGTCCCCAAATTATGCCAACGTAGTTGACGAAAAACGTGTCAAGTAATAGTAATCAATGTTTTGTTGCTTGTAGAAACTACTTCAGAAGCAACGTCACAACGAAGATTCCAGCCCCTCCCCCCAGAAAAAAGTTACATAAAAAATATTGGTTTCTGAAGTAATTACGAGCTTTATTTAGAAATGAAAAAATTAAGGTTGCCATAAAAATGAAAACTGTGAAGAGTAGAATTATTTGTCATATAATTTTTTTGTCAATAATAATATTTACACCATTCTGAAATTATATATTTACCAAAAATAAAAAAATAATTTCTGGATCTTGCTTTCTTAAATATGGTATTTTTAAGTTTAGCATTACTTTTGACAGCTGTTATATGAACAAATAGATTTGTATTTCTGTCCAAACGTAATATAACACTTTTTTCCTAAATATATTTCTGAATTGTTTTTTAAAAGTATACAAGAAATAGCAGGTGTATTTATCAGGCACACAGTGCGGAAAAAGACCTTTTTTGGACAAAATTCTACCGACAGTTTAAATCTTAATGAAAATCAAACTTTCTTAGTGGAAAATATTCGTTATGAATAGTAGTTTTTAGTACCACTGCTCCTTTTTATTAAAAAAATTATCCTAACCTAGTGGACTTTTTTTGTCCATGGAATTTTATTGCTTTATTGTATGTTTTCCGGATCGCTGATTACGAAAAGAATAGTCATTTGGCCCAAAAGTGGAATCATTTTTAGTTATGGGGCATTTTTGGGCATTCGCAATAATGCATCATTTAAAAAAAATAGTATCAGACGTAAAATTTTTCGCTGAAATGAATGGTGTAAAAATATAAATGGTGTTAGCGGAGCGGATCTGGTTTTGAAATGAAACCAACTTTTTTTTATTTTTTTCCTATTGCTTGGATTGCGATAATTTTTTTTTTAAATTAAAGATAAAAAAATCTCACTTACCTGTAAAAAAATGTCTCTTCTGAGCCCTTTCCTTCGTACTCAAAAACGCATTTAAATAAAAATGCAAAAGGTATTTCCCCTCCCACAAGTTTGTTTATTTGAAAAAAATTTAAAAAAAATATTCAGTCAAATATTAGACGTAATAACGAACAAATTTCATTTTGGTTTTTGAAAATCGCACGACAGGGAAAAAAGTTCGAGGGGGTTGAATAATTTTCCTTTCCCTACCTCCCTCCCCATCCCTAATTGGCCCACCACCCCAATCCTCCGGCTCTATCAATTCTTATCTATTTCACCTGCCTCAAAAAAATCTCATCCCCCTAACTTCTTTTTTTCCGTAAAAGATTAAGGAATTACTTTTTTGTGTATTAGTGGTAGGGCAAAAAAATTGAGTATTTTCAAAAAAAATTTTCACGAAAAGTTACCGTCCGATTTGAAAGGGTATGGTCGTGTAATAGGTAGAATTTTATCTTGAAATCCAAGGATTGCAAGTTTGAAACACAGCTAGGTTATTATAGATGTAGTTGCTTCTTTTTACTTTTTTTTTATACTGACAAATGTTTTATCAAATAGGTCGTCAATATAACATTTAAAATGTCCAAAAATTAACATTCACAAAAAACTGAGAAGAGATTTCTAAAGAATGTGCAACAATTATATAAAAAGTTAAACAAATCGGCGAAGAGTTTTTAAAAACTTTTAATTTGCCAACCGTGAAGGAGTGACACTCTCAATGTACTATAATAATTCCAAGGCTGAGGGTGGTGAGGGTATATCGAATTTGTTTGCAAGCTATTTTTCTTCAGTTTACAGTCCATTACATGACGTGGAATGTAATTTCACTCCTGACATTACTGTTGATATGCATAAGGTATACATCAGCCCTTTAGATGTGGAAACTGCCCTTGATTCAATTGATGTCAACAAAGGTGCGGGTCCTGACAAAATTCCACCAATCTTCTTAAAGTCCTCTTCCAAATCACTTTTCTTGCCACTCTTCCTCATATTTTCAATGTCCTTAAAAACATTTCCATCATGTTGGAACAGTTCATACGTAACTCCGATTTACAAAGCTGGTAACAAATCTCTTATCAATAACTATAGACCTGTGTGCATCCTATCTGCAATTCCGAAATTATTTGAGTCTTTAGTTGAAAAAAATTTATCCGCTTCCTTAAGTAGTATCATAATTCCAGAGCAGCATGGATTCCTCCAAGGTCGATCTGTGGACTCCAATTTATATATCTATACCAACTTCATCGTTAAATCTCTGGTAAAAGGCGCTGACGTGCATGCGGTATACATGGACTTTAGCAAAGTCTTCGATAAGGTAAACCACTCTCTTCTTATAAAGAAACTCCATAAAATCGGAGTCGGTCCTCCTTTATTATCTTGGATTCAGTCGTATCTCTCTGAGAGAACCCAGCAGGTTCTTGTTGACGGATATACTTCGGAGACATTCTCCGCAACATCTGGAGTACCCCAGGGCTCCCACATTGGTCCCCTATTGTTTAATTTATTCATCAATGATATTGCTAAAAATATTGATTGTGAATTTTTACTGTTTGCGGACGACCTGAAAATATTTAGTGATATTTATTCTCTGAATGACTGTGCCCAGATTCAGAAAAATCTTGATTCAATTTATTCATGGTGCGAAGACAACAACATGCATCTTAATGTTGATAAATGCTATTCCATGACATTCAGTCGCAGGTTGTTACCCATTCGTCCTGACTACAGTATTAATAGCGTGAGGTTGCATAACGTAACCACGGTGAAAGATTTAGGTGTTATATTTGACTCTAAACTTTCTTTTTCTGAGCATTTCGAACACATGATTGGGAAGGCAAATAAAATGTTAGGATTTCTTAAGAGAATGGCTCAAGATTTTTCAGATCCTCGAGCATTAACTATTTTATATATATCTCTAGTTAGATCTATTATGGAATTTTGCAACATTGTTTGGTCACCGTACTACAACATATATATCAACAGACTTGAATCTGTACAAAACAAATTTGTCAGATTTATGTGCTATAAACTGAGCACGAGGGGTATATTCTTAACCTGTGAGGAAGCAAAATCATATTTGGGAATTAGTTCCTTACATAGCAGGCGTCAATATTACGATGTTTGTTTCGCCTTCAAAGTCATTAATAACTACATCAGTTCTCCTGATTGCTTGGAGTCTATGCGTTTTAATGTACCATCTTTTAATACTAGAAATATATCCATTCTGTTTGTACCTTATTGTCGAACAACTTACGCTATATTCAGTCCGGAGAATAGAATAAGTTCAACAGTCAACAAATACTGCACTGAACGTGACTTATTTAGTAAATCTCTTGGTAGCTTTAAAAACCAGGCGAAACGCGCCATACTGCAGTAATTTTTGTTATTGTTGTTATTTACTTGTTATTTACTTTTAATCTTATCTTTGTATTTCGCTTTTTCTCTCTTTTAGGATTAGTATCACAATATGTAAATGTATTTATACGTAAATAAATAAATAAATATACTTTTAGATTTTTGAAGTGGGAATACATGCAAAACCTATTTAATGATAAACAGATCATAAAGAACGTGGAATCTAATAGCAGTTAATTGCAGCCAACAATCACTAATTTGCAATTTTCTCGAAAACTGCTAATTCTAGAAAAAAAAGTTTCAAATAAATATGTTACGTCCATCTTTTATCTTCGTTACTTCTCGATACACTTGGTATCTATTTCGAAAGATAAAAGAGTTTCCCGCGTGTTACATTTGAGAATGCAAATTTTCGACATAGCCTTAGAAAAAAAATATGCTTTCTACACTTATTCAAATTTGACCTACATATTAACACATTATGTTAACAAATATATAGTGATAACATGATAAAAATTTGAGAGTAATCCATTGTGCCGTTTTTGAGTCAGAGCGAGTTAAGCGGAAAAATAATTGTTTTATATATCCAATACACACCTAAAACTAGAGAAATGCGCCGCGAAAACTCGTGACGGTGTTAAATAATTATTTATAATAAGTTTAATATTTGATGGAGGGTAGACTGATAAAATATTAAGATGGAAAAAAGATTTGTATATCCGAATATTAAGCTCCGAAGTCCCTATCCCTTTTCCTTAACCCTTTATTCCCGCAAATGCATTATGCCTCCTCCCTCCCTTCTTATTGCTTGGATTGCGATAATTTTTTTTTTTAAATTAAAGATAAAAAAATTTCACTTACCTGTAAAAAAATGTCTCTTCTGAGCCCTTTCCTTCGTACTCAAAAACGCATTTAAATAAAAATGCAAAAGGTTTTTCCCCTCCCACAAGTTTGTTTATTTGAAAAAAATTTAAAAAAAATATTCAGTCAAATATTAGACGTAATAACGAACAAATTCCATTTTGGTTTTTGAAAATCGCACGACAAGGAAAAAAGTTCGAGGGGTTGAATAATTTTCCTTTCCCTACCTCCCTCCCCATCCCTGACTGGCCCACCACCCCAATCCTCCGGCTCCATCAATTCCTATCTATTTCACCTACCTCAAAAAAATATCATCCCCCTAACTTCTTTTTTCCGTAAAAAATTAATTACTTTTTTGTGTATTAGTGTTAGAGCAAAAAAATTGAGTATTTTCAAAAAAAAATTTTCACGAAAAGTTACCATCCGATTTGAAAAAAATTACCAGATTATGCGCTTCCGCGAGATCTTCAATTTTTAATTTTACTTTTTTTTCGTCAGGTCAATAATAACAAAATTATCGTGGAAAAACGTGTTTTTGCGAATTTAAAATGCGAATTCCTCCGCCACCCCATGTGATTAAGCTGAACTAAGTTGATAACATGATAAAAGAGAACGCGTGTAACCGAATTGTCAAAAAAAAAAAAAATTAAAAGAAGTTGGTTTCAAAACTCGTTTTCTCGTCAGATCCGCTCCAGTATGTGTCATTTGAAAAATTCGATCTTTAACCTGTCTCTGTGTATTTCACAGTATTTTAGGCAAGGCAAGTCTTATGCATTTTACTGAAAACATTTTTTATGTTTCTTATAATAAGCCAGATATTGGTCCTCCTCGCACTAATGCGCCGCCCGATATGTATGCAACAGTCGCGGTGGGTGTTTGAACAGTTTTCCCACAGGGGAAAAATGATCATAATCACAAACACTGTTAAAGAGCTCAGAAAACAATGTCTAAGACTCATACTTAAGACTACAGATATAAGGTGTCAAATACGTTTGTACCTTATTATAATCAACTTATTTTTGCGCAAATTCTATTACTAACAAAAGCTTGCTGTATACTAAATTCTAAATTCTCAGTAAACAATCCAACATCACTCCATCAACTCCACATTAAAATTTACAAAATCGATCACAGTCCAGGACTCTGATCGTCCTTGAATGTTACGAAGTAACGTAGCAGGTTGTATTCTTAGTGTTGTAACTGTTCAAAGTTGTAAACAAAGCCAAGTCGTTTTTTACATTTATTTCTACACAAGTGAAAAACAAAAGTGAATTTATTGGTAAGTATAAGAACATTCGTAGTCTTGAGAAAAAAGTAAAAACAGATTGGTGGACTGTCATCATTTCTGAATGGAACTGCCTGGGACTCGTCTTGATGCTACATAGCATTTCTATTTAATTCCGTTACAGCGATCTTACCACTTGAAAGTATGTACTATATCCTATATCCTTTTATGTGATCTTTTGGATAAATAAATATTTATTATTATTATTTAAACTACAAAATGGCGCTTCTACCTATATTTTTCACAAAAATGGAAAGTGGAAAGTAGCAAGGAACTGTACCTTATTACCTAACATCAATTCAAATTGATATTAGGTGATAAGGTACGGTTCCTTGGTTCTTTCCACCAATAAGTAGACAGATATTTTAATAGGGCAGCTTATCATGAAAATGTGGACATACCGGACAAAACCACCAAATTTTTTCCAGGTACTCCTTAGGTACGTAGCTTTCAATTTTTGATAGGAACCAACTCCTCTGTCGACCAACTCCTCTCCGCTAACCCGAGACATTACACGAATCAGACAGCATAATGCCATACTTTTCAACCTGAAACACCCATTACCATACCAGGCGTTGCCTATCTTTCGGCAACCTCCCTAGCAAAATCTTTCCTATACCAAAATTTCCATTTAACCAACGTTTAGCTTTCACCACCTTTTATTCTCAAACCCTTTCTCTGTTCCCTCTATTAGTCACCTTTTTGTTAATTTTGTTAATTTCTGTTCTTTTGTCCCTTTTTGTTCTCTTTCAAAATCCCCTCTCGACCAATAACTTCTTGTAAATCAAACTTTTTATTTAAATCACAACTTCCTCTCCACCCTATCTTTCCGAAGGCAGGCAGACCATCGGAAGAATACTGTCATTGGCTCGAACGGGTTTTTTCATTAAGTCTTTTCCCGTATCAATAATCCAATTTTTAAAACTGTGCGCGTATGCTGTGCAAACTAAAACATTAGTGTAATTTTTAAGTGTTTTTAAAACTCATTCTAGTTATAGTTCGCCAAATTGTTAGATTTAAGTTTTTTGTTCCAAAGAACAGGAGTTCTAACCATATAATTCTTCATTTATTGTTTAAGCCGGAGTTAAACCCGTTTCACCCGACCACCCATCTACCCCGACGTTGCACGCCGTGGTGGTGTGGTCGGCTCTGAATCGGGAATTGACTCAGGCGCACTTTTGTATTATTAATTGTAATAAAACATTTTTGAATTGAATTGAAAATTGTCGGCCATCTTGGATTTTATAGCGGCCATTTTGAAATATAGGTATATTATCAATATATCGGCTTCTAAATCACTTAGGACCACAAACTTGGTGCCGTATATATATTTGGGGTCAGGGAATACAGCTTCACAATTTTTAAATGTGAAACTAAATTTTGGAAGCGACATGAGTGCGGATGAACTGGTTCAAAACTATGGTGCATAGCACAAATCTTGTTACGTCAAGTTCAGCAATTTGAAGTTGGATAGAGCTAAACAGCTGATACGAGCAAACGAAAAATGGCAACAGTACTGCAAGAAACCCAATTGTTGGCAGCATTAGAAGGTGGTGATCTTATAGCCCTTGACGTCAAATATCATCTGCAATGTTATACAGTACTGAGAAAATTACCATCGAAGTGGAAACCTGTGTAACTTGCAATTTCTTTGCACACTAACTTGGCAGTCTTAGCTAACAAAGAGACATCATGTTCGTAATCACATGACATGGCCTGCTGCAGCATTTCCCGCATGCCTTCTTCAAACACCAAAAGTTTATACTTTCCATCATTTTGTTCTTGCGTTTGCGGAAAGTAAGCTAGCATTTTCTCCTTCAATCTGGTTCTGTTAATGTCATGCAACTTTTAAAATTTAAAGTAGAAGGTCCCATCTTCCACACAGTTCTCTATATAAGTATATAGCTCCACAAATGCTGTAGCCTTTCCTCTGCAGACACTCCCACTAAATCCTCCTTTAGTTTCCTTAGGTGAGACCGGTAGCGATTTCTCACTGCTGTATGACATTACAAATGATATAGCCAATAAGGGCAATGAGATCACCACCTTCTAATGCTGCCAACAACTGGGTATCTTGCAGTTCTGTTGCCATTTTTCGTATGCTCGTATCAGCTGTTAATGTTCGAAATTCATGAAGGAGTCCATCGCTTCCACGGCATAACAAATACGCCACTTGGCACTGGCTTGACGCAGGGATCGTTTCTCCACAGTTGTGCTGCCTCCTGAAGTATTTCCCCGGTTTTTGGCTCTATCCAACTTAAAATTGCTTAACTTGACGTAACAAGATTTGTGCCCTGCACCATGGTTTTGGACCAGTTCATCCGCACTCATGTCGCTTCCAAAATTTAGTTTCACTGACAATGACTCCAAGCCTCTAAACTCATTGATATTGTTCAAAAAAGACCGGTATGGTATGCGCTCGCAGTGGCGCAGCCAGAAAATTCATCTAGGGGGGAAGGGGGAATAGAAACGGCCTCCCCAGAGGATGAGTAGTAGATTCCTCTACTAGATAATATTGGCATTAATTACAAAATATTTATTTCAAGGGATAATTTGGATACTGCTTTGTACTGATAGAGATTATGCTTCTTTATTTTTTGGCTCATAGAAGACGGCTTAAGGAGGGGGCCGGGCCCCATGTGCATTTGTGTCAGTCCATCTTGTATTACAATTCAATCTGAAACAAAATAAAAAAACAAATTAGAAAATGTGGACACACCGGACAAAACATTTATCGGTGAATAATTGTAATGTTTGTAATTGGTACATAATAATAATAATAATAATAATTTTATTTCATCCAGATGATCATGTACATGATATAGGATATGTCAAGAAATTATCTGAAATATCAGATATAATATAAAAATACAACAATATTAACAGTCACATACGAAACACAATAAGACAAATATAACTAGAACAAACAACATAAAATTACGATTTGAAGTATACAAAATAAAAATGCCAAATAGTGTATATAACAAGATAAACATTAAAATAAAATAAAATAATATATTATTGGTAATCAAGAGATGCAGATAAAAATTCCTTGGTGCTATAAAAACATCCATTAACCAACATGACTTTTATATATTTTTTAAACATATCTAAACTTGCAACATTTTTCAAATTAGTAGGCAATTTATTGTATAATTTGATGCAGTTATAATTTGCTGAATGTTTGTATGTTGTAGTATTATGACGAGGAATATTCAATAGCTCACCGTGCCTCGTGTTGTGTTCATGAAAACAGGAATTATTGGTGAATAGATGATACTGCCTTTTAACAAATGTTACGCATTTGTATATATATATTGAAGGGGCAGTGAGAATTTTATTATTTATAAAAACCTGCCTACAACTTTCAATGCTCCTCATATTAAAAATTAGCCTTAAAAGTTTCTTTTGGGCTACAAAAATTCTGTTAAAATCTCTAGCACATCCCCAG
This sequence comes from Rutpela maculata, assembly GCA_936432065.2. Taxonomy (NCBI): domain Eukaryota; kingdom Metazoa; phylum Arthropoda; class Insecta; order Coleoptera; family Cerambycidae; genus Rutpela; species Rutpela maculata. Next base: position 55,132,189 of record OW386286.2, on the reverse strand, counting down.
TTTATTATATTGAGAGAAATATGTGAGTATGCCATGGCATAATATATGCTTAGAAGTCCTGAAACAGTTAGGATATCTTTCATTTATAAGATCGCATAATACGACTTGTTTAGTTTTTTACAAACACCGTCCACATGAGCGTCCCAGGTAAGTCTATTATCAATGCAAGTACCTAGGAACATTACTGAATCTGAAAATTCCATATCAGTGAATAAATATATAGTGTGATACATTTAAAAATTGTATAGTTGTATTCCCTTACCCCTAATATTTATTTTTTTTTTAAAGAGGAGGGGTAACCCCCTCATGGGCTTCCAATGAAGCGTCAGACTCTTACTAACCAAAGCCCCCTCCTCCCAGGCTTGCCTGTATACTACCTGGGGGCACTGCAGCCTCCTGGGCCTATTGTGCTCGCCCTAGCAACTGTTGTTTCGCTGCGCGGTGCCCTTTAGATGGTCCGATCGGGAGCCAGGACCGATCACCCATCCAAGTCCTCACCGCGCGCTACGTTGCTGCACTTCGGTGATCTCGTATAGGTCCGGTCCCACCCTAATATGTATACTTAGACACCAAGTTTGTGGTCCTAAGTGATTTAGACGCCGAGATATTGATAATATAATAATTCAAAATGGCTGCTATAAAATCCAAGAGGGCCGACAGAGGAGTTGGTTCCTATCAAAAATTGAAAGCTACGTACCTAACCCAAGTAACACACATGGTACCAAATCCTTTCGGTTTCGGTTTTGCTACGAAGCCTTAGTTCCTGAGGTACACCCTGGTACTAATATTGCTACTTTATTGGGTAAGGCTACTTTATATGGTTCTTTTAAAGAAACTGTTACCACACCGATACCATTTATTGGAACTGTAAACACTCAAAGTCAAAGTAACAATTGGGTAGTTACTGGAACTGAGCAGTATCATTTTATTGTTACTCTATAGTGGCAAAAACTATATAGTACCAGTGAATCAGTTACTGCCACCCATCAGTGCCACTAAGATGCCTAAATAAAGTAACTGGGTACATAGAGAGGCAATCAAGGTTCCAGAATAGTTCCAGTGACCATCACTTGGAACTTTAAAGTATCGTGGCATTTTAGCGGAAACATGGGTAGTAAAATAGTTCCTGTTGGTACTTTACAGTTCCAAAATAGAATCTGATACTATAGAGTCACATCAGGATAGTTGCTATTGGGTCACCAAAGTCACAGATACTTTATGGTGGAGGGCCTAACTTTATAGTACCTTTGTTAAAATCGGCCATTATTGGTTGTTGTTATAATTTTTAGAAAAAAAAATTGGGTTTAATCATAAATAGACAATGGTTATGTTAATATCTTATCATAAACTTTTATGAAAAATGATTTTGAAAGTATTCCAAATGGTTCCCTAATAAATATTTAAATTTTTTAATCTTGCCTTTTTAAATTATTTTGTCAAAAACTTACAAAAAAGGTTGTTTTGAGGGCGCGTTGAAATTTTATCATTTAATATATCAACTTATAACAAAAAAGTAACTTGCGCTTGAAAAAATGGCTAAAGAAGTGCTTTAAACACGCGCCTAAAGTACACATCTTTTTGGTATAATATTATTTCACTGCGCTATTATTATAAAAGAAAAAAAAAACAAAGAGGTCGCTAAAAGATAAACAGCATTTCAAAAAGTGATAGTGGCAGTTACTAGGCCACCGAGTCGCGGAGTAGTACCCGCTACTACCTCGATCCTTTATAGTAACTAAACATAGTCACATCTATAGAGGCCGGAACTACCCGAAACACTACCCGGCGATTACAAATTTTTCCTCATTTTAGTGGCGGCTACGTAGCTGCCACGTAGCAGGGACGTGGCTGCCTACAGTAGCGGTCCACTTTATCGTAACTTTTATAGTCGCCAAAACGTTCCGGCGACTTTATGTGTTACTTGGGAACTACTACCTGGAAAAAAATTGGTGGTTTTGTCCGGTGTGTCTACATTAACGCGAAATTTGACGTTAAGCTGCCTCACTATTTGTAAAACTGAATAAAATTTTATTTCTTACTTTTTAGAGATATTTTTTGAGGATTTTTTGAAGGCGGGTTTGATTTAAAAAAAAATTCAACGTTTTTAGTAGATTTCTTCATTTATTTAACTTCTACCTAGTGAAGGAAGCTATTGTGAAATTTTCTTTATGTTGGGCACCAATTAAATGTTACTACAAAAATAATACTAGTCCGATTCAAAAGTAACGATTTCTCGGAAAGTTTTGGGACAAGCCAAAAATTAGTCTACCCCCTACAGAATTTCCTCAGGAATCCGAAAAAAATAGTGTTGACCACTCAAAATGGCGGCTTTAATGGTTATTTAACTTTTGGTAAACAAAATGAATTTTGCAACTTACTTGTTTGCTTATATCTTCGCTTCTAAAGGTCGTAGAGAAACGTTCGACCCTTCAATTTCTTCGTCTTGAATTCCTCTATAAGGTAGGTATATGCAATGAACGAATTTTTGATGGTTAATAACATTTTATGACAAGAAACTGAAAAAATTGAATTTCTCGATTGTCGAACTTTGAAGTACTGTAGAAACAAATATAAAATCTGCTTGTTAACGATATTATGAGAAATAGTACATATTTTTACTTTTAATGAAATGCACTCTGTCCCGTTGCAAAATATGAATTATTTTTTTTGCAATTAATTTATAAAAAAAATGCAAACTGTTATACTAAAAGACCATATTAATATTTTACAGTTCTGTTTCGATAAAAAAAAAAACGTTGTATTTGACGTACGTTTACATAATCAAAAAGAATATTGCAAAAAAAATTTAATTTGCGACTTTTCTACGCAAAAAATCAATTTTGCAACTTAAACAAATGTAAATATCTCAGTGGATTTTGCATAAAATTTATTGCAACTAACGGCATTTTAATTGTCATAAAACAACACGAATTAAAAAAAAAAAACAAATTTTGCTCCGATGCTTTGGAGCCGAGATATGAAGAGTTCACGTTTCTTGCAATTACGGCGAAATTTGAAAATATTTTTACTTGAAAATTTAACTGAATATACCTCAGAGTGTGTGTTATCACTTACAAAAAGTGCCATGTCTATATATCCAGATGGGCCATGGAAAATAAATTGAGAAAATTGCATCCTTGGTGCTCGCGCTCACACTAGATGCCAGATCCCCCCCCCCCCCTTCACTGCTTGTGGCGTACTTGGACAGTTTTACCGCGGCGGCAGCTTCATTATTTTTTTCTCGGTTTCAGAAGTGGCTAGATGGACGTTTTTTTTAATGCAACTTATTTTTTTCTCAGCTTTCCGATTCTTCGATTATTTTTCAATTATTCAATTACGTTGCTCCGCAAAAAGAGTTTGTAGTACAGCGGCTTTATTATTTTATTATTGTAGATAAAATAATTTCAGTAGTTTATAATCAAACATCTTATAATTATTTCCACATCCAGTGGAAGTATAGTAACGCAAAAAAAAATTGTAAAAATTTGTATTGTTCAAATAGGCTTAGAATGTCTTGAAATGTAGAGATTTTAAGTTTGAGCAAAAAAGTCTGTCTCTCTGTCGGTCGGTCCGTCTGTAAGTTTTTTGTGCGCACGATTACTCTGGAACCTTTTAATATATTGACTTGAAATTTGCTACATGCATGTATTTTAAGGAGATCTGGAAGATTATATTTTGATCTTATTCCGTTGAAGGATTGGGGGAAAGGGGGTAAATGGGTAAATTAAGAATCTTACTTTCTTAATAAAATAAATACATAAAATACCATAAAATTGGTATTTAATATAAATAAGAGAAGCTAAGGTCCCAAAAAAATTGTTGGCATTAGCCACCCCCATGACCCACCCCATTATTAAAGGGGGGATAAAAATAAAATTGTGATTTAATGTGTATACAAGAAGCAAAGGCCTCAATTTTGTTTTTTACTTCATCCACCTCCACTACCGATGTGACATATTCTTTTATTGTTTTTTTTTTCGTTGACTTGGATAGAAAATCTGGATGTGGAGGTAGTGATTCCTTGGGTAGCGTTTTTTTACAATTTTATAAACATCTTATAATTTAAGCAATCACGCATTATTGTTATGTTATGAATTAGATGTATATTTCGCTGTTTAAAACAAATTAAATTAATATTGATGTCTATCAGTTTAAATTAAATGAAATGCAAGAAAATGAGGAAGTTATTGAAAATGTTGATATAAATAATGACGATGATGACAATGATTGTCTGTACGCAGAAATACGAGACGAAACGGACAGCGACTCCGAGAGAGGAAATCAACCTAAAAAAAACGAGGACAGAAAAATAAACTTTATTTTGTATATTCAATAAATTAATTTTTAAATACACAATGTATACCTTTTTTTTTTCCCAATAAGAGTAAAAACTATTCACTCATCAATGTCTTATCAAATAAATTGTATGTAGTCTTTACATATTTATTTTACGAAGCAACAAAATTGAATGATTGAAAAAAAATCGAATAATCGGAAAGCTGAGAAATAAATAAGTTGAATTAAAAAAAAACGGCCATCTAGCTACTCCTGAAGCCGAGGAAAAGAGAAATAAAACTGCCGCCGCGGTAAAACTGTCCAAGTACGCCAATAGCAGTAAAGGGGGAGAGGGATCTGGCGTCTAGCGTGAGCGCGAGCGCCAAGGATGCAATTTTCTTGATTTTTTTCCCATGGCCCATCTAGATATATAGACATGGCACTTTCTGTATAAGATAACACACACTCTGAGGTATACTGAGTTAAATTTTCATGTAAAAATATTCTCAAATTTCGCCGTAATCGCAAAAAACGTGAATTCTTCCATATCTCGCCTCCAAAGCATCGGAACAGATTTTTTCTTTTTTTTTTAATTCGTGTTTTTTTATAACAATTAAAATGCCGTTAAGTTGCAAAATTGATTTTTTGTGTAAAAAAGTCGCAAATTCAATTTTTTTTTGCAATATTATTTTTGATTATGTAAACGTACGTCAAATACAACGTTTTTACCGAAATAGAACTGTAAAATATTAATATGATCTTTTAGTATAACAGTTTGAATTTTTTTTTATAAATTAATTGCAAAAAAAATAATTAATATTTTGCAACGGGACAAAGTGCATTTCATTAAGGGTAAAAATATGTACTATTTCTCATAATATCGTTAACATGCAGATTTTATATTTGTTTCTACAGTACTTCAAAGTTCGACGATCGAGAAATTCAATTTTTTCAGTTTCTTGCCATAAAATGTTATTAACAATCAAAAATTTGTTCTTTGCATATACCTACCCTATAGGGGAACCCATGACGAAGAAATTGACGGGTAGAATGTTTTTTTACGACCTTTACAAGCGAAGATATAAGCAAACAAGTAAGTTGCAAAATTCATTTTTTTTACAAAAAGTTAAATAACCATTAAAGCCGCCATTTTGAGTGGTCAACACTATTTCTTTTCGGATTTCTGAGGAAATTCTGTAGGGGGTAGACTAATTTTTGGCTTGTCCCAAAACTTTCCGAGACATTTTCCTAATATCACCGGACTATACCTTGTTTGTGAGATAATTGATTTTACTGGCGACTTCGCCAAATCTTCGAATAGTCTCGTAATATGAAGTCGGTTAAAAAAAATGTTCTTAATTTTTAAAAAAATCCTGACGTGATGGGGCAATATAAGTTCCAGATTCAGCTTCAACTGCCCCACAAATATATGCTTCTGGGTCTGGTCCGGCGCACCTCGCAAAAATATTTTGTGGTCCTGTGTTATTGACGTAAATGTAGGAATTCTTTTAGAAAATGACTTTAGGAAAGTAGAAATTGAGCTAACATTAGAGCTGATAATATTATGCATAAAACCGTATTCTATTTTTCTGGCTTTGGATACCTTTATTTAACCACGTTTCTATTTTTTATGTACAGGCATAATAAATCGCATATCTAAATCTTATTTATTTTAGTTATATATAAATGTGATCTCTGTGGAAGAGTATACACGAAGAAGCTCTCATTGTATTACCATAAGAGAAGATATTGTGGGAAGACTCCAGACCATATCTGTCAAGTCACTGGTTGTTTGTATAAAACCTTCACGAGACATTCTTTGAAGAGACATTGCCTTTCAAAGCATGAACTTCTCATTTATTAGAAACTTAGATACTACATACAAGTTCCTTGTGTACTTCTATGCAAGTTGATTTATGTGACTATCGTATGACAGTATTACAATAATATGTTTAATAAGGTGAAATACACCATAGTATTCAGGTAGCTAGTGAACATTTTTTTTAAAGTGTTTGTACCTAACCACTTTAGTTTGTGATTTATTTCGTTCTGGATTTATCAAACAATTGAATGGTTATCCGGTAGAAGCTCTTGTCAAAAAAACATAAACAAAAAGTTATAGTAACAAATATCTTTAATCATTAATGTAGGACTTCCTTAATACAAAAATATGATTGCCAGAATATTGAGCGGGACACACACTATATTGGAGTCAAATTAGGATTCTAATGTGAATTGTCTGACCAGTTCAGTTTTTCTGTTTTAACGTGTTCAGGGAGTCAACTTAAGTTCACATCTCAGTTTTGCAGTTTCTGCGGGGTCGGCGTATTGTTTATTTAAACAATTTAATTTTTTAGACAGCGTTTTCCTTCGGTTTTCTTTGAATATCTCGGAAGTCATATGGAAAACAATGAAGAGAAGGAAAATATTCGTTTTGAGCTGTACAATAAAAGTACATATATAATTCATTCGAATTTTTATTATTATTTAAAAAAAAATTGAACATTGCAAAATTATGCGTTTTTAAACAAATCACTGTTCTTTCAAAAATAATGGATAATATTCAATGAAATTTTGGAAGGATGTAGCGCTTATAAAATACAATTACCACTTAAAGTTTCAAATCAAAATAATTACTAGAACGTCTCAAATATGCAATTGTTGCTAAAACTTTGCACCCTTGTGAAATCCTGCCATCAAAACCAAGAAATGTGTACCATGGCTCAAATTGTAGCATTTTATAAGCTCTTTCAGATCACGGAGAAAAGCGTTTTTTTTTTCAAAATTTAAACCCGTTTCATTGCAGTTGTTTTATAGTTTTCGAAATTTTAGTTATAAACAAATTCGAGTAACTTTTTGTTTTTTTTATGAAATCAAAAACGGTAAACGAGTAATGAAAGTAGATTAAAAAAAGCCAACTTTTGAAAAAATATTAATACTCTACTTGCCTTTGGAGCTGAGATACGTTATATCCCAAATAGAGAATTAAATTTTTTTAAGTTGCCTTTTTTTAATCTACTCTCATTAATCTTTTACCGTTTTTTATTTCATAAAAAAAAACAGGGAGTTTAAATTTTGAAAAAAAAAATTCTCCCTCCGTGATCTTAAAGAACTTATAAAAGGCTACAATTTGAGCCATCGTACGCATTTCTTGGCTTTAATGGCAGGATTTCACAAGGGTGCAAAGTTTTAGCAACAATGGGCTCATTTAATGAATTTCATTTAGTAGTTGTTACTTCTTGTGGATAAAGTATTACTTAAATTACGATATTCAAAATTTCAGATGAATCCGATATGTGGTTTTCGAAATATACGACTTTTAAAGAGCACGGTGCGACCAACATCGTGACGTCAGAGAATAGTAATATAAATCGGTGAAAATAGTTGATAAACTGAAATTCTTCACAAACACGCATAAGTTTCAAAACACACTACTTGAGTTAACGATTTGTAATATTGTGAAACTATAATAACGAGCTGCAGTTAGCTGCTTCAGCAAGAGGGTTCCTATCAAGTGACGTCACGGCCGATACTCGACCGCGTGTGCAGTCCATTTTTATAATTTTTTTTAGACGATTTATAGGTCTCACAAAATTCTAGTTTTTTGCACAGGGTCTTAAAATGACAAGATCTTTCCGATAATTAAATTAAAAAAAGTGCTAAATGAGCTCATTGTATATTTGAGTCGTTTTATTAATCATTTTGATTTGAAATTTTAAATGGTGATTATACACTTTCTCCAAAATTTCATTGAATATTATCCATTATTTTTGAAAGAACAGTGATTTGTTTAGAAACGCATAATTTTGCAATATTCAGTTTTTTTTTAATAATAATGGCAATTGGAATGGATTATAAAGTTATAAACTTTATGTACTTTTATTGTATAGCTCATAACGAACATTTTCCTTCTTTTTGTTGTTTTCCATAGGACTTATAGATTTCGAGGTATTCAAAGAGAACCGATGGAAAACACAGTCTAAAGAATTAAATTGTTTAAATAAATAATACGCCGACCTCGCAGAAACTGCAAAACTGAATTGTGAACTTAAGTTGATCCCCTGACACGTTAAAACAAAATACTGTCCTGACCAGACAATTCACATTGTGCTTTTTTTAGTCCTAATTTGACTCCACTACCAGGGTAAAGAGAAAGAAGCTAAAAATTATTAATTAGCCCATTTACACACCAAGAGAGTCATATAAAAAAAAAAATAAAAACCATTGTGGATCTCTGATTTTAGTCTGAACAATGTAATCTTGCGGCGGACCTAGTGAGGGCGGTTTGCCCAATACGACGATAAGTTGTTGGGAAAAAAATACAACCAAAAGGAAAATTCAAACATCTACTTCCCACAACTGTTCGCAGGCCAAAATCCACTAAGGTAATTAGATAATATAATTCATTATCCTCATCCTCGTTGTAATTTCTAGTGAACCATGAAGAAGCTACTGCAGTTTTAGAATATTTTTCTTATGGTATTTTAACAAAAACCGCGAACCAGCCACTTGACAGAATAGCGCTACCGCCAACGTAGCTCTCTCTTCTTAGAGCCAAGTTAACAAACCATTGAGTTTAAGTTAAAAGTAAAAACATATCCTGTTAAAAATACAGGTCTACAAAAAACAAATTCTGCTCCAAGGACTAAACCTATCATGCCTAAGTATTTTTGTGTGCTGAATACAAATGTTTAATTTAAAAAATTCTCTACCGCATAGATTTCGAATAAATCCGGTTTTTATTGTCAAAACCCGTATTTTGACGATTTACTCGAAATCTACCTTGTAGAAATTTTTTTAAATTAAAAATTCGTATTCAGCACACAAAAATACTTAAGGCATGATAGGTTTGTCCTTGGAGCAGAATTTTTTTTTTTGTAGACCTGTGAAATCGAAGCTCGAGTGGTATTAGTACAAAAAATTCAACGAGTTAATATATAATTCTTTTTGAATCAGGTTAGGTTATTGTTCATAAAAAATTCTTATGAAAAGAGAAAAGAAATATCCCTTAGAACTTACCATTAGCTATATTTGTTTACTTTAGTTTCAAATGTTTTGTAGCAATGTTGCGAATTATTTCTGCCAAATATGAAATATCCCTGTATTCGTAGGCATAAGATCTCTAAAATGACCGGAAAAATATGGGGTGCAATTTGAAAACATTTAATTGGGGTTAGTTCTAAGGGGAATTTGTGCGAAAATAATTTTGTGACTACTTTTATTTGATGCCATAAGCATCTTATAGAAACCTATTATCTTTATAGTTTATAATCCTCGAGACATACTATGTGACTGTTTAAAATGTCAGAATTTTGCAACTTTTACTTCAGCACGTTTAGTGACGTTCATTAAGCAAACGTATACTGGGTGTCCAAAAATTGCCTTAATGGGCGATATTTCTATTATTTGAGGGGATAAAAGTATAAGTAAAACAAACCTGCAAAAGGCGTGAAGGACTCCATCTGATAACATCACTGGAACCATGTTGCCTCTTGCAACTCGTAGGAAGCCGCCCCTAACTTTTTTTCAAATGGCATCCTGTATAGCTAGAGCCTGGAATCACATCCCCACGTTATTTTGAGCACAGTGATATACCATACTTGGTATGTTAAAATTGTTTAATAGTTACAAATAGGACATGTTACAAAATCATGACAAAAATATGCACCATATTAATAAATTAAGAGTTTATGCTAACAATTGTTCAATGGATGTTCAACTGGGCACCTCCGGCCTCCACACAAGCTTCCAAGCGTCGCAGCAGTTCTCGTGTGCAGGTTGCTCTAAGCATAGCTGGTGTGCGGTTTCTACGGCAAGTCTCACAAATCCGATCCTCAAGATCCTCCAAACATACCAAGTATGATATATCACCGTGCTGAGAATGACGCGGGAGATACGATTTCATGCTCTAGCTACTAGCTTAAAATCTCTTGCACAATTGACATAACCACAAGCATAATCGTAATTTGTATGTTCTGTCTCCAACAAATTCGCCTACAAAATATAAATCATTTAAAAATTGCGCGAGAAAGATGGTCATTGCCTGAGCTTATCAAACTATTGAAATTAAAAAAATGGATATATAAAAGCATTTTATTGTAGGTATTTACATTACATTCTTTTTTTTTTAAATAACAGTGTCTTTTCTAACAATAACCACACCTTACCACGAAATTGAAATTATTGGAATATTTTAAAATAGTACAAAGTTGATATGACAGCAAAACGTAATTGTAAACATATAGAAAAATAATTTTATCTTTGCGTTTATGGTTATGTGCCTCGTTTAGGGTTGAAGGTCATTGTCAAATGCAAATGTTATTTGAATTGATTGTAGACGAGAGCGTATATATCTTTGTGATTGTGGTTTATTTTATATTTACGTCGATTTTGCAAGGTACTTTAAATGGTGCCGTTTGGAAAAAAAGTTGGGGTGGTTTCTTGGGGGTTGCAAGAGGCAACATGGTTCCAGACCTAGTCTTTCATGCCTTTTGCAGATTTTTTTTATTTATACTTTTCTTTTCAAATGACGGAGATATCACATATTAATGTAATTCTGGAACATCCGGTATAGGTAAGCAAGATGCGTGACTCAGCCCCTTGAAATTTGTTTGGCAGGCTAGTTCTGTTTAAAATGTCTAGCAGTCTAATTTTTGTGTTAAGGGGGAGCCAGAAATGTGTTACCTTGACTACATCGCATACAAGTAACATCAATTAACCGAACGTATACAACTTATAAGATTATATCATGCGCAAAAATCTTCAGCAGCTCTTGGGCTATAATTATTAGTTAGCTATGTAGACATTTCTACATTAGTTATTACAATATAGTCGGAGAATCTGTAGATAGATAAAACGCCCTCCTCGAGAATCTATAAATGCTAAAATAACGGCAAATTTTAGATAAGTAGTTGTATAGTTTCGTTTTGTAAAGGTTAACTCCTATATTTTATTTAATGCTTTTATTTCTATTTGTATTGTAATATCGAAACCTGTTATAATCAAAGAATAAAATTTATGTCGAAGATTATTTATGGTTTTATTTATCAATTAGCTGAAGTTACTGGTGGTGTTTCAGATTTACCTAACCAATATTTAAAAGGCGAATAAAAACCATTAATCCCAAAATTCGGTCCCTCGGATTTCGAAATATCTTCCTAGTTTACGGTTTGGGAACCTAAGTAGCAGGGTTCTAGGTCTTGCAGCAGAGACACGTATTAGAACATAATATTCTAGGAGCTAGGAGCGTCGAAAAGTGAAAAATTTATCAAACCACTAACTGAAGTGATTTGATGATAGTACTCGTCCAAATAAGCAAACTTGTCTCTTGTGAATATGGGCCCTAAGGGCCGGCAATTTATATTGCGGGCCTGTGAAAAATTGAACGTATTTCATCGTAATTAAACCACTAAGTTCTTTGGTTTGACTGTAGTTGTAGGTGAAAAAATTGCATTGATACAGTCGGCGAGAGTTTTCTCATTCAGCGTTGCGGTGCGCGCACTCAGAAAAAAAACCCAAATCGCATTGTAATCAATCCGGCCAAAGTTTGCGGAAAATGTTTTCAGTCATCCAAAAAATAAAAGAAATACAATTGGCGGGAATTTCGAAAGAGGGGAGGAAGAGTTATTGGGGCAATTATGAACATAAAATCCAGGTTTACACTGTAAATGTCGTCAAACAAGGAATTTAAGCTAAAAACTATCGCCTACATTTTTACATACTCCCATACTATAAAACATTATATTATCATCGGCGAGAATTTTTTTTTAAAATCAACCCCCCAACCCTCAAAAAACGCTGAAACCACCCCTACAAGCAGTGATAACGAGAATCTTCACTGCAAACTGATTGATTTTAATCAAAATAACATTCGTCTTGTAGAATAGTTTATAATTGCATGTTTTTGAAGACATGATAAGTAAGGGTACGGACATGCCGAAGATGCTACGCAGCTAGAAGTTCAGGCCGCAGTTTAAATCGATGCATCGAAGCCATCAAATTTGTAAAACAAACTTGTACGTTTAAATGTCACCGCACATGCCGAGTTCACCCTGCGCAGTTTCAGTCGGTGCATCGAAGTCGTCAATTTGTAAAACAAACCTGTACGTTTAAATGTGACCGCACATACCGAGGATGCTAGCAGCAGTTCACCTCACGGTCACATTTAAACGTACAGGTTTGTTTTACAAATTAATGGCTTCGATGCATGGACTGAAACTGCGGCCTGAACTTCTAGCTGCATAGTATCTTCGGCATGTTCGTGCCCTAACGGTTTCATCCTCCATTGCACACGTCCTTCAAACTCATTAGTGATGAGCGATATTTTACTGCCGGTGATTAAATCACCGTGATTATAAAATCACCAATAGCAACAGTGACGAAGGAAACAAAGTCACGGCGATTAGTGATTTTAATTCTAGTCTTCTATATACTGGCATGATAGAAATAGCAACTACGAAATGGTGATTATGGATCCGACGTAATCGTAACATTTCGTAGATATGATCATTCATCTCAATTGAAAGCTGGGTATGGATTAGGGTGTATTAAATAGGTGGTCCGACATACGGCACTTTCCTATTATAATAATGGCTTTATAAGTGCATCGTATCTATTTAGATACTTTAGTAGATGGCGCGAGCTATAAGGTCCTAAAATTACATGTGTATACATAGGGCATGTACATCGTATAACTAACATAACCTCAAATTTTAATTTTTAATGTTTGCATAATAGGCATTTTTAGCTTAGAGCTATTCTGGCTCCAAGCAAATATTTAAAAATTCACGCAAATATTTTTTTAATATAGTTGATTAATAAAAATAGACTGCTAATAATAGGTTAGATTCCTGACCTGTAAAAAGTGTCTTATTATATTGTGACAAACTATTTAAAACTTCATAAACATTACGTTGAACTTGATTTTGGTTGAAAGTACAGGAACCAGGCAGAAATTTTAATAATAGCTACGTAATACTTGTAAATCTTAAGAAATCGTCACGTGCAGATGCTCGTGCAATGCTGCATGTAGTGTTGCATATATTCTCTCAATGTTTTAATTTAGCTACTTAATGTCAAATGTCACTGGACTCTTGTTTCACTAAACAAAACAAAAGGCCGGGAATGTATGCAACACTGTATGCACGTATGCGCAGAACCTGTAAAATTATCTTTTCGTGCGTAAGTAATGAAAGATCTTATTGCTCCTGCCATCTATTACATTATGTACAAAGTAATCACTTATGAAGCGTCGCATCACATATTTAATACACCCTGGTATGGATATACACAAACCAGGTTGGGTCACTTGCTTAAGACGTCACTACTAGGAAAAGTCAGTAGTATGTCTTGGCTGATACATGACGTGTGAATAAGTGAACCAACCTATACTAATATGAATTATGAATCCTGTTCTAAGTTCTAATACTTTTGACGCATAAGCTTAAAATTTTTATTTATTTATATGTTTAGTATTTATATATTTATTTATTTATTTTTATTATACAAGCTGTTGCTATAAATAGTAAAATGTATTCACGTTTATTTCCGTTTCCAATTATTTATGCAGAGCAGCAGTGGCGCAGCCAGAAAATTCATCTGGGGGGCGGGGGGTAATAGAACCGGCCCCCAGAGGATGAGGAAAATTTTTCAGAAAATGTTGAAAACGGATGTGGATTCCTCTATTAGATAATATTGGCATTAATTACAAAATATTTATTTCAAGGGATGACTTAGATACTGCTTTGTACTGCTTCTTTATTTTTTGGCTCATGGAAGACGGCTTGGGGGGGGGGGGCATAGCTCCCCCCTGGCTGCACCCATGCGAGCAGCGATATATGCCAAATCTTGGCAAACTTATATCAAGCTCGCAGATTGCGTTCACTTTCAGTCTAAACTGCGATCGTAGTCGTCACTGTTTAAAACGCAGTGCAGATATGTAATGTAAGCAGGTTACGGCAAACTTATAATAGTTTACAGATTTTGCGCTAAACCGCGATCGCAGTCACTGTTTAAAATCGCCGTGATTCAAAAATAGCAGTCACTGATCACGAAGTGATTGAAAAATCGCGATATCGCTCATCACTAAACCTCATGCTGTGTAGGTGCTTGTTCAAAGGACAGCGTTCTGTTATCAAGCCCACTACCTATCTAATTATTTCTTCATCGAGCCCAAGCAACCACTTTGCAGGTGAAATCGAGGCTGTTTACTTGGAATCTTTACTCCCTCATTCTTAGAGCTGGAACTGAGCCAGATTTCTTGGAAAACCGAAGAGGGCACGTTACTTTATGTTTGTATCCATATAGATATGTATGGATGCAGGTCAGTGACAAAGATAATAATTTAATTGAATTCATACAACTTCCGCAATTTATCATCAATATAATATTCCTGCCATGTTTGTAATGAATTTGTTGTCACTGCGTCCTGCGTATTGCGTCTGACATAGTTAAGTTAAAATAATTTAATAATGTACGACGGAATTACATTTTAAATGCAGTAGAAATAATGTAGAGTTTTTAGGTCAGTTTTCCTGCAAAAAATGTGGAAAGCGATATAGAAGAAAAGACTCATTGCACTGTCATATTCGAAGAGACTGTGGCATCGAAAGGAGTTACTCTTGTAATTATGGAAAGTGCAAGACCATTGAAAGGAACTACACTCCGTATAATTATAAGAAACACATTTATAAGTTACACCCAGAGGAATACCATAAATATAAAGACATGTTATATTAAATAAATTATTATTATTATTATTAAATAAATGATTTGCCTTATGCCGAGAAAAGTCCAGTGATGTTGGGGAGGAAAACGGATATTTACTTATTGTTTTGCAGAACTTAATCCTTGTTTTCAAAACGAACTCGTTTATCTCACGCAGACATCATTCTAAAAACTGCATTAAATATATAAAACATTCAGGTTTACATCCTCGGGTTTGAGCGTCCTGTTATAAAAATAGGGGCACATGAAATAAGTACTACGGAATACGAATATTTATTCATCAATAAATAACATCTACGTTTCAGATTTTTTACCTACATAAAAAAATTGCCATATTCACGCCTAAATATTGGCATTTTGAAAAAATTATGAAAGCTCTTGAAACTTATTTTGAGATAGTTTTGATATCTGTGTTTTGAAAAATTATTTTATTATGAAAGGCCAACCACGGTAATCAAAAGCAAGTCTATAATTGTTTCTCATTAGTGTGGAGTGACGTTAGGCTAGACCTTGGAAAACGGTTAACCAAGACCGATTTTGATGAAATCTTTTTTAATGGGTTCAAAATGACATTTATAACAATGCTTACCTATTAGTAAATGTGCTTTTGCCTCATTAATTGGTTAATCAAATTATTGTTAATAAAATTAGAAAAATGTTAAAAATGGGAAAAACAAATATTTTAAAAACCGTGTTTTGCAAATATCTTGAAAACTACGATTTTTTTTTTCAAAAAGTATTAAAACATATAACTTGACGACTATGAAATTATTTTGAATGTGTCCAATTTGGTCAAAAATTGACCGAGATATGACTTTGATATGAGGTTTAGTGTTTTTTTCACTCCTCTCCAAAAGTCAAATTTCAACGTGCCTTTTTGATGATTAACTCACAAATCAAGGCTTTACAAAAAAATATTAATCACATTGTTGAAAGATTATAAGTAAAACGCTCCGTGATAAAAATTGACCAAGTTTTACCTACTAGTTAAAAAAAGTGCATTTTTATGAAAATCGAAACTGCGAATTTATTCTTTTAAATTGCGTTCTAACAAAAAAGTTCATTTAAACTTTGAATTAAATGGCATGTATTATTTTCCTTAAAAATAATTCATGTAAAAATAATATTTAAAAAAAAACGATATTAGTTTATAGCGCTTCAAAATCTAGAAGCATCCGATTTGTACGTACCAGGAAGCAAATTCAAGATGATTTTGTCAGCTTTAACTGAGGTTAAATAACCTATATTCCTAAAATGTATATTTATTAAGATATTTACGAAAAATTCAGAATTATGCAAAATTACCCAAATCTTTCCAAAAAAGTAATTTCAAACGTGTAGTAGAAAAACTAAACGGTAAAAAAGAAAATTCTTCCTTGATCGATTAGCTATAGGCGTCTGAATTTAAGATGCCAGCGCCAAAGTGGAGAACTCGTGAACTAATTATAGGCCGTTTGTTTATTTATTTGGCGAATACTTATATCGATTTTTTTCTGTTTATTGTTATTTTTGGCGTTAAAAATAATAACATTAATAATATATGACCTAAAGGTTTGCAAGATTTTGTTGTAAGTGATTTGCAAGATGTTAATGGCATTATTCAGCAAAATTCATATTTTTTAGGTTATCTGGTTTTCCCCTTGAAAAGTACAGTTTCTTCGACATAAACGGTGTCTGGCTAGTTAAATATTAATAAACTTAAACATTTCTTTAAATTTATGTACAGTTGTAGTTTAAATCCCTTATTTTTTCAGGAAACACGAGTGACATTTAGGTTAAGCATATTGCAATGTTGGGAACATTTGAGAAGCACTAAAAATGTAAAAATTCTAATTGTGTGTATGAAGGGGGATATGTTTTAAATGCAGGACATATTATTTTGTGTGGTACAACCCATATTCAACACAAAACTTAATAAATGTGTATGCTCTATGTTTACAAACAAGTGTCAGATCATGAAATTAGTGGTACTTACATTGAATATAGGTAACTGAAAAGATATTTATTAATTCTTTAAGTAAAATAATTGAAACAGTATTTTGTAAAATATGAAATAGAAATATTCAGGGGTAAAACATACTAGTTCATGATGCAATAGTATACATTACTTTTATAAATATACTGAAATTGCATATATTTACTTATTTCAAAAATTTCACTTACAATGTGTGATTGTTCAGGCCATTATTATTGCTACTGGGGTCCCTCGGGCCACGGTTATTTGCACCAGCTTTTTCCCTCTCAATGCCTGGTTAAAGGTGTCTACATCAAAGAGGGTATGCTGTGAACATTGTCGTGCCAATTCAACTTTCACGAGTTGTCCCTGCAATCTACAAAGGATACCAACTAGGTTGGCTCCAGCAAATTGTTTCTTGTGCAGCCCCTTTAAACGCTATCATATTTTTAATAACTTAGCATCTCAGTTTATCATTATTTACTTATTGTTGATATCATCGTACACTAAAGAGACAATGACAGAAAGGCCTATAATTAGTTTGACTATAGATCACCAGGTGGCGTACTCCTTATTTTCAGATGCCTATAGCAGTATACTTCAAGAATCTACATTAACTTGTTTTTGTTCACCTTAAATTTCTTCTTTTTTTTTTTTTCGCAATACTTATAAAAGTTTGTTATTTTTTTCCATAATTTTTATGACATTCAAGTGACTGTAGAAAACGCTGTAATTAGAGTAAATGAACGGGGTTCGTCTCATTTCAAAGCAACAGGAATTTCTAATATTTTGTTTTAGCCGTTTTACATCTAACGTGACTCCGTTGCATGTAAAATTCTATTAACATAAAGTGTTTTATATAGTTTCCTGATAATTAAAGAAAGTCCGTTTTGGATCAAATCGGTGAGAAGTTGCGCTGAAGAAAATATATTAGCACTAACATTGTGGCCATATTGATGTCACCGTGTCTCAATTCAGTTTTTTATCATGAAATTTTTTTAAGAATACAATTTTTTTCTTCCCACCCTTAAAGATTTTAAGAAAATACTATAGCGCTTTTGGCATTTCAGGATAAATAAAAGTAACCCTGACTATATATATATACTATACTAACTAAACTACTACCTACTAAGTAACTATGCCCATGTCAGAGCTTCTGCTACATCGATTGCAATGGACATCGGCCACTAGATGGACCCTACCACTTTTGTTATATGTCATGATTTTATAAAGCTTGACATATAATTATACCAAGAGGGAATCGAGGGTCTCGTTCCGGTCGCTCTGGGCCTATCTTGCACTGACGAGAGCCGTCAACTCGAAACTGCAGTCTGCAAGTGGTGTGGAGTGACACGAGAGCTTCTTTGATTAGACACCGTCTGGTGTTTGTTGCAATCGAAACTTTAGCGTCTTGGCAGTACATATGGCCAGGTTTGTACGTAATCCAGCGCTCGGGGGCATTATTCCAGAAAATAGCTGTTGGTTGCAGTCTGGTTTTTATTCCTCATATATTTAAGGAGATGTTATAGAGGAGTTCGACAAAATATTGTGCTAGAAAATATTCTGCCCTCTAAAAGCGTACCTACTATTAGGCTATAGGTAGTGCCCTGGTATTTCGAATATTAACAAATTTTAATAATTGGTTATTAACATAGTACGATATATGTATTATTCAGGAAATGTTATTCCTCCATAAGGCTTTACATAACCAAATCAAAGATGAACTACTATTAGGGAAAATTAATTTTTGTGAGCCTTGTCAAAGAACTAGGTGCCATAGAACTTTTCATTATGAAATACCCAAAAAAAAAATAATATGAACTAAAATCTAACAAATAAGAAGTATGTTTAAATTATTAACTTATTTGAAAAATATTGTGATATCTATGGTAATAGTTTTAATGCCATTTTAGTTTTTAGATTAGTTTTGTCGTTAAACTTTAAACACAGTATGTAATTGGACCTTAACGATCTGTTTATAAAGATATAAATAAATAAAGTGCATTAACAAGATTGATTTTTAGCACGTTTTCGTTGCGATAGATGTGGGAAAGAATACAGGAAACCGGATTCGTTGTATTGTCATGTTCATCGAGACTGTGGAGTCGAACGAAGCTATACTTGTACATATGGAAAATGCGTATTTTTGGATAGAAAATACACGCCGTACAATTTTAAGAAGCACCTTTATAAAATACATCCTGCGGAATACCAGAAGTACAAACAAATATATAAGTGAAATTACAGGACCAATTATTGATATAATAGCATTATTATGTTAATTTGGATACAAGAATAATCATTAAAGAAGTTATTTAGCTGTAGTCGGTGTTTTAATTTAATATAATATACTTATAAATACAACGTATTGTGAGTGAGCAGTAGAATAGCCACCTCAAGATTACATAGATTTACTCAACTTCAAAATTATCCTATGACAAACGTTATCTTATCTTGTTATCCAATCAACATAGATTTACTCAACTGATTATAGAGTGTACTCATAAAAGCATCTTCGTCAAGGCTATCAAACTCTAAAATTTTCTCTTACCCCAGTGTTTTTGGATAGTATCGCTTAAGCGGGCGACTCACAAAATATTTATTGAATATTGAATCTCCTTGCTATTCGCCACTCATAGGTAACTTGGTAACTCTCCGAGTCTCTTAACTGAAACTTTTCTCGTGTGTAGGAGAAGATTTTTCAAGACCTTTTAGCCTTATATTGGGCAAATTAAGAGAATGAAAAATACACAAAGCCTATAAATGCCTATTTGGAACTAAGGCACTGCATAATTATATTTTTAGTGATTGTGCTACGAATTTTGTAAGCGATCAACTCATGCAAGAAAGGAGTATCTCTTTAATGACATTTAACCCCCTTACAGGTTCTCATTTTGAAGGCTTGTGGGAAGCTAGTATCAAATCGGAAAATCTCATTTCTCGCCTCATACCTGAAGGAATTTTCAACTATGCATAATTTTTGACACTGTTGATTCAAAATAAGACAATTCTAAACTTTAGACCACTGTGTCCCACTAGTACATACCCTATCTTAACACCTGAGCACTTCTTAGTTGTAATGTTCCCGCATATAAAATTAAATCGCTTATCTCGTTGTTAATTGATCCAGCGGCTGGAGCAAGATTTTTGGTCTTGCTTGAGCCGAAAATATTTTCATACTCTGCATTAACGCGGTAAATGGACAAATCCTTCATCCAATATAATTCTTAAATCAATGACAACTTAGCAAGGTCTGTGGATCTGACAAATTGTCACAATACGCACTTCTCAAGGTTTGCTTAAACGTCCAGTTGCAGGTCCAGTGGTAAATAATGTAGTTTACCAATGGATGCCAGCCAGAACACTTAAACTGTTTGCATTTTAGGCTATGTTCCGTAATCGCTATTATTTTTTGTGTTCTCTTTATATTCTTAGTTTAACATAAATTATATATTGTCGCGATAAATTTGCGTTCACCGTCACTTTCTTTCGCGCATTTGCTATGTTTTCCTTTGAAACGAAAGGCCGACTTGACAAACAGAACAATGACAGTTAATAAATTTTGACAGTTAATTGTTGATAATCCACTTGACGCGACAAATATAAGTGCAATTTCCGTAACAAAATAAAGGAATTTAAAAACACCCCAAAAATGGATGATATTGATGACATCTGCAGCTAGAAATACAGATAAGAAATGCACAGCTCGCTGTTTTTTTAATTTTTTGGTCCGTATTTTAGTCCCATCGCATTCATGTAAACTACCTACGTACATACACCGGAGTCAACTGATCGTTAAATTCCATTGCTTAACAACTAGTTTGACCTGTATGAAAAGCATACAATTCGGACATATCACATATAAGCTTGTGATTTACCCAATTTAGTTTTAAGTTTAGCATCATAGAAAATGTCAGAAAATTTTGACTGTGATATACTATATTAAAATACAATGTAAGACTTGGTGTTTTTTGATATAGAAAACAATTAAGAACTATTGGGCACAAAAGATTTTAAAATCACCAGATTTCTAAAATATATATTGTTTTATTTTATTAATATTGATAATAGTTTTTGCTGCCAATTCTCCTGTTTCTTTTTCATCGTCACGGCGACAAACTGCTTTACCTGTCTAAGTCGCTACTGATTGTATGTGTATTATCTTCGAAAATAATCGTTGATAATATAAAGGAACTAACTATATCTTTCTTACAGCTCTGGTCGTGTGTAATAGATGCAATAAAGGGTATGCCAAAGAGAGTTCGTTGTATTACCACCAACTCAGGTATTGTGGAAAAGCACCAACGAATATCTGCCCGTACAGGAATTGTGAATACAAGTCTCATATCAAATCTAATTTGAAAAGGCACTGTGTATCACGTCACAATATGGTTTTTAATTCGTAGTAAATAACTAAATAACCAAATGTTAGAGATGGTATTTATTATTGGAATGTATATTCCATTTCTGAGGATATAATTTTATTTTTGTTGCCTAATGCTGAAATCTTAATAACTAGAGGTTTTAACTTCGGAATAATGTCATATTAAACGGATTTCGTTCATTTCTGCCAGTATAATAGTAAATGCTTCACAGAAAAGTTTCTATATTGTACGGGGGCTTGCTAATTTAGAGGGGGTGGATGCCACCCCTTCTCAGGGGGTGGCACTTAAAAAATATATATATTTATTGAATAAAATCAAATTTTAAGAAGAAAAAGTTCTATGCAATTTTTCACATAAATGGATAGTTTTTAAGTTATAACGACTTCAAAATTGCGATTTTAGCTTAAAAAAAAGATATTTCCAAACGCCTTTCGTCAAGTATCTCGAAAAGTATTACTTTATCGAAAAAATGTTACAGACCAATTACAGAAAGTACAAACTGGGAAATAATTATATTTTTTATTTATTGGTGTAGGATTAATAACTTCGGAGATATTTAAGTTTATATTTGATATCCAAGTATCTCGAAATTACCTTTAAAGTTTAAAATGCATTTTCTTCTAAAGCAAGTGCTTTAAATGAACAAAAAGTTTGAGCATCTAGGTAATGCTACATCTTAAAGAAAAACTGTATTTGAGATAATTTTTTTAAATTACTGGCTAATTAGAGTAACAAAATGGCGAACTTTTTATATAAAAAAATATAAATACGCGCATTTTTCCGTCATAACTTCTTTATTTCTTATGCTACAGGAACGAGTAAAAAATAATTTGAAAGCGCAATTAATTGTCTTTAATTTCATTTCTTAGCATGCGTGACGTAGGTGTCACAATTTCTGAGATATTTTTAACATTTAAACTGCATTTTTCGTCTTATAAACGTTCGGACGCCATTTGTAAACTTTTATATCTCCGAAACTATTAAATCTATGTAAATAAATGAACAAGCTTTATTTTTGGTTTCTACCAATTTTTCAATAAAACTAATATTTATTGAGATATTTGGAAAAGGAAAAAAAATACGTTTTATCGAAAATACTTTTATAGTTTGAACTGTATTTTTTTTAAAGCAAGTGCTGTATACAAACCAAAAAATTTGAGCATCTATGTGTAATGCTATATATTAATGAGAAACAGTGTTTGAAATTCATTTTTTTTAATTACTGGCTAATTAAAGTTACAAAATGGCGACGTTGTTATTAAAAAAATGCGTAGACGCATATTTCTTCGGTCATAACTTCTTTGTTTTTTATGCTACAGAAGCAAATAACAAAACAGTTGAAAGCTTAATTAATAACCTATTATTGTACCTATTAGCATCCTTGACGTGGGTGTCACAGTTTCTGAGATATTTAACTCTCACTCTAAATAATTATCTTATGAACACTTGGATGCCAAATGTAAACTTAAATATCTCCGAAATTATTAATCCTACATCAATAAAATAAATAAATAATTAATTCCCAGTTTGTACTTTCTGTAATTGGTCTATAACATTTTTTCGATAAAGTAGTACTTTTTGAGATACTTGACGAAAGCCATTTGGAAATATCTTTTTTTTAAACCTAAAATCGCAATTTTGAAGTCGTTATAACTTAAAAACTATCAATTTATGTGAAAAATTGCATAGAGCCTTTTCTTCTTAAAATTTGATTCTACTTCAGCACCAATAAATGTATATATATATATATATATATATATATATATATATATATATATATATATATATATATATATATATATATATATATATATATATATATATATATATATATATCAATTTATGTGAAAAATTGCATAGAGCCTTTTCTTCTTAAAATTTGATTCTACTTCAGCACCAATAAATGTATATATATATATATATATATATATATATATATATATATATATACATATATATATATATATATATATATATATATATATATATATATATACATATATATATATATATATATATATATATATATATCCCTGAGAGGGGGTGGCATCCACCCCCTATAAATTAGCAAGCCCCCGCACAATATAGAAACTTTTCTGTGAAGCATTTACTATTATACTGCCAAAAATGAACGAAATCCGTTCAGTATGACATTATTCCGAAGTTTTGCATATTTTTTACCTCTAGGTACTGTACTAAATACTGTTTATAAGTTCTTTTTAGCTGCAAATTGATTTTCATTTTTATTCAGCAAATGCACACCAAATCCTATTTTGTTATTGTTGCAAATTTGACATGTATTCTCAATAACGCCATTTATTTCCATTTATTGAGATCATCAGCATTTATTATTATCATTTTGTACATTTTAAAATGTTCAGAATTGTATGCGGAAACCCGATAATATTCAGGTTTAAATAAAATGTATGAGAAAGTACGATTTTCTGTTTAATTTAAATTTCATTCCCTTCCATGCCTCTTGAAGTAATCTAATAAGTTTCCCAGTAATATCTGTCTATCTGTCTCTATGTTTACCTGTCCCTTGATCCTCTATGTATGCTCTGGCTCTGGCATGGAAACTCGTACGCCATTCATTACATTTTACGCTTAATACTTCTATATATAAACTGTCCAGGGTATCTGGTAAAAATTGTCTTTTACCAACTAGTGAGAACCGAATTCTTTCTGTGAGTTAAGAGGTACATAAAACCTGTTGTGCCGCATTTTACTCTCCTCCAACACAAATAGTAGTCAGTTTTTTCTGCTATTCCAAATCTGTATGAGTTCTAGTTTAATATGCAGTATTCAGCATACAAAAGAATAAGAGTTCTTATGTGTGACCTGTTTTTCAGTTCTTGATTTCAATGGATATCTGATATTTCCTTAAACGAGGCCAGGTATTTAGATCTAAGTCAATTTGTTATTTCTGCCCAATCAGATTAGAGCCTTCTGGTAGCCCCAAATCGTCTTATAATTACAGCGATACGATTAAAGAGCATCAAGAGCTGCTTGGTTGTTTGAGACATTTTTTATCGATCTGCACAGTTCATAGATTTCAGCCTGAGAAATAGTTGCAATATCACCTAAGCTTGAAGTTATTCTTACCTTTGGGCTGCCACTCTATACCCAGGTTCCAGTTCCTTCAAGAGATTTGCAGCTATCTGTAAATCAACAATTATCTTTCCTTTGTTGGTCCTATTCCGATCCCATTTGGGCAACTTGAGGTTGGTCATGGTAGACATTACAGGATGTTGAGACTGCCTCTGTCATGTAAGATCCTGCTGCATTTCATGATGCTGGTTTACATCATATTAATAACACAGGCCCACAAAAAAAGAGGTTTGTACTGAAATACTGACCATACCTTGTATTTTGAGCCACTGAGCACGAATCTGATCTCAGTTTATCACCAGTCAGGTTTTTTTTTACACCGAAAAGTAATATTGCTTAACCAGCTCATTTAAATCAGACTTCAAACGTGATTTAACTTTGAAACTTCAGCCTAATAACATTGTGGTGCTTCAGTATTGACCTCATAACTCAAAGAAACCCTAAAAGCCCATAACTCCTTAACCCTCTAACATCTCAACCCCATGACCCTGAGAATCCGATGAAAATATTGGGGAATCCCTGATTGGGGAATTAATGAGACCGTGACCTTGTATCCTTGTGCCTGAGTATCATACATCCACAATTTCATTATCCCATAACCTCAGCATCCCATTACTCCTTAACTCTGATTAAAAAAAAAATGGAGATTCTAAACAGGAGAATTCGTGTCATTGTGACATTATAATCTTGGAATCAAGCACCCTATGGTGCCATAACTTTTCAATGGCAATATTTTTATCCTCATAACCCCATAACCCTGAAGATTCAATGAAAAAAATAGGAGGCTCTCGACTGGGCAATCAATTAGATCGTGCCCTCAGAACTTTGTTACCTTGTTACCAAGTAAGCCTATAGCGCTCCTGCAGCAAACCCTTCGACTACATAACCTAGTAACCCCGTAAGTCCATAACTCTGGGAATATAATCGAAGAATTTGAACAGGGGAATTCCTGAGATTGTGTTCTCCGTGATCCCTTAGCTCTTGAACAACAAGACTTTTAACCGTATAACCTCGTGATTCTGGGTATTCAATAAAAGCAAATTAGGGAATCTTAATTGAGCATTCAATGAGAATGTAACTTTTGAAGTGAAGTATCTTTCCAGATGATTTCTGTTTAGGTGACTTAATTTGATCTCTTGCTTTTGCAATTCTTTTATCTTACGATATCAAGAAAGGTGGGATGAGTATATGATGGCAGACTTTTGTTGGATGTTGAAGAGAGAACATATGATGTAGAGCCAGAAGCGTAGAAGAAATCCGTGACATAGCTCGTACGAAGATAGAAGAATTCGCAAAAGCAAGATATCAAATGAACTTACCTAAACAGAAATCATCTGAAAGGATACTTCACTTCCAAAGTTACATTTTCACTAAATCCCCAAATAAGATTCCTTAATTTGTTTTTATTGAGTCCCCAAAATCACGGGGTTAAACGGTTAAAATTTTTGCTGTTCAAGAGCTAAGAGGTTACGGGCTACTCGGTTTCAAGATGCCGAGAACAAAATCTCATGAATTCTCCTGTTCAAATTTTTCATATTCTTCTATTATTTTCCCAGAGTTATGCAGTTATGAGTTTACGGGGTTATGGGTTATATAGTAGAAGGATTTGCTGCTAGAATAGGCTTAATTGGTAACAAGGTTCTGAGGGCACAATCTAATTGAGCCTCCTATTTTTTCATTGAATTCTCAGAGTTATATGATTATGAGGGTAGAGGGATTGCCATTGAAGAGCTATGGTGCCATAGGGTGCTTGTTTCCAAGATTCTAATGTCACAATGCAATGGAACGAATCATCCTACTTAGAATCTCCATTTTTTTCCGTTGGATCTTCAGAGTTAAGGGATTACATAGTTATGGGATGCTGAGGTTATGGGATCATGAGGTAGTGGATACTCAAGCACAAGGATCCGAGGTCACAATCTCATTAATTCCCCAATCAAGATTCCCCACTGTTTTCATCGGATTCCAAGGGTTATGGGGTTTTCCAGTTTCCTTTGAGTTGTGTGGTCAATAATGAAGTACCAGAATGTTATTAGTTTTTTAGTGATAAAAAAACCTGATGTGCTGGGGAAATTCGTTCAGCTCAACTCAAAATACAAGGGATAGATATAGTCAGTACCCCAGCGCAGAGTCTGTACGTCACCCACCTGGCCTCTCTCGCCAGGTAGATGAGTAGATCTAGAAGGATTTTCAAAGCAGCCGTCACCTGCATCATATACTGGTGAGGTACTTATTACTCCATCTACATCTAGTACGTCATAAAGTGTATGAGAAAGTGTCTCTTCAGATTATCCTGTAGTCAGAATGACAACACCTGTAAGTAGTGACCCGAAGTCACTACTTACAAGGGAGTGGAAGTGGATATCATCTGGTGGCCCTAAAGTCAACCGTTTCCCCGCGTAGAAATGATTCTATTTTCAGGCATAGCCCGAATTCTGTTGATCTAGCAGCTGCCGATGTGTTTAACAGTCGGGCAGTGTAATATCTAATTTTTTGTTCCTCAAGGGTACGCTTCCGTTGCTTTTTGATTTTAGGTGATAAGTTGAGATATCTTCGCTCCGTATAATTCCTGATTGTGATAAGAGCAGTCTGAAGACACGACTGAAATGATTGCTTATACCTAATATATACCTAGGATCCTCGTATTTCACCACAAGTCTTGGACCAACTTCTATATTAAATAGAATGCGTCTGTGATCTAAAATGAGAATTAAGAAGACACCCTCCTTGGGAAAAGCGCAAAACCATCTTGACTGGATTCGTACCTCTATATGAATAGTTAGGCAATCAATGTTAGTCGAGGCTAGTACTTGGAACGATGACTGGAAAATACAGCAATCTCGCATCACCTTCCAGTGTATACGCATGTGCATGCATGAAATTCTAGGCGAGGATTAAGTAGTGGATATACCATTCCTGGAGGGGATGTAAAGTAGTTACTCCCTTGTCTATTAAATGTTAGGCAAATAAAAAATCCCTACTCTTTTTACGAGAGGAGGTCCGGCAAAATTTACAAGTTGGAAGTAGTTCATCCTCTGGCATTGGTGATTGGCCTTAGTAGGTTAATATAAATGATTCAAAATAAACATACTTTCCAGTCGATTATCTCATTGCTCACAAAAGTTGATTATCAAATCTAGTACCTCTTACCAATATCTACTGACAACATAAGTTGAGATATCTTTTCTCCGTATAATTCCTGATTGTGATAAGAGCAGTCTGAAGACACGACTGAAACGATTGCTTATACCTAATATATACCTAGGATCCTCGTATTTCACCACAAGTCTTGGACCAACTTCTATATTAAATAGAATGTGTCTGTGATCTAAAATGAGAATTAAGAAGATACCCTCCTTGGGAAAAGCGCAAAACCATCTTGACTGGATTCGTACCTCTATATGAATAGTTAAGCAACTAATGTTAGTCAAGGCTAGTACTTGGAACGATGACTGGAAAATACAGCAATCTCGCATCACCTTCCAGTGTATACGCATGTGCATGCATGAAATTCTAGGCGAGGATTAAGTAGTGGATATACCATTCCTGGAGGGGATGTAAAGTAGTTACTCCCTTGTCTATTAAATGTTAGGCAAATAAAAAATCCCTACTTTTTACGAGAGGAGGTCCGGCAAAATTTACAAGTTGGAAGTAGTTCATCCTCTGGCATTGGTGATTGGCCTTAGTAGGTTAATATAAATGATTCAAAATAAACATACCTTCCAGTCGATTATCTCATTGCTCACAAAAGTTGATTGTCAAATCTAGTACCTCTTACCAATTTCTACTGACAACAGTTGATTCAGTCTTAATGATATTAACGATTAACCCATTTTTTTAATTATATAATTGTAAGGTAACTCACATCTTTGATTGCTGTATATACTTTCCCATACCATGTGGTGGAAATTTGCATCATATTCAATAGCCAGATGAATGTTGTTCCTCTTGTCGCAGGTGATTAGTGAACTAACTGCAGGCGCATTTTTTTTCAAATCAGTCTGCCGCTCTTAATACTTAAGCAATCGGAAAGTTTTTTTTTTAAATCTTCGTTTTTTAATTACCTACGGATCTGTCAAGCCAAATTTTCGATTTTGGTCCCTGATTTTTCAAAATTTTCCAAAGAAGTTCGAATTTCCATCAAATTTTTTGAAAAATTAGGGACACAAATCGAAAATCGATAGATCGATAGAGAATTAAAAGACGAAGATTTCATAAAGAAAAACGATGCAATTGCTTAAGTATTAAGAACTGCAGGCTCATTTGAGAACAAAAAGCCACTTTGGAGCCACTGGGAGGCGGAGAAGGTTGATCTAAGTTTTTACGAAGTATGCAATAGACTATAATGTACATCTTGCCTTTCCACTAGAATTGATAAATGGATCGGTGTAGTAACCTGAAAGTATAAAATAGTCGATGTTGTTTCTGATCCAAATAGAGGTCTAGCTCTCTCTCCAGAGCCAACTGGAAATACAGTCTCTTTGCTACAATGGCTAAATAGTAAGGTTCAGAGTCTATTTTGTATTTTAACACGAGTTGCGCGAAGAGCCAGATAAAATTTTGCAAACTTTCCAGCAGTTTCGTTACAATTGTAATGTTAAGTTAATTCACAGTAAACTCTGATTTAGAATACCTTTTCAGTAATCAAAAATATACATATTTTTTCATATAATTGTATTTAAGTGTTAGTTAGTGGATTTTTTCTTGGCTATGTGGTAAATAGTGTCAATGAGAAAAAAATGTATTACATTATTTAATAATTTTTATGTTTTAGGTCTTGATAAACTCCACGTGTGTTTTATTTGTAACAGAGCATACAAATTTAAAAGAGGTCTTCTGCAACATCAGAAATACGAATGTGGAAAACCTCCACAGTTTGCCTGTGGAATTGAAGGTTGCAACTATAGGGCCAAAGTTAAAGGAAACGTTAAGCAACATTTAATTAAAAAGCATAAGATATTTAGCCATCAAACAGTAACTGAATACTTCTAAGTAAGAAAGCAATATTATTTATAATTTCACATAATAAATTATTGTAAATAAATCTAATTATTTCAAGTAAAATATAACATTTTTAAAAACCCCCTGTCTTATAATCATCTCATAATGCGTTATAACCCAGTCACTTTATACAAAAAAAAGGCCAAACCTCTAAAAAAATCCAACCGAAGATTTTCCAGCGGGATTCTCTTAACTTTGGTGTCATAAATAATTTTTTAAAAGTCCATAAAGCCAACTGGACGGCTACAAAAGTTACAGGAGGTCAAAAGTCACGAAAATCAGGTTCTCTCAAATATCTCGTAAATTATCGGCTTTACGTTAATTTTGGTTGTTATAAAATTTGTTCGTGAAATAAATCTGCATGAAAAGGTTCTATACAAAATTTACGTAGAACCAATAGTATTCGAGATATTGGGCTGAGAAACTTCGGAGGAAAGTGCATGCGCCACTCTTCTGTACGTATAGTGGTGTATATAGATAACAGGACCTATATATACTAGGAACATCGCCTATGCACATATACCCGCATAATTTCTGTCTGGGATGTCCTTGAAATGGACTCTTCTTCATAATAATAATAGTAAGCAGCGTTGCCACATTTTTTCGTGCGAATCTACTAATTTTTTTGTTTGAATCTACTAAAAATCTACTAAAGCAATTTTCAAGAAGTTGTTATTGAATTTTTTTATGTAATTATATGGTCTGATTTAATTTTAAGTAGATAACAAAAACATAAGAAATTAAGGGAAAACAAAAAACGAGACAGGAAGAGAAAAGTACACTTCGGGAATTCGGGATAAAGTCAGGAAATTGATTTATTCATCTCAAAACTTAACATACAGGGTGTTTCACGAGGAAACGGGCATGCTTTAATGACAGATAGAGGACACCGGGGGTAATCATAGTCAACCATAGAAAAAGCTAGTTGGGCCCTCGTTGCTGAAGTACAGGGTGTTTTATTTATTTTGGTCAAAATTTCTTTTGGTTGTTACTTTGTAAAGGAATGGAATAATAAGTTCATATTTGGCACATATAATAGACTATCGATCCTGAATAAGTACTTGTATCGTGCATATAAAAAATCCAGGTCCGGACTTGAGAAAAAAATGTTTTTGTTCTTCAAGAATAGAATACCCTGTATATGTTTTTTTAAAATTTCAATATTAAATTCGAAAAGTACATAAAAAACTGAACAAAACGGCTTCATTAATTTTCTTGCCACACCTTTGCCGTCTACGAAATAAATTCCAATAAATAATGCAATATGAGATTTTAGAAAATATCGATGAATGACATGCGCAAAAAATACTTTCATTATTAAATTGGGCATTTACTTTTTTTTCAGCAATAATTATTATGTTCTAATTACCAAAATAAATAAAAAAATTAATGTTAGAGGACACCGAATCAAAAATCTATTTCATTCCCCTCATTTATTAAAGAGCGGTAATACAGCAACACAACATATCTATTACCAACAACAATAACTGTAATAACAAAGTTGTATATCAGTCATGAACATAATAACGAGATAATAATAATAATTGCTCCAAAAACAAAAAATGCAGATACTGTCATAAAACGAATTGTAATTAAATTTTATGTTCAAAATAGCCTCCTCAGCTTCAGTACATTTTCGAGTGCGGTTCACGAGATCACTAAATGATCTTCTTATCACATCTGGACTGTTTCTAATTTTGTTGCGGCATTCAACAATACTTTGAATTAATTGATCTATGCCGTTAACGTCCACTCTTTAAGTGACCTCATAAGATATAATCTAAAACTAACTGACTTTACGTTTAAGGCTATTTAAAATTTCTGGTCTGTTTTGATCATTCTTTTTGCAAGTTAGTTTAGATAAAAATCTCAAATTAAGGTTTTTACAACATACGTTACCGAATCTTTTAGGAAATGTAAATATCCGAGGTATGTTCTTTCAACATGATGGGGCCTCACCGCATTTCTCCAACCAAATTAGAAACTATTTAAATTATATCCAAACAATTGGATTGGTCGCAAAGGTTCTCTTGAATGTCCGGCAAGGTCTTCGGATTTCAACCATGTAGATTATTTTTTAGAAGTCACTTAAAGGGTGACGCCTACAAAGTGGACATTGATTGCAGGGAGCAACTAATTCAAAGGATCGTTGAATACCACAAAAAAATCCACAGTCCAGATGTGATAAGAAGATCAGTTGGCCATCTCGTGAAGCACACTAGAAAATGTACTGAAGCTGAGGAAGCTGACATTTTGAACATAGAATTCAATTATAATTCTAATTTGTAAATAAGTTTTATAACAATATCTGCATTTTCGTTTTTGGCACAGTTGTTCTGTTGATATTTTCTTGTTATCCTGTTACTATGTGCATTATTAATAATATGCAACTTTGTTATTACAGTTATTGTTGTTGTTAATAGGAATGTTATATTGCTATATTACTGTCATTTAATAAATGAAAGGAATGAAATAGGTCCTTGATTCTAACATTTATTTTTTTATTAATTTTACTCCATCCATAAAAGTTGGTAATTAAAACATAATAGTTATTGCTGACAAAAAAGTAAATGCCTAATTTAATAGAGGAAGCATTCTTTGAGCGTATCATTCATCGATATTTTCTAAAGTCTCATATTGCATTATTTAGTTGAATTTATTTCGAAGATGTCAAGGGTGTGGCAAAAAAATTAATGAGGCCATTTTGTTCAGTTTTTTATGTACTTTTCGAATTTAATATTGAAATAAAAAAAACATATACAGGGTATTGTTTTCTTGAACAACAACAAAAACATTTTTTTTTAAGTCCGGACCTGGATTTTGTTGTGTGTGGCATAAGTACTTATTCAGGAACACTAGTATAATATATGTGCCAAATATGAAGTTAATATTCCATTCCTTTACAATGTAACAACCAAAAGAAATTTTGGCAAAAATACATAAAACACCCTGTATTTCAGCAACGAGGGCCCAATTAGCTTTTTCTATGATTGATTATGATTACCCTCGGTGTCTTCTATCTGCCATTAAAGCATGTCCGTTTCCTCGTGAAACACCCTGTATATTACAAAACGTAATTGCCATGTATGTATCTTAAAACTAGCACAGAAAAAAGACAGAACCGATTCTGATATTAAAAACTTAATCATTAATAACATTTTTAACAAAACATACGTTTCATAATAATGTACAAAAAATCTATCGGAAATCTACCAGCAAGTTTTACATTCCAAACTTTACATTGTTTATTTTAGCTACACTCAAAGAAAATGATAGGTAAATTCAACCAAAAAGAGCATATGAAATCGCGTCTATCTAGTTTCATAGTTAAATCAATCAGGAAAGAATAGTCATACAACTTTATTTGTTTTCGTAAACAAATAGTAGTTTAATAATCATATCTTCTTGTAACAAATTAAATAGTACAATGACATTTTTTTATATTCACTAACAATTTTCAACTTGGTCTACAATTAAATAGTACAACGACTTTGTTTTTTGTTCACCAACTAATTTTTAGGTTGATCTACACTTTATTGTATGATTTAGTTTTTTTTGGTTAGCCAAAATCTCAGTATTGAGACATCAGACCACCCAAACCAAAGATTAGAGATCGTTTATAAGATCCATCCAAATATATCGATGATCTCTGAGAGAATTTGAACATTGCAGTCATGTTGTTAATTTTCTATAAATTCATAAGAGTATAAGATAATGCATGATTGATTAT
The DNA here is from genome assembly GCA_936432065.2 of Rutpela maculata. NCBI lineage: Eukaryota > Metazoa > Arthropoda > Insecta > Coleoptera > Cerambycidae > Rutpela > Rutpela maculata. The sequence continues at coordinate 55,099,008 of OW386286.2, read as the reverse complement.
TGTCAGTGATTTGTACGTGGCGTCATCTGGGAATAATTTCTGTAATAGACTACGTGGTAAGTAAGCAAATTTTATGGTAACTCTTTTAGAACTTCTAGAAGACGACAATAATATTGGTTTGTCTACCAAGTACAATAATACAGCGAACTAATACTGGGTTAAAATTACAATTCGATAATAGTTAAAAATAAAATATACTATTATCTAGTTTAATTTGACAAAATTCAACAAAATGATAGTCAGACGAAAAAAATAATAGTCTTATTCATCTATTTTTTAAGTTAATGTTTGTTTTGTTGTACAACTTTTTATTAATTAAAATAACAATCACCTCTTGTTTAAAAATACCATCAATATAATTTAGTTTAACAATATTAACGATATTGTTAATCAACCATTTTTTTTTGTTGAATTTACCCATACTATTTCTTTGAAATATATGGATCTCCAATAAAAGAGACTTCAATTGATAATTTTAGTTTTGCAAAATGCACTAGACTAAATAAGCCTGTGCAATTGTCGTCACTTCCAACCACAGCAGCAGCTATTCAACAATATCTATTCAGGGTATATTACCAGGTTCAATTTTGGCTGGGAAAAGATTTAGACCCTCAGCAATGGGGTTGGACTTTAAACAATAATTTATTAGAGCCAACAACTACTCTGATTCTTTCTGCACCAGATGAACTTCTCAATTCTATTTTCTGCAATTGCACAAAAGGTTGTGGCATCAGTTGTGGATGGAGAAAAATAGGATGGCCATGTTCCGTTCCAAAATTAACATAAAACCGACAATTTACAAGATATTTGAGAAAAACTGATTTTCGTGACCTTTGACCTTCTGTAACTTTTGTAGCCGTCCAGTTGGCTTTATGGACTTTTTAGAAATAATTTGTGACGCTAGAATAAAGAGAATTCTGTTGAAAAATATTCAGTTGAATTTTTTTAGAGGTTCATGTATAAAGTGACTGGGCTATTATCATACAAAGAAAATTCCATCGAAACATTGGAGCTACGTGAGAATAATTACTCTTACAGACAAATCGAAAAAAACTAAATGCTGTTACCAGTATATTCGAAACTTTTGCGAATGCTATTTAAATTAGAAACTTAGTTTAAAAACTTTGTTTAGTTAGTAATTTAAATCGCATTCGCAAAATTTTCGAATATACTGGTAATAGTAATTAATTCTTTATTGATGATGTCTAGTTCCCTGAAGGTCTACCGGAAAATCATATCAGATTCGGATCATTCGTTGAGGAGATATAAACCACAAACACACGCATCAAAGTTAAAAAACATTATTTTGGGCGTTAAGAATATAACTTTCAAAGAAGCCGTTCGTTTCTTTCATATACCATTGATCTAAATCTGATCATATAAACAAGCAGTTCCCCCTACGAAACGATTTGTTAACTTCTTTCACAAACTTAGCAGTATCTAACATTCAGTTTGAAAAACTGATGATCTGAGTCTGATCATGTTAGTATGGTATAAGAAGTCTCCCTTACCTCACGAAACACAAATAAAATAGGCATAAAATTTCACTTTTAAAACATGCATGCGGTGATTGAAATTTTATACCTATTTTCTTTGTAGTTTTTAGTAGTTCTTGGATATGAAATGTACCAAATGTTTGATTATAATGTAGTATCCTATAGGTAGGGCTAGAGGTACTAGAAAGAATGCCTCGTAAGGGGGGGGGCTTCTTGTACCATACTAACATGGTCAGACTTAGATCATCAGTATATAGAAAGAATGGTTATTTTCTTGTTTTTCAAACTGAATGTTAGTTATAGTTAAGTGTATAAAGAAGTTAAGTTGCTTCGTAGGTGGGAACTTCTTGTTGATATATTAGCATGGTCAGACTTAGATCAATAATGGTATATGAAAGGAACGAATGGTTTCTTTAAAAGTTATCTGCTGAATACCCAAAATAATATTTTTGAACAATAATGTCAGCAGGAATACAAAATATTTATTTTTAAGTACGCATCAAATTTATAGCATCCCCTTTTTTGTGTCGGGGGTTAAAAATAAAGACCTTTTTACTTATTAATTATTACTATTTGGCTACGAGAGTTTTTATTACAGTGCTGGGCACGTTAATTAGGAAAAATGATTCAATTCAGTAAATAAAGTAAATCCAATAAAATGTGAAGAAAAATCTCAAAATGTGTTGAATTATTTACTAATTTTTATTTTTAGGTGACAATAAACTCAACGTGTGTAGCGCTTGCAACAGGACATATAAGTTTAAAAAAAGTCTTCTCCAACACCAGAGATACGAATGTGGAAAGCCTAAACAATTTGCCTGCGGGATTCAAGGCTGCGAATATAGGGCCAAAGTTAAAGGGCATATTAAGCAACATTTAATTAAAAAGCATAAGATACTCCGTACCCATCATACAATTAACGAATACTTATAAAAAAAACCAGTATTATTTATACCTTGACAGTTTGAAAAACGATCTACTTAAATATTTCAATCAACAACAGGTCCTTATTTTGCAAAAATAGCATAGGTTAATTTTTCTTTTTTACAGTCTTCGGTGATGCCTCCTGTGTATTTTCTAAGTTGGCGTGGCCGGCAGAAAGAGTCGCCCAAAAAAAACCCCCTATTTTTCGGCCCTTTTGGGGATCTCATGAATTTTATTTAAAAGTGGTCTAAATGATAGTTTATGGTGATACTTTAAAGTAGGCAAAATTTCAAGTTGAACATAGTTTTTATTTTAGAGATATGACGAGTTAAACTCGTTATTTGATTCATCCACGTCAATGCGAATCCGACATTCTCGGTGCCTCTTAAAAAATGGAAAAAGGCTAAAAAAGGATAAAAAGTCAAAAACGGATAAAAAGTCAAAAAAGTCAAAAAGTCAAGAAAAATAAACAAAACAAGAAAAAATAGAAAAAACATAAACCTCTTCCTGGATTAGTACCGTGACGTGGTGAAGAGGCTTACATATTATTGAAACACATTTCAGTAATATAACCAAACCTAATCTTTCCTAGAAATATACATATACTTTTTAATTCAAAAGCTAAGTCTCCAGTATCAAAACACCGATTAATCGAACATTACACAGCCCCAGAAAAAAAAAATCTTGGAACTGCTATCGAGACAACTGTATCCCTATGTAATTTTCGACGCTGAATTCGAATCCGAGGTCAAAAAAAATCAACCCAAAATCAACCCCTAGCGCTAAAGACACTCCCTAAATATGGTAAAAATGACTTAACGCACCACGAATAGTCTTAACTCTCAATAAATCGAATTAAATATAAACATTCAAGTATATAGCGAATAAACACAGAGTTGACACTACTTTCCATTGAAAATCACCCCCATGAGTGGGTGAAAAATGCAGTGATTGTAAAAAATAGCTTACAATGGCCAGTTTTTTTAGAAAGAGTGAGTAACTGCATTAGTTCCGATGCGATGCTCAAAATCTACCCCCATAGAGTGGCGGAAACCACCCCTAGATTAAAATTGCAAGAAAAATCGGGGAAAAAAGGTAATAACTTAAACAATGAACACCCCAATAGAGCAAAGAGACTAACTTGATGTATACTTAATCCGCATTCAACACTCGTATGCGGTTGTCAATGCGCCACATACCGGCTGGTCAAAGAACTATATAGTCAGAAAATTATATAGATGTTTTTTCTGAATTTTTAGACGATTCTTTTTAGAGGCCATATAAATAAGTAAGAGTATTTTCAGAGAATTCTTTTTAGGAGTCATCTAAGCAACTGCAATTTAAATTTAGGGGTGGTTTCCGCCACCCTATGGCAGTAGTTTTTGAGCATCGTATCGAGACTAATGCAGTTACATACTGTTTCTAAAATAACTGGGCATCGTAAGCTTTTTTTTTCAATCACTGCAGTTTTTTTAAATTTCCTGTTGTGTGAATGTGTTTTCACCCACTCATGGTGGAAAGTAGTGTTAACTCTGTATTTATGCGTTGTATACTTCAATGTTTATATTTAATTCGATTTATTGAGATTCAAGACTATTCGTGGAGCGTTAAGTCATTTTTACCCTGTTTAGGGAGTGTTTTTTAGCGCTACGGGTTGATTTTGGGAGAGTACGATTTTTTTTGACCTCGGATTCGGATTCAGCTTCAAAAATTACATAGAGATACAGTTGTCTCGATAGCAGTTCCAATTTTTTTTTTGTGGGGCTGTGTTATCAGCAAAAATCCTGATTTTTTTCCTGTAAAATCGGCTATACCACACTTGAAAAACGTTTTTGATAAAATGCAATGTTAGATTAGAAAAGAACGGAAGATTTTACGCAAAAAATGACGCACTTTGCGTATTTGAGAATCTTGAGCATAATGAACGAGATTGTCAAGAATGTTGGATTCATCTTGCAATGAACAAGTCAACTAACAGGTTCGACTCGTCATATCTCCAAAACAAAAACTATGCTCAACTTGAAATTTTTCGTACTTTAAAGTATCACCATAAGCTATTATTTAGACCACTTTTGAATCGAATTCTTAAAAAGGGGCGAAATTTTGGGTCACTCTTTTCGTTAGCCTCCATCCTCCATCTTTGCGAGAAGTTCAAACGTAAATCGTTGATGCTACGACAAAAATGGTAAGGGCCTTTTTTATTTAACACTAACTTTCTACAAATTTTTTCACAGGCTCATTTTCGTAGAATTATTATTTTCCGAATTACAGTGCGTCAAAGTTTGCAAATAGAAGTTATTTCGAATTATTTTGTATACTATTGATCGTACATCGTACATGTCAAATAGCGATTTTGTAAAGCACTAAATTCTCTTCAATTTCTACTGTATTTTGTAGGACTAATAGTTTACGAGCTAGGTACATCTCATCAAAAGTTATGAAAAAAAAATTTTTTTTTTCAAAATATCTCCTACACTGTTCATTCTGTGTACACACATATATGTTATTGTCAATTTTATAGAGCAATAAATTAACCACAATTTAGTGCTTTACAAGTTTGCAATTACATATTTTTTTTATTCGATCAATAGTAAAATAGATATTTAAAAAAAATCATTTTGACTTTTGCGAAAAAGTTCCAGATAAAAATTGTAAAGAATTTAATGTTCTACAAGATTAGTCCAGTCAACGAAAGAGTTGTAAAGAACATGGAGGAGGGGAGAATTTTCCTCTTCAGGATTCTCTTGGGGGTAATTAAGAGGTAAACATACTAAAAGTCCCCTCCCCTAGCCCCGCCGATTCGGGGGGGAGGGGGGGGGTGAAAAGGTTCCTTTATTCAGTTCTTCACTTATAACTCGGAAACGATGCTTCGTACGGAAAAAGGTAATCTATGCAAAATTAAACATAATTAAATTTCCTACAAAAATGTCTACATTCATTTTGTTCTTATGTGTTACAGTTTATCAGATATTCGTCAGCCAAAATAGATAATTAATAAATAAATTAATTAGGTACCTTGGATATTTCTATCAAAGAGGTTTAACGTGGTCTGCTAATAAATCACAATCACAAAACAATTCTTTTTTACAACCCTCGACGTATTTACTAACGTAATATTTTGTCGAAAAAAGGAACTTTTCCACCCCCCTCCCCCTGAAGCGGCGGGGCTAAGGGCGGGAACTTTTAGTATGTTTACCTCCTAACTACCCCCAACAGATTCCTGAAGAGGAAAATTCTTATCTCCTCCATGTTCTCTACAATCCCCTTTTTGGGCATTCATTGGTTGGACTAGTTGCCATTTACATATTTATAGATCCGAAATATTAAAAAAAAAATTTATAACTTTTAACGGGCTATAGATCATAAAATGTTAGTGCTACAAAATTGTGTCTGTGAGAGAAATTGTAGTGAATTTAGTGCTCTACAAAATTGCTGTCTGATATTTAAATTTACGATCAACAGTTTACGAAATAATTAACAAACACTACTTTTTGCAAAGTTTTAAGCACTATAACCCGGAAACAGTTAGTTCTATGAAAATGAGCGTACGAAGGAATTTATAGAGAATTTAGCACTAAATAAAAAAGGATGTAGCACCAACGGTTCGCAAGTTATTTGCGTTTGAACTTTTCGTAATGATGACGTAATTTTTCAATATAACTTGACAAATCTCCAAAACTATTCAGTTATTCAAAATCCAGTAGCTGATTTACAATAGACATACTGAGCACTTAATTTTGTGAGTACTCAGTACTTTTCGGTCGCATATTAAATTTATTTAACAAAAAAAGTTCACGCCATTTCCGATCCAACCGTAAGTAATGTTTTCCTTCCTGCTAGTCCAAAGATAGCCCCTCTCACTTTTTCCTAATTTATGTTCGCCAAAAATGAAAGTTTAAAATGCGAAAGCAGACAAAAATTGAGGAGGGCTTATATAGTTGTCGAATAGTAAAAAAACATTTTTTTTATGTATATTTTGAAAACTAAAGATTGAGGTAAAAATTAGTACACTTCAAGTCCAAATATCGTGAGGATATAAACATTTTTGCATACCTTAGAGGGCGGTGTCGACAGGCTTTACTTGCTATATTTTTTATCATATATTTTTTTTATTATTACTTTGATCCGTATTATTATACAGAAGTTAACATGGCAAAATAAGTTTAAAGAAAATGAGTTAAATAAAAAAAAAACCTTTTTCTTTAAGTCTAGTCTGTGTAGAAATTATTTGTCTAATATAATATCTTTGTTTATGATTTTTATATTTAAGATTTTAGAATATCTAGTTTCTAAAGAAAACCTAAGACAAAAAGTCCTGAGGATATCTTAAAGTAAAGACGAAACGAAAAATTACTGACCACGCCCCGATCATTTTATTAGTGAACTATTTAGTTAGAGTGCGTTGCGTATGAAAACGTGACTAGACACTGTCTGTTTCTCCCGGATTTCAATCCTAGCTCCAGAAGATAGCAAATGGTTATTGTCCAAATTTTTCAATGCTTTGCTTTGGAATTGGGGTTGCCTAATTTTTGTGATTGTTTCCTTCTCAAGGTACAAACCCTGAGGGGGCTAGAGCCTTCGGTGTGACGCTGCCTCTGATGTAGTTCCCACAATCTCCAACACACTTGAACACTACAATCGAATGGTGTCTCCCGACGCGAGTTTCTCCAACCCATTTGGCATCATCAGGGAATTAGTAAAACTGAATCATCTTCAGATTAGTCGTCTCCTAATGATGCCAATATGGTTAGAGGAACTCACGTCAATTTATGATTCAAATACTATCGATTTGTGTTTTTTTTGTGTTTGTGGAAACTACTTCAGAATTAAGGTATATGCTTCTACAAAACCTGCATTTGTTATATTGGAAATTACAGCAAGTAGTTGTTTATTTAATTTTTCATGAGTGTTTGTCTTTTAGGTTCACCCACGGCATTTAAATGTAACATTTGTTTAAAAATTTATAAAAATAGAAGTTCCCTCAATCGACATAAAACATACGAGTGCCAAAAGGAACCACTATTTCAGTGCTCATTTTGTCGGTACAAGGCAAAGCAGCTGATAAACTTAAAAATACACACGCAGAAGAAACATTCTTTTAAATAATAGTATATTGTATTATTAGGAGTAAAAGTGGTACTTTTGTGACAAGTGGCTTTTACTCCGAATAAAACATGCTATTTTTTCTTCAAACGTCGATTAGCTATAAAAAAAATAAAGATAAAAAATCTCGAAAAAGTACTTTTGTCCACGACTATTAAATATTGTACTCATTATGTACGTGTTTTCTCGGGGATAATGCTATCCATTATTCCCTGGAGTGAATAATAATTTCATTGTTCACTAGTGAATAATGAGGACAGTCAGTTGTTTATAAGAATTCACGGGCAGGTACTTCTTCAATTCCAGTGCAATCTGGCAAGTTTTTAGTAGAATTTATGATGATTTTCTGAAACATTAAATGGAATTATTCGTTAACTGTCATAGCTACAATTGTGTGAACGATTTTACTGTTATTATCAAATTTATGAATAGATAACTTTTCAGAAACAGGCCATTTTTTATCATATAATTTTATTTTTAAATTTTATTGAGTAGGCCGTTATGTGTCAAAAGAACGGCTTGTCAAATTAAATTTAAACCTCAACGTTATTTATAATAATTTTACATATTACTCAGAAAGAATAATATAATTTAATAGTCGTGGACAAAAGTATAGTATTCTACTCGCATATAATGGCTACTATTCACTCTGGTGATTTACTTCACCCTCGTGAATAATAGCCATCATTATATGCTCGTTGAATAATATACTATTACCACCGTTGTTAATGACAACGCATAGCCGTCTAAAATGTCAAACTTTAATGTTTGTGAAATGAGTTAAGAAATGTCATGTTTTTCTGACGTTTGAAGAAAAATAATTTTATAAGCCTCATGAAGGAATAAGAAAAATAATTTTATAAGCCTCATGAAGGAATAATACACATGCTCAAATCATCATATAATTCAATGCCTATAACGGATAATGACGATATATACCTAATTAGTTGTAAATTTGAAAAAAAATAAAGACATTTTTATATTCTTTATATGCATTTTTTTACGTCTTATTTATATTAATGTCTTGAAGGAGTTTAGCTATAGCTATTTCACCACTCAACCAGGATACGCGCACATAGGCAACAAAACTACAACCATTCTATGCGACATTGTCATTTGCCGCAGCTGAGACTCGAACTCAGGAAAGAAGTGTAAGTAGGCGAGTTGTCTCTCACACAACCGCCGTCCAGCTCACTGCTACACATCCATACCCTAGCCAGGATCTGACCCGGGACGCCATGGTCACAAGCCTAACACCATAAGCATTGCGCCACTGCGCAAATCGTTTATTTTCAATTTAGTGATGTTAATAATATTCAGAGTTCCAGAAATACTTGCAATTGTCAAGTTGTGGAAGCAATGCAATAGAGCACGAAGGTTTTCCGTTAAATAAAGTTGCAGAAGTCGATACTCTGTAAATTTTCACTTTCTTTGAAGACTAGTTTATATACCTACAATAAATTATTTTCCGCGTATATGCATTAATATCTTTTTACAAGTATAGGTATATTGTTATACAAAGCTATATAAATTTTAGGAATATAATTTTACGTGACTCTATACCGGGCATCCAAAAATACCGGTTACAGACTTCTGGTGCAGATTCTGCTTGCAAAAAAATTCACATAAATATATGTCCGCTAATGCTTTACAATAATGGAAGCACAGTGGGGCAAATTGCTCATTTTTTGGACAAACGATAATTCCCAAGCCTGGAATTAATGACACTTAATTTTTTTTTTTAACTATTCGTTATAAAATTGCCTTTAATTTTATCGCGCCCGAATTTTGAAATTTCAAAATTAAAGATGGCTAATCCAATATCGCGGACATAAATTTTGAAAGTAAATTAAAATTGTATCAAAAGATTGTTTAAAATTATAAAAAATTGTTACTTGAGGTTTTTTTTTGATTTCTAATCTCATTTCTGATCCCCAAATTTTGCGATTCAAAAAACCAAGTTAGCGGATCCAATATGGCGGCTATAATATTTTTTAAATGAAATGTATATGCACAAACTGTTAAAAATTGTTACTTAGGACTTTTAAGGGTTTCTGATCGAGAATCTGAAATCTAAATTACGTAATATCGTAATCCAAAATGGAGAATCCAACATGGCGGTCATAATATTTTTTTAATTGACATGTAAATGCGCAAATTGTTAGAAATTATTACTTGATTTTAGAGATTGCTGATCATGAATCTGAATTCCAAATTACGTAATATCGAAATCCAAGATGGCGGATCCAATATGGTGTCCGTAAGTTAAAAAAGAATGACAAATCAAGAAGGAAACTGTTAAAATTTCAAAATTATGATGTACATGCGAAAATAGTTAAAAATTGTTACTTGCAGGTTCTTGCGATTGCTGACTACGCATTCGTAATTTCGAATTCTAAGATGGCAGATTCGAATATGCCATCTTATAAAAAAATGAGATAACCAATCAAAAATGTTGACATCTTTAAACCTAATTTTTAATAATTTGCGTATGTACATTTCATTTAAAAAAATATTATGGCCGCCATATTGGATCCGCCATATTGAATCCGCCATCTTGGATTACAATATTACATAATTTAGACTTCATATTCATGGTCATAAGAGCCCTAAGTAACAATTTTTATCAATTTGCGCATGTTCATCTCATTTAAAAAAATACTATGGCCGCCATATTGGATCCGACATCTTGGATTTCGATATTACGTAATTTGGACTTCAGATTCATGATCAGCAATCTCTAAAACCCCTAAGTAACAATTTCTAACAATTTGCGCATTTACATGTCAATTTAAAAAATATTATGGCCGCCATATTGGATTTGCCATTTTGGATTACGATACTACGTAATTTAGATTTCAGATTCTCGATCAGAAACCCTTAAAAGTCCTAAGTAACAATTTTTAACAGTTTGTGCATATACATTTCATTTAAAAAAATTTTATAGCCGCCATATTAGATCCGCTAACTTGGTTTTTTGAATCGCAAAATTCGGGGATCAGAAATGAGATTAGAAACTAAAAAACCCCCCAAGTAACAATTTTTTATAATTTTAAACAATCTTTTGATAAAATTTTAATTTACTTTCAAAATTTATGTCCGCGATATTGGATTAGCCATCTTTAATTTTGAAATTTCAAAATTCGGGCTCGATAGAATTAAAGGCAATTTTATAACAAATAGTTAAAAAAAAAAAATTTAAGTTTCATTGATTCCAGGCTTGGGAATTATCGTTTATCCAAAAAATGAGCAATTTGCCCCACTGTGCGACGGTGGACCCGTTCAATAGGTTTTAACTTAATATTTTAAGAACCATTTGTGTCGCAGCGATGAGGTTTGGTCCATTATTAAGTATCAATGAAGGCTATTATTTTATGCTATTGGCCAAATTGAAATTCATCCAGGGGCGTTGCAACCTTTAAATAAAGTTGTTGAAAAAAAAAAACATTTAATTTTCGATTAAATGAAAAATTATCACCGATTGATATTCTTTTGCCTTTTTTTTAGTAACTGATAAAACTTGATGGTATACACTGTAAAAAATGGGGTAATCCTCCATGGTAAATGGAAATTTTCCTGTCTCTGCGGGTAAAATTACATGAGAATTTTACACGCAACGATGGTAAATTTACATCATTTTTACAGTGTATATGATAATACCAATAATAGTTATTTATGTACCAAGGGTCGTAAGTTCACTTTTTTGGTCGAGAATACAGTTTGCAATCCGAGGCTGTTACAAAAAAAATCAAAATAAAAAAATCATTCACCCTTGCTGTCACCCCCATTAGCACCCCCACTCCGTAATTAAATGGGGTAAAAAAATAAAATAGTTACTAAGTGTGTGTACAAGAACCAAAGGCCTCGATTTATTTTTACATCATCCACCCCACCTCCACTACCACTCTCACCACTACTGCCACCGTCTCTGCCGATTAGATGTGTCATATCGTTTTATGGGTTTTTGGGGGTGGGGTAGACGATTACAGGTATATTATGTTATTAAGGTCCTATGAACAGTTATTTCCACATAGTGAAGTGCAAATCTGTATTTGCACAATTTTGATACTGATATCAAAATTTGTTTCATTGTAAGAAATAAGAAATCTGGATGCGGAAGTAGTGATTCCTTAGACAGCGATTTTTTAATATGTTGATTGGGACAAGAAAGGAAATACCTACTTCTGTGGGAATTTATTCCATGTTTTTATTCAGTCCTATTACTCCACTATAGTAGTAATAATAATTGTTGATTTTAGGTCATAAACAACACATTTGTACTAGTTGTGGAAAAGGATATTCATACCACAGTGGGTTAGGTCAACATCGAAAATATATGTGTGGAAAAGAAGCCCAATTTAAGTGCCCACACAAAAATTGCTACTATAAATCTCAACTAAAATCGAATTTGAAGAAACACATAAAACTGAAGCATCATGAGGACCCAAATCTCGTTGAGTTGGTAACATATATGAAAAATGAGCCAGTACTTGATCCCTTAACTTTCTGAACTGGACCTTTCACTAATGCTGCAGATATGTTGTAAATATTTGTTAGTGCTGGTATTAATAAACTCGTTATGTTGTAATATGTAATAGTGACTTGTTGTCTAAAGTGTGCCTCTGAAAGAGGATAACATCCTCTACCAATAATTTTTGCGAGTCATATTATTAGCTATAATGTCCCAAGGACGTTGATAATACGAAATAATTTTATCACAGTTTCCGAAAGCACGTTGCTTGGTAATATCCCGACGCCGGCCGTAGGCGGAGGGATATTACCTAAAAGCAACGTGCTTGAGGAAGTTGTGATAAAATTGTTTCGTGTTATCAACTATGAACTATTTATCAACGTTCGCATATAAAATTTTTTGCAATTTATTTTATTTATTTATTAAAAACTATTTGTTAAAAACGCGATTATTAAAAGAGCAATTGTATTATTTGGCGTGTTTTCCTCTCTTATTATATTTATGAAGCAGTTATTTGCAATGTCAAATCGTAATTGTGACCTTGTCAAAAAATAAATTTTGAATTATTGAACTGTCAGACTGGATGACATAAGTGATAATTGACCTACGGAAATTATCGTATGTAATATCACTAGTGCTTAAAATTTTATCGAAAATTTTTTCGAAAGCGTGTTGCCTGGTAATATAAAGAGTGCAAATTGGCAGTTTATTATCTGATTAAATCCCGACCGCTTTAGCGGGAGGGATTTAATCTTTGATAATAAACTGCCAATTTGCATGAGTTATATTAACTAGGGCGACTTAGCTTGAGAAAAAATTTTTAGATAAAATTTAAAGCACGAGTGGTATTTGAGGAGAATATTTCACGAATAAATAATTCATTAAGTACATCTTCAATATTATGTTTTCTCATTAACTGCCTTCAGACGTTTCCTTGTCACTTTTTGGAGTTTACTGACCTTTATTTTCAATTTCATCATTAATTTGATATACAGAAATATTTCCAAACCGACTCATATTGTCAAAACAGCAAATCTGAAACAAACGCAGTAGAAACAAAGGAGATTCGCTATATTTTAAAATAATCTAGTGACGTTTCCATGGCAACTAATAAATAAAACGAGTTGAAACCTTAGATATTATAATATATAGACTGGCTTAACACCTTTCAGGCGTTTCTGAGGTGCAATACGACGAGGAACGATAGAGAGAGCACTACTTTAGTACCGATGTCTCGCCCAAATAAAATATACACCCATGGTTCCGAGATTGACATAGAGAGCGCCATCTAGCGCTACAAGTTATATTCCATAATAAATAAATGTTCATCGACTCATATTTACGTATTTAATCCTTACTTTTAACTTACGAAGTTTATGAATTATGTTGAGGTTTGCTTTGTTAAGCAAAGAGAATTTTAAATACAACAAATTATAATGTTTGATGCACAGCTTTGATTCAACGAGTTACTTTTTGGTAGATTACCATATGTAAGTACTATACATTTTTAGTTTGTTCCAGAGCGAATGTGTACTTGACATTTATAATAAATGATTTGCTTACCTTTGTAACTACGTTATTTAGCTATTGAAAGCTGTGCTTGACTTGTTCCTGTATTATGAGCTATATTAAGTACAATCTTTGTGTGTAATTGTTACCTGATTGAACACTAGGAAAACTGAAATAGTTACAGATAGGCAAAAGTTACAGCCTATATAATTCAGACAAGATTCGCTTTGGAATTGAGGTGTGTTTTTGTTTGCTACTACATAATACAATATTACAATTTACAAGGTAAGTACGTTAACAATTAGTAATGAGCTAGAGAAGATATTTATAGATAAAACTTAAAAGCTCGAGTTGCCCTATTTGCCAAAAACATTTCACGACAAAAACGTCAAAAAATTTTCGCATATTTGCCGCTGCAGCGACCTAAAAAATTAGAGCGATAAATTTTGCATGTTGGTCCTGTCAAAAGCCGATCTAGCTTGAATTACCACTAATAATGACGTTTGATTGGTGCAATGTTTTGAAAAACGGGCTCTCATTGGCTATAGCGTTAATGAGTGAAATAATCAGCTATAATATCCCAAGGACGTTGATAATACGAAATAATTTTATCAGTTTCCGAAAGCACTTGCTTTGGTAATATATTATATATTACCTAAATTATATTATATTATATATTACCTAAAAGCAACGTGCTTGAGGAAGTTGTGATCAAATTATGAGCTATTTATCAACGTTCGAGGGGTATTCGCATAGAAATTTTTTTCCAATTTATTTCATTTATTTGTTTAAAACTATTTATTAAAAACACAATATTGAAAGAGCAATATGTAAAATTAAATGAAGATTATGTATTATGTATTATTTGGTGTGTTTCCTTTATTATCATATTCATTAAATCATTATTTGCAGTTTCAAATCGACATTATCAAAAAATAAATTTTAAATAATTGAACTGTCAAACTTTATGACATAAGTGAAAAGATCCCCAAGGGATCTTATCAGTGTAATTTTGTTCTGATTGGCTATTTCAGCACACGTGATTAGAAATGGGCAAATTTAATAGGATTGCTATTTGAGCTAAAAATGTTCACCTATAATACACCTGGAGCATTGATAATACCGAGATAATTTTGTCATAGAGACTGCTGAAAGCGTGTTGCTTGGTAATAGCACAATGCCGTGGGCCCAGGGCTCTTACCTTTAAGCAACACGCTTGAAGCATTCTCTACGACAAAATTTTGAGTGTTTATCAATGCTCGAGGTGTATTCAGTAAGATAATTTTTTACTCTCCATTCAATTCGTATTTTCTGATCGAACAATATTCTAAAAACATTTTCCACGTATCCTTTTTACTTTTAATTGTGTTTTTGGGTGTATTTTTAATACAATTTGATTAACTGACTCGTTTACCAAACCTTTGTGATGTTTTTATAAATTGATTTTCAATTTAACATATTTTGTTTAATTTTAATCTGACATTTGAATATATCAGTGTGCCTTGCCTGATAACACCACATGTATGCGTGTTATCGCTGTAATCTTTTACTGATTGGATGAATTTTTACACATGACATGAAATGCAAAATTTTGATTGGTTAATACATTTAGTAAAAAATTTTTAGTGTAATGTTGTTCTGATTGGTCGGTTTCCGCACACGTGCTTAGAAATGATCGAATTTAATACAATTTCTATTTGAGCAAAAAATGTTTACTTGTAATCTTCCAAGTGTTTGAATTACACAGGTCAACATTTGATCTAAGAACAATCACCAGACTTTACCAGAGTATACATAGGTTGTTTGGGTTGCTGATTCCGAATCCGAGGTAGGTTAAGCTTCACCACGTCAGGTTCTTGGTCATTTGAAGGTCAAACTGAAAAAAAGTGTTATAAAAATTTGAAAAAATTTATGATTATGTTTCTGAGGTCGCTGAATTCAAATCCGCTGTTGTTTTTACCCTTCAAGAACATCAGAACATCTATAGGTCATTTTAAGGCATTTTGAGATCATTTTGAGGTCAAATTGAGGAAAAGCCTAAAAACTCTGGAAAAATGCTTACATGGGTTTTTTGGGTCGCTGACCGAATCCGTGGTTGACTGAAAGTCAAACTGAGAAAAAGTATTGTAAAAAATTTGAAAAAATTTATGTTTATGTTTCTGAGGTCGCTGAATTTAAATGAGCTGTTATTTTTACCCTTCAAGAACATCTAAAGGTCATTTCAAGGCATTTTGAGGTTAAATTGAAAAAGCGGCTACAAAATCTGGAAAAATGCTTACATGGGTTTTTTGGGTCGCTGAGTTCGAATTATGTTTATGTTTTTGGGACCACTGAGTTCAATTTTGTCGTTATTTCATCTCAAAGTTTCTTTAAGGTCATATCATGATCAAGTTAAAACAAGAAAACCAAGAGACTGAAAAATGTTAGGTATAGGTTTATTTTATCTCTGAGTATAAATCTATATTAAGCCATCTGTCATCAACCTATTGACATTTCTGTCAGTTATGTTGTCTACTCGCTTGCAGCTTTTCAATCTATATAGCTTCTTGTCTGTCTCTATATTCCTAGCCGCTAGCAAACCCATCTTTCTTTCGTATGATTTTCCTAACTGTCTATCCAACCATTCGTCTATTTGCATGTCTAGTTATCTTGTTTTCTTATGGTCTAACTGCTATTCTGCAAAATTTAACTCAGTGATCCCAAAAACATAAACATAAATTTTTTCAAATTTTTTACACCACTTTTTCTCAGTTTGACCTTCAAATGACCTTGAATCCGATATGATAGAGTCCAGCCAATCACGGATTCGAGCCACCCAAAAAACCCATGTAAGCATTTTTCCAGATTTTTTAGTCCTTTTTCTCAATTTGACCTCAAAATTATCTCAAAATACCTTGAAATGACCTCTAGATGTTCTGATGTTCTTGAAGGGTAAAAATAACATCGGATTTAAATTCAGCGACCTCAGAAACATAAATTTTTTCAAATTTTTTACAAGACTTTTCTCAGCTTGACCTTCAAATGACCTTGAATCCGATATGATAAAGTCCAGCCAGCCACGGATTCGAGGTCAGCGACCCAAGAAATCCATGTAAGCATTTTTCTAGATTTTTTAGACGCTTTTTCTCAATTTGACTTCAAAATGATCTCAAAATGCCTTGAAATGTCCTCTAGATGTTCTGATGTTCTTGAAGGGTCAAAATAACAGCGGATTTGAATTCAGCGATATTATTTTCAAATTTTTTACAACACTTTTTCTCAGTTTGACCTTCAAATGACCAATAACCTAACGTGATGAAGCTTAACCAACCTCGGATTCGGAATCAGCGACCCAAAAAACATATGTATACTCTGACAAAGTCTGGTGATTGTTCTTAAATCAAATGTTGACCTGTGTTATTGGTGGAAATTTCTTGAGTACATGAATTTTCTTAAAAAATTCATGTACGAGAAAATTTTCCTGCATTTAATTTATGCACGAAGGGGATTCGGTAAGAAAATTTGATACCTACATAAATTAAATAAATACGAACTTAATACCCGAACACTAGATATCTATATAGTTGTAAGAAAAATGTCTACATTGTATATGCAATGTTAAAAAAAATATTTCCACCCATTTTAGTTGCAAAAAACTACTACAAGAGAGGTTAATATATATTCACGTTTTTTTCACTAAAATGGGTGGAATTCTGTTTTTATTATATTTCTAATTTTACAACAGTTTGGGTGAACCGGACTACCTATATTCGTATAATAGATAAATAATATCTTTTTCACCCAATTTAGTTTAAAAAAATAACTGAAAATTGTTTAAGACAACTTTATTTGTGCGTTATGAAATAAGTTTTGTTTACTAAAATAGGTGGAACATTGTTTTTTTAGTTTATTTTCATGTTTTATGCACATGGTATAGCTAAGTTTCAGTATATTATAACTTAACAGAGATGGCTTGGAAATAAAACGTCATTAGCTATTTATCATTATTTCATTGACAGTTTAATCAGTGTAAGCTTAATATTTCTATTGTTGAAGTTGTTTTCGAAGTTTTTACATAATAAGATATTGAAGAAGGAAATAGAACAGAAATGTACATTATGCACAAATTGTGAAGAACTACTGGAAGTTTCAACTAAGTTTTCACGAACTAGAAAAGATAAGTTAAATAAAATTGTTTCAAAATATTATATTTATGTAGTCAATTTAATTGATACAGATTCTTCACCGATGTATTCACCACTGAAACGCAAGGGGTTTTTAAAGGATTTTCAAACACATTTGAAATATTCAGTATCATAATTAAACACGAAATAAAATGTTGTTTCATGATTTTTTTTATAATTATCTCGTTTAATATGACAAATAAAATTCAATTTTTATGTAAAAGCAAATTTCAAATACGATCATATGTCAATAATTTGACAGAAAAATTTCCACTTACTAATTTCGTTCGGAATATCCTGGAGGATGAAAATTTCCGGAAATTTTTTGGGCTGCTATGGTAAGGAAACCAAGAACAAACTTCTGGTTGGCTAAAAAATGACGTGTGAAATTTTCTATATTATATTTAAAACACAAGCCGTTTTCATTTCCGGCTGCGCCAGTGTCTCCCACTGAACCGATTTTGATGATTCATTTTTTAAAATAAACCTCTTTATTTACAGATGTGTCATCACTAATTTTTATTTTCTTAAATTGCTATTTTCAAACGTAAAAACGAAATATAATTTTAAATTAATAAATGAATCACAGCGCTCGAACTATAGCGATAAGTACGTCCTATCCTACACCAAACTGCGCATATTCAGTATTCAGGCCGTTCAAGGTAAAGTTTTAACAGTCGTTTTGCATAGTGTTGGGCGATATCGTGATTTTTCAATCACAGCGCGAATCGTTACTGTGATTTTTTTATATCAGTGAATTTAAAACGTGAAGTGATCACGACTTTCGTAATGCGACGTACGGGATTCCCTATCCCTAAATAAGCGCCGACAGACGATGAATAATATTATGATTTGCTTATCCAACTAACCTGATTTATGGATTGGTGATAAAGCAAAAGCACTAAGTTTTGAATGGAACTTCGTATTAGGATATTTTTGTAAAGTTACACAAACATAAACATTTCGGAAGCTTTCTAGTTTATATTTAGGTTGCCAACTAGAGCAGCGAGCAGCTTTCATTTTTGCTGAGTTATTGTTTATAATAGTGTTGAAACCTTTTTTAATATGAGCCTCGGATTTTAATAAAAATGTACAAATTAAATAATGAATAAAATGTTTATTTATATAGTTTTTATTTGTTATTATTTAATGGAATAAATTTGATTTAATAGAATGCAAGTATTTTTCCCATTCAAATATTTATCTTTGATACAATATTTTCTGTTTGTAAATATATATTATTAATTATATTTATTTTATGCGAATATTTGTTAATTTAAAATGGTAAGTTTTTTTAATGTTATATTTTTTGTTATGTTTTATAACATAAAAGGATGTATTTTAAAAATGTTTTCATTTGCTTATTGTCGAATACCATATTTTTATTCAATTTCATGCCTAGACGTAAATGTTCTGTTACGATATTTTTAATATATCGTAAAATAAAATTAATGTCCTGAACTATAGGCTATAAATTATATTAAATTTTGATACTCTGAGAGACACCTATTAGCGAGCATGTAAAGCTTGTTTTTTTTTCGGTTTGAGCTCTTTATAGATTATAAGAAAATTAGCAAAAAAGGTCAAGTCCTTTGATAACGGCGGTCTAGCAAAAGTACTGTTGCAGAAAAGCAAGGAAACGGCCAGGGCCGTACTCAGACCGGTTTTCTCGGGTCATTGGTCTGGGGCCCGGCCCTATAAGGGGCCCCCCCGGGCCTACAAAAAAATTAAAAATCCTGGCGGGCCCCTGTCAGGATTTTTATTTATTTTTAGGACATTTATTTTTAGGACATTTATTTTTTAATCGTTTCCAAAATAAGGGGGCCCGTAAGATTTACTTTGCCCGGGGACCGCCAAAGCTGGGTACGGCCCTGGTAACGGCCGCGTGGTAGTTTGAGATAAGTTATTTGGTAATTTACGGGTAAAATACCTAGAGTGCCACTAAGAGGGAATCTTATTAAGTTATTGTTTATTTAGTCAGTCTTTAACATTTTGTATTGTTGGATAGAAAAATACCTTGCATAAGTGTGTAGACGTCTCCTATGATGATGTTAGGGTGAATCGGCACGAGGAGGTAAGCGTTTTACATTATTTCCCAGTGAAAAATACTAACAATTGACGTGTATTAATTATGGTTGATAATAGAATGCTAAGACCGGTTATTATTTTCTTTTAGTTGTCTTTTTGTCCCCGTTTACATTGAGTTAAAAAGTAATATTTTGGGCAGTGAAATATTAATAAAAACATTTTGGTATAGTTAGCTCGCAGTCGCAGGTCATAGCAAAGTCTTTTGTACAAAACTTGTCTAAGAGAAGCCTGAAACCGCTTCGATAAGCATACATTACACCAGGAGGCAATTCACCGAAGTATCCCGCTGTTACAGGAAAATTACGAGTTAAGTATACCACAAAAGCATTTGTTCATGAGGTGATTATAAAAGTAATAATCGACGTTTGGTTTAACATCCGAGGGAAATTATATTTTATAGTTTAGTTGTGACATAAAGTAATTTGTTTGATTTATAGTATTTTGTACTTTTATGTCGATTTCCATATTTAAGTTTATAAAAGGGTATTTGGACGTATAGCTATTTTTTTTTGCTGTGTTCTGGTCTTGTAACAAAAATCGCATCGCCAATGAATAAAAGATAAAAGGATATTTATATAAATATTTATATAATGTGAAATGCGTACCTAATAACAAGACACGGAATCGCTTGCTTTACGTGTTAACACATATGGTTGCAAACAAAAATCGACTCAGAGAAAATATCGTAAAATATATTGGTATTGGTTGAATCTTACGATAGACCAGTCGTTACCTGTGATTTTTTAATATCAGTTATTAAATCACAGTTCGTGATATATCGCCGATCACTAGTCTTGAAGCAGCTAGCGCGTCTGTACCACATAATATTCACTTCACTCGGCTTTTTCACTTGTCTTATTCATTTCTAAGATAAAGTATTTTGTTTTTAAAAATATCTCTTTTCATCATGGAACGACGTCATTCCCATTTTAGGTGCTAGCAATCGTTTATTTTTAATATAAAATACCAGTATATAAAGAAGAAATATTACTTAGAGCAGGTACACATTTATAACAATACATTTTAGACAAAAATATTTCATAAATTACATTATTTTACTTAATACATTATCAATAATCTACGACAAACAAAATATATAATAATAAAACGTTCACACTTAGTCTTATATATTCTTTGCAAGCCTCTTTAAATTTGCTGATGGTGTAACAATTTTTTCCATGTAGTGGTAGGTTATTATACTCCTTCAGCCCATTATGGTACAGATTATCTTGACTATAATTTGTATTTGTATATTATGAAGGGTTTGTTGTTTGTGACCCATCTTATAATAATTAATAATTTAACTGAATATGAAAATTTGTTATAGTTAGATAGTGCATACGTTGGTCATGTTGAATTGCTTTAATCAATTATTTCTTAATTATTTATTTAGAGTATATGGAGACGATAAAAACGAAGAAAGTTTTGACTAGGGTTTGGAAAAAATTCTTTGTAGCTAATTATAATCGTGAAAAAATCATTTTGCGAAATGTCTTCGTATCATCATGTTTTGGAATAAGTATGCAGATACAAAAATTAAGGTTTTCCATTCCGCTAGTACTTAGTCTGTTTGTATGTGTCTTCATATTTTAAAACTTATTTGATGGATAAAAATAATATTTGATAGGTAGTTCACGTCATTGCCAAGAAAGAGATCTGACAACTTTTAATGAAAAATATACAGGTTGGGTACTTGAAAAAAATAAAATGAGAGAAAAATAATATCTGGAATGTGATTGACCAGGATGAAAATATGATACAATTTTGGTTAAAAAAAACACATAAAAAGTGATCACTGAAAGGAATAAAATAATTAATGAATAGAAGGTGTCAAATAGAGAGGGAAGAAATAATTTTACAAATTTTTTATATTCCTCGTTTACCGAAGAGATTAGGAAGGATTTTCACATTTCAGATTTAGATTATGAAAATTTGGGTATGTTAATTCAGTCATTCAGTTCGTCTGTCGGTCGGTCATTCAATCCTTCTGTCGGTCGGTCTCTTGGCTCTATATCTAAAAAAATATTTGACAGAAAAATAATATTCGGCAGGTAAATAAGGCTTGTTATTGCCATGGAAAAAACCTGGTATATTTGAATCGAAAAATATAGAAGCTGAATACTCCAAAAGAATAATTAAGGAAAAATGTTATGGAATAATGTTTGACACGTAAATCAATTGCGAAGGAAGAAACCTATTTTAGTTTTAGTGAAAAAGTTACGGAGTGGTCATTAGAAGAATAAAATAATTAACTGGATTATACACGTTAAACATTCGACGAATGATGTATAGATCAGACTCTTTTGCTTTTATGAACTACTTTAGGAAATAGTATAATGTGTATTTAGGTGTGAAAGCAATACATTCCCGGACGACGATGCAAATTGTTGGTCGAGGCGCTAGCCGAGGCTAACAAGCATCGAAATCTGGGAATGTGCTTTCACACCGAAGTACACATACTATTTTTTCTGAAATCACAATCAATATTATTATAAATTAAATAATTTGTATTAATGCATAACATTTCTTCATTACAATCTAACTGCTTACTAATAAATGCAATTTTAATGTGAGTTGGTTTGTCTGCATGTATTTATTTACTGTCTAAAATATACATAAGAAACCATACGGGAATGTTACTTTCCCGGCCTAGGACGGGAAAGTAACATTCCCGTACAGTTTTGTTGATCGTTGCTTGGCAACGGATCTTTTCCGGTCAGTTTTCTGATAGTTTCTTAGCAACGAACTAAAATACTGGAATTGTGCATTTTTCGATCTGAAATTACGCCGAAAATGTAGACATTGCCGATCGATTTCAGAAAAAAGTCATTATGTTGAAACAGGGGCGCGAATTTCTCCAAAATATGAGTGCTGGTATTAAGTTCAAAGATGTACCTCTAAAGGATAATTTCTAGGATACATTCTTTAACATCCCAATTTGGTCGAATTTGGACGGGCTCAGCTAATATCTGTATAACATACGATGTCTATATCCAAAAATGTATACGTACGAGAGTTATATACAGGGTAATTCAGATCACACCCGAAACACTTTTAGTAGATGTAGTATAAGTACTTAGAGGTTAAAAAGATGCAAACAGAATGTCATATGCAATGATATTATTTTTGGGTGATTTTTATAGCATCTTCTTCAATTTCTATATGGTCCCGGCACCTGCACTTACCTCCAAGTGATGAAAACTACCACCAAGTTAAAAAATTGAATATAAAATACAATGTGTAATATTTATAAAATAAAAGAGAATCCTTTCAAGTTTGGAGCATACACTTGTAACACACAAACATGACTTAACTTAGAACTTAAAAATGTGCTAGAAACCCCCAAGGAGAACTTTCTTCCTCCTCAAAACGCCAGTCTTCACTTGGGCAATATAATCAAGTACACATATCTTTGGATATATAAGGTATGTTGTTTTGACGTCACGATTCGTTATGTACGTACGTTTACATGGAGTTTCAATGAGACCAGATAAGGCTTGATGTTGCTAAAGTCTTACATTAGGCTCTGCCTAATAACACGCCAGGAACCGTGTTGCTTCTTGCAACTCCTAAGAAACCACCCCCAGCTTTTTTTAAATGTCACCCTGTATTGCTAGAGTAGTAGATAGTATGGTATATCACTGTGCTCAGAATGACATGGGGTCAGGCTCTAGCTCTAAAGGGTGCTATTTGAAAAAAAAAGCTTGGGATGCAATGTTATTTTCAAATAATGGATATATCGCTTGTTAACATAATTCTGGGACACCCGGTATATGTGTGAGTCTTTAGTAATATGATAGTCGAGCAGCAGCTTAACGTCGAATTTCACGTTAATGTGAACACACGGACAAAACCACCAAATTTTTTCCAGGTACTAGTTAGGTACGGAGCTTTCAATTTTTGATAGGAACCAACTCCTCCGTCGACCATTTTGGATTTTATAGCGGCCTTTTTAAAATATAGGTATATTATCATTATCTCGGCTTCTAAATCACTTAGGACCACAAACTTGGTGTCTAAGTATATATATATTTGCGGTCACGGAATACAACTACATAATTTTCAAATGTATCACACTATATATTTATTCACTAATATATGTACCAATTACAAACTATTCGCCGATTAACTTCTGTTGGTGTGTCCACATTTTCTAAAATGTTTTTTAATTTTGATTCAGATTGAATTCTAATATAAGATGGATTGGAACAAGTGCATCTGTCAGAAAACAACTTCAGAAAATCTAAAATGTTCACTCAATGCACATAGAATCGAGGAAAACAACGACACGACAACACCATACTGGTGTTTCTTGAAAAATATCAATGGGTTTAGAAGCTTGCAGTCATTGCCAGTGAAACTAAATTTTGGAAGCGACATGAGTGCGAATGAACTGGTCCAAAACCATGGTGCATGGCACAAATCTTGTTACGTCAAGTTCAGCAATTTGAAGTTAGATATAGCTAAAAAGCGGGAAAATATTTCAGGAGGCAGCACAACTGTGGAGAAACGATCCCGGCGTGAAGTGAGTGACAAAATGGCGTGTTTGTTATGTCGTGGAAGCGATGGACTCCTTCATGAATGTCGAACATTAACAGCTTATTCGAGCATACGAAAAATGACAACAGAGCTACAAGAAATCCAGTTGTTATCAGCATTAGAAGGTGGTGATCTCATTGCCTTGACGCAGATGATATTTGCATCTGCAATGTTATACAGCACTGAGAAATTGCTACCAATCTCACCTAAGGAAACTAGAGCAGGATTTGGTGGGAGTATCTGCAGAGGAAAGTCAGATAAAGGCTACAGCACTTGTGGAGCTTTATACTTATATAGAGAACTTTCCATCACTTTGTTCTTGCGCTTGTGGAAAGCAAGCCAACACTTTTTCCTTCAATCTGGTTTTGTTGATCTCTTTTTCAACGCCAAGGATTTTTAATTGGTTCTCATACAGTTCATGCAACTTTGAAAGTTTAAAGTAGAAAGTCCCATCGTCCACACAGTTATCTATATAAGTATAAAGCTCCATAAGTGCTGTAGTCTTTATCTGACTTTCCTTTGCAGATACTCCCACCAAATCCTGCTCTAGTTTCCTTAGGTGAGACCGGTAGCGATTTCTCAGTGCTGTATAACATTGCAAATTATATTTGGTGTCAAGGGCAATGAGATCACCACCTTCTAATGCTGCCAATAACTGGGTTTATTGCAGTTTTTTGCCATTTTTCGTATGCTCGCATTGGAGTCCATCGCTTCCACGACACGACAAACACGCCATTTTGTCACTTGCTTCACGCCGGGATCGTTCCTCCACAGTTGTGCTGCCTCCTGAAGTATTTCCCCGCTCTTTAGCTCTATCCAACTTCAAATTGCTGAACTTGATGTAACAAAATTTGTGCCATGCACCATTATTTTGGACCAGTTCATCCGCACTCATGTCGCTTCCAAAATTTAGTTTCCCTGGCAATGACTCCAAGCTTCTAAACTCATTGACATTGTTCAAGAAAGACCGGTATGATATTGTCTTGTCTTCGATTCCATGTGCATTGAGTGGACATTTTAGATTTTCTGAAGTTGTTCTCTGACAGATCATTCATCCAATCCGTCTTGTATTACAATTCAATCTGAAACAAAGTAAAAAACATATTAGAAAATGTGGACACATCGGAAAAAACAGTTCATCGGTAAATAGTTTTTGGACCAGTTCATCCGCACTCATGTCGCTTCCAAAATTTAGTTTCCCTGGCAATGACTCCAAGCTTCTAAACTCATTGACATTGTTCAAGAAAGACCGGTATGATGTTGTCTTGTCTTCGATTCCATGTGCATTGAGTGGATATTTTAGATTTTCTGAAGTTGTTCTCTGACAGATCATTCATCAAATCCATCTTGTATTACAATTCAATCTGAAACAAAGTAAAAAACATATTAGAAAATGTGGACACACCGGAAAAAACAGTTCATCGGTAAATAGTTTGTAATTGGTACATATATTAGTGAATAAATATATAGTGTGATACATTTAAAAATTGTATAGTTGTATTCCCCGACCCGAAATATGTATACTTAGACACAAAGTTTGTGGTCCTAAGTGATTAAGAAGCCGAGATATTGATAATATAATAATTCAAAATGACCGCTATAAGATCCAAGATGGCCGACGGAGGAGTTGGTTCCTAGCAAAAATTGAGAACTAAGTAGCAACTAGTACCTGGAAAAAATTTGGTGGTTTTGTCAGGTGTGTCCACATTTTCATGATAACCCTACTATGACGCGTTATCACCAATTTAACCTGTATTTTTGGTTTGCACCATTTTTTCGCTGAATCTAATGTTTAATAATATTTGCCAAAGAAAACAAACATTTTACGTTTTGCCCGAAAATATAATTATGGTTTAAAGTGTTGTTTTAAACGGTGGACGGTATTATGGATGGGAAACCCTGCTTTGCTAAACTTCAATAACAGTAACTGGGACGAATGTAAAGTTCACAAAGCTGCCAGTCCTCTTTTCTAGTAGTTTTCTAAAATTGTATCAAAACACTGAACGTGAATTTCGCTCCAAAATTTGGCATAATCTAGGAACAAATAAAACAGTTTAAATCGTTGTTAATGTTTATCCATTAATCCATGAGTTATTGTTTGCTTTTATATGTTCTTTTTGCATTATTTAGCCTACGAAACACAAACTGAGTAATATTTTAGGTAGTGGAAAATTCAAATGTGACCAATGTGGCAGAAGATATACTTGGGCTACGGGACTTCAACAGCATAAAAAATTTGCATGCGGAAAGGAAGCACAGTTCAAGTGTCCACATCAAAATTGTAAATTTATATCAAAGTTTCAGACCAATTTAAGCAGACACGTGAAAACTATCCACCGAAAATCGCTTGATGTTACTGTAGAGCCATTTTCATAATTGTTTTTGTTTATTAAAATAATGTAAATATTGTTACATATAAAAAGTAAAAAGTATTACGAGTTTTAAATTCATGTCAACCCATCTTAAAGAGCGTAGGCAACATTTGGTATAAATCAAAATATAGGTAAATGTCAGTTTAAAGCTAAATCTAAAAAAAAAATCTATGAAGCTCTAGACAACTCAAAGCCCTCGCTATCTCTATTTCTGGACTTAGCGAACTCTTTTGACACTATAAACCACGCACTATTATTATCAAGTTTAGAAGCAGTAGGAATAAGAGGTACCGCGTTAGCTCTGATACGTTGATATAACAACAAAAATAGAAAACAATCTGTACAGATTGACGACAGCAGAAGCGAATTTGTAAAAATTGAGTATGGTGTTCCACAGGGCACTATACTTGGGCCATTATTGTTCATTCTCTACCTTAATAATTTATTTGAAATAAATACAAAGGACCCTGTCATCAGTTTTGCTGGTGCCGCTATATTTTATGAGAGTGATACCTAAGACAATCTGCGTGAAAAGTACAAAATGATTTTGTATATATAAAGAAATGGTTTGAATACAGACTACTTTCACTAAATCTTGAAAAAACTGTATACATGCCTTTTGCATCCTATAATTCCTCGTTATCGCTGTTCCACACGCTTGAGGTTAAAGATGAAGGCTCAAATAACTTTCTAATATCCTCAAAATCTAAGACAAAGTACCTTGGGTCTGATAATTGACTGTCACCTAAGATGGAACAAGCACATCATTTTTGTCACTCAAAATTTAAGAGTGCATATTCACCTTCTTAAATTTTTAAAACAAATCTTAAATATGAGACATTTAAGACTAATATATACGGCACTTGTAGAACCACGTATGAGATATGGAAATGTAGCATGGGGAGGGATAATGAATACATACTAAAAAAACTAGATCCAACACAATAACGTATTATTAAAATAATGCACAATAAAGTGCCTACCTACCCCTCGGACTTGATATACAAAGAATCATTTATTTTTGACTCAAGTCAGCTTTTTTACTTAGCTTGTCGATACTGCAGTGTACTCCAACGAAAAAGTTATTTTAGATCATAAATGTAATACTAGAAGAGCAACATTTGGAAAAATTGGCCCACGCATGTATTATATTTCTTACACCAAAAGTATTCAACTTTATACCTGAAACAATTAAAAACACGACAGACAAGCATCATTTCAAAAGAAATGTCAAAAAATTCTTAACGAAAATACCAAGAAATGAAATATACAACCTATTAGATCTTAAACATAAATAAAAATATTTACCCAAATTTTTAATAAAATTTGTGCCTCAAATCATTCATTTCATTGAAATCTTAGATCTTAGATATAAATTAGGTACCATGTAACTTATGAATATTCTTCTAGACAATTTTTATATGTAGATCATTCCTTCATGTATGTTTTGTCACAGTCAAGGTTCTGCCTGAATCTTTAGCGACTATTTCTTCATGTTCCTTTGCATCTAACATTATTTATTCATACATTTGTATAAACTATTTTTATTTGTCTAATAAACATTATTATTATATATATATATATATATATATATATATATATATATATATATATATATATATATATATATATATATATTATATAGAGGTAGGTGTGAAACGAGGGTCAATTCTGGGCCCACTACTGCTTCAGTTTATGTTTCAGATAAATTTATTTAAAATATCGTTCTCTGTCAATACGCCGATGATTCGCGAAATTGTTCATTTGATCCAGTAGATCATACCTTTACACTTTAAGTCAGTCTATGTTTAGATATCTAAATGTGTATGTGACTATAACGTAAATTATACGGATCTAAATCACAAGTCATTTTAAGAGGAACAGTTTAATGAATAAAAAATTCGAATTAATGAATTTCACTTGCAAAATAAATAAATAAAACAATTTCAGTGGTCAATGAATGAAAAAATCTGGACATAACTCTTAATTTAAGTCCTGAAATTTGAAAGACCTGTTAAAAAAAGTTAGCATTGTCGGTTAAGGGAACTGTACATATTACATTATATAGTATTCATAACACCTCAAATGTTGTGAACTATCGATTTTAGCAACTATTAGACATATGCCTCATTCGTATATATTTCTTAAATTTGTTTAATTTTAGGATACGGGAGACATGAATGTGATGCATGTGGCAAACGGTATAGGTGGGCTAAAGGACTACAAGAACATAAAACTTATGTATGTGGAAAGGAAGCACAATTTAGATGCCGGTATCAGACTTGTCAGTTTAAGACAAAGTTCCACGCCAGCTTAAACAGACACCTAAGAAATATTCATATAAGATCAACCGATTGTAAATTATTAGATTAATCATATACTATTAATAAAGTATTTAATAATATATCAAGGATGACAAAAAAACACTGTTTAATTTACTTTCTTAATAATACCACTTTAGTAAAATGAAAATATGAATAAAAATATGAATAAACCTGTAATAGAATTTCTATTAAAAGGGTTGAAGTCCGTCTTTTATTTCCAATCTTTTATAATAGTTACTCCCTTAAAATGCAAATGCAAGGAAATTAACAAGGGCTTTATTATTAACATTAAATACAGTGCGTATAATTGCCGATTAGGCATGTACATTCACGTAGCGCGAGATATATGACAACACAGCAGTAGCAAATTCGCCCGTCGGCGAAGCATCCCAGCTCTCAGTTATTTCATTTCAGCCAGCTGGCACCCGCGATGTAATTCTTACTCCCTATGCCTAGCCCGCCACTACACACACTGTATTTCCTTCTTTTCAACAAAAATATTGAAACTGAGTTTTAATGGCGATACATACGTCGAATATTGTATTGGAGTGTACTTTTTTTCGGCCGACCAGAAAGTACACCCTTTCTGGAGAAATTATCCGCCAGAAATTAACGTTTTCCAGGGCTAGACTGGAAAGGGACACGATTGCAGCGAGTGTTCCTATCATACGAATTTTGCAATGAGGCTTGCCACATGTGTGTTACATACTATTTTTTCTACAGTTGTGAAGTTATTTCCCTTAAAGTCTTTCAAAATTTTAAATTTGTGAAGATGTAATCGAGGCGTGTGGCAAATTCTTTGCCGCACGGCTCACAGTGGGAAAAATATGCCCTTTTTTTGGACAAAAATCTGCCGACAGTAGAGATTTCAATCAAATTAAATTTAAAAAATGGCATTGTACTTTAGAGTAGTGCTGCGGCAAAGTGACCTAAAAATCGCAGATATTACTTTCACATCCAGAGGAAGTATAGAAACGACAAAAAATTAAAAAAAAATTTTATTGCTCAGATAGGCTTAGAATGTCATAAAACGTCGAGATTTTAAGTTTGAGCAAAAAAGTCTGTCTCTCTGTCGGTTTATCTGTAACTTTTTTATGCGCACGATTACTCTGGAACCGTTTAAGATGTCGACTTGAAATTTGGTACACATATGTATCTTAACGAGATCTGGAACTAGATTATATTTTTATCTTATTCCGTTGAAGGGTTGGGGAGTAAATTGGGGTAAATGGGGGTAAATAGGTAAATCAAACAAGAGTCCATAAAATTGGTATTTAGTACATATAAGAGAAGCCAATGTCTCAAAAAAAAAAAAAATTAGCAATAGCCACCCGCATTACTACCCCCACCCCATTATAGAAGGGGGGTGAAAAAAAAAATTATTTCATCGTAGATGATCATTCAAAAGCTTATTTTAAAGAGGAAGATTAAATAATATATTTATTAGAAATAAGTTGAAACATTTTTTGAATCCTATACATAACCTCAAAAGTTGCCAAAAAAGTCATTTTTTTTAAGTACTTAACCTAAAATATTTCAAAATCCTGAACATGATGGGCCAATTCTGAGGTCAGATTCGGATTCAGCGCGAAAAATTATTTCGGAAATTGGATAAGGTTTATGACTGTTATTTAATACATACAATATTTCACTTATAGGTTATACTAGGTTTAAAGCTGTTAATTAGGTTAGTCTGAATGTATAGGAATAAAATCATGTGGATAAAAAACTATCCTTGTTTTTACCTGTCAGTAAAATAATATTTACAAGTCTAAACGCAACTAGTGACGAATATTTGGAATATCGTAATTTTTAGATCAACCCCCGTTTTCATTCCTTTGAAGGATCGATAGGATGCGAGTAAGATTAAAAATGAGATCAGCATCAAGGGATGGATGAAGTAAAAAAAAATGAGGCCTTTAGTTCTTGTATACATACTAAATCGCATTTTTTTTTTTTTTCACTTCCTTTTATAATGGGGGTTGTAATGAAGGTGGCTGATTCCAAAATTTTCTTTGAGATATTAGCTTCCCTTGTATATACTAAATACCAATTTTATGGACTCTTACCTGCTTGATTTACCTATTTACCCCCATTTATCCCAATTTACCACCCAACCCTTCAACTGAATATGATGAAAATATAATATAGTTCCAGATATCGCTAAAATACATATGGGTGTCAAATTTCAAGTCGATATCTTAAACGGTTCCAGAGGAATCGTGCGCACAAAGAAGTTACAGACAGACAGACATTTTTTTTTGCTCAAACTTAAAATCTCGACGTTTCATGACATTCTAAGCTTATTTGAACAATCAAGTTTTTTAAAAAAAATTTGTCGTTTCTATACTTTCACTGGATGTGGAAGTAATATCAGCGATTTTTAGGTTAGGTTAACTCAAAGCCACTTTGCCGCAGCACTACTCTAAAGTACAATGTCTTAAAGGTACTTGCTATTTTTTCATTTAATTTGATTGAAATCTTTACTGTCGGCAGATTTTTGTCCAAAAAAAGGATATATTTTTCCCACTGTGCGGCGTGTGGCAAAGTTACATTTTCTGCACTCATTTTGAAGTTAGAAAATTTGAATTTCAACAAAATTGCACAAAAAATTCTTGCCGCACGGCGTGTGGCAAAGAGACACTTTCCGCAGTCATTTTGAAGTTAGAAAATTCGACTTTCAACACAATCGTAGAAAATAGTAGATTGTAATACAAGTGTGGCAAGGGCTTCATTGCAAAACGATGTATGAAAGTAGGAACACGAGCGCAGCGAGTGTACCTATCATACGAGTTTTGCAATGAAGCTTGCCACATGTGTGTTACATACTATTTTTTCTACGGTTGTGAAGTTATTTGTCCTTTTTAAAGTCTTTCCAAAATTTTAAATTTGCTGCTTGTCAGATTTTATTTAGAGTGACATTTTCCGCAGTCATTCTGAAGTTGGAAAATTTGACTTTGTAGTTGCAATTCATGTGTAATTAATGTACATTTATAGAATTTAATTGTTATTACCATTAAGTAATATAAAATTCTTTAAGGTAAACATACTATTTTATTCCGGTGTGTGAAGATGTAATCAAGGCGTGCGGCAAAGTGATATTTTCTCCAGTCATTTTGAAGTTAGAAAATTTGACTTTCAAGACAATCGTAGAAAAAAGCTTTTCCGATCCTTGTTATTCTCGTTTGAGTTTGAGTTAATTGTTGAGATAAGTGTCAAATAGATAAATACACTTGACGAGTTTTCAAAAGTCAATTCTTAATTAGTCATTATTGTTTGTCTTTGTATTTGTTAGAGAATTTATTGAAAAAATAATACAAAATTGATTTTGTATGTGTCGGCTGAAAAAAAAAATTATACCTTACACAATCGAAAAACAGTGTTTCGCAGGTCTCGCAAAGCTTCCGGGAATCTGCTTGGGTCGACCTTTCCGGTCTTGCAACGTAATAGTAATTTACGTTACAAGACCAGAAAGAGGTGTTTTGAAGGTTACCCAAGCAGATGCCAGGACGAGCCGCAGTTGAGTCCTGGAAGCTTGGGGAAACATACTTAGTTATTACTAGTCCTTGAATACCAATTTTATGTAAATACAAATTATGAAATAACCCCATTATTGTAAATAATTATTTATCACTGTCACGAGTTCTTGCGGACCATTTCTTTCGTTCTCGGCTCTTGGATAAATAATTAAAAATTAAACAACTAACTTTTCGTTTAACTGACGCTAATCGTTATTATTTTCACATTTTTACCGGATTATCACTATTACTATTTGTTAAAAAATTGTGTTAATATGAAGGTCAAATTCTAATAACTGTCGAAAATGTGAATTTTCTATGACTGTCGATAAAATTTGAAAATTTGCAGAAGTAAGTATAGCAAGCGAGAAAAATGTTTATCCTTTGAAAGGATAAACTTGGATCTTGAGAAAAAATAAAGGATATAGGCAATTTTTTATTTATTATTAAGTTGATCTCGTCATACTATTATCAGAGTAGAATCACATTGAAATTTATTATTCTCAGCCTTATAATTTAATCTTCCAGAGTTCAAAAAATATTTTTTTCAATGACATAACTGTATTAAACGTGATTTTAGATACCTAATCAAATAAGTTTTATTTTAAGTTTTGATTTGTTAAAAAAATAACAGGTCT
The DNA here is from genome assembly GCA_936432065.2 of Rutpela maculata. Lineage (NCBI taxonomy): Eukaryota > Metazoa > Arthropoda > Insecta > Coleoptera > Cerambycidae > Rutpela > Rutpela maculata. The sequence goes on along the minus strand of OW386286.2, from coordinate 55,065,863 downwards.
ACAAAAAAAAAAGGTCTTGTGTTAAGGTTCTCATACAGTATCGGAAAGTCCTTCGTTTGGCATTGTGGTATTAACCGACCGCCCACAATAAAGACGTCTACCAGTACTCTAGCAGTACTCAAACAGTGACACACTCCTTCATGAGTTGCTGCTCTCGCTTGCTCTTATTGCCGTACCCAAAAGAAACACAGCGCGTCAAATTACTTCAGAAAGGTTAGATGAGAACCTTAGGACAAGACTTTTTTTTTGCCCTTTTTAGGGGATGAAGGGGGTGGTATAAATTTTTTTTGTCAAAAATCAGCTTCAGCGCGTCAAAATACTTCAGCAAAGTTAGATTAGAACCTTAGGACAAGACATTTTTTTTTGTAGACCTGTATAATTTATTGTATAAAAGTGTCATTCAGTGACATGGTAGACTTTTCGTAATGACCATTTTTTAAAATTTGTTGCTTCAATTTAAAATTTATTTAAAATAACATTGGGAGCGTGGTTTATTGTTTTCCATATTGTGACTTAAAGTTCCCTGATTTTTACGGAATTTTTAAAATTCCCTGAGATTTCCATGATTTTTTTCTTACTTTTTAAAATTCCCTGAATTAGTAAGCGATTTAAGTCTGCTTTGAAACTAGTTTTTCTGTGAATGTAATTCAAACATTTGATTTATTATAATAACAAATAACGAGCGCAAAATTTCTTTGATAAATAACACTAAAGTGAAAGTAAAGTGAAAAATAACTTCACGACTGCAGTTTTGTAGTATTTGGTCTACATTTTCAAGCACAGTAAATTACAGATTTATACATTGTAAATAATTATGGTAATTAGCTTTGATTTAATAATGCAGGTAGTCCCATTTTACAACAGGGCGGTAAACAAAATCTGATTTCCTATATCTAACTGGTTATTAACAAGGGTAATATTTGGGTTATTTCTCTGCCCGAAAATTTTAATTGCTTCTAATATATTTAATTGTCTAGATTTTGTCAAATAATGTAAAACCTACAGTTTACCTATTGGCAGAAAAGTATGGTTGGTTTCTAAAAAATGGTTTGCAAAATTTGAATTACTTTCACTTTTTTCAAATAATTTTTAATGTTCAGTGTTCAGTTATATCTATTAAATGCCCTTTCTAATCGGCCGATATAACAGTTATTGCATCTTCACATGAGCTTATAAATCCCTGATTTCACGTATGAAATTCTTTCTGACAAGGGGCCAAATTATGTAGATATAAATTTTTTCGGCATTTTTCTTTAATTTTGAGGTATATTTTACCGTTGTAATATCTTCGTGTTTTTTGCGACTAAGGAATCTATTATATTCACTGAAAAACCGTTGTTAGTTGCTATTTCTTTTATTTTTCCTGTTTTGTTATTCAGGTCTTTATAGTCGGAGCAATGGATCTTTGTACTGACGTTATCATCCTATTTCACCTGAACTCATTTGTTATACGATGGCAATGATTTCGTACCATCGGTGGAGCAAATTTATTGTTAAAATAATAATCAATAATATTATTAATAATGATTAATAATACTAAATTGGACTGGACTAAACATAGAATCAGATTGGCATTGGCAGTGGGCTCAATTAGAACAAAAAAAAAACGATTTCTAGCTTGCGAATATATAAGTATAATGAATGAATTGCGTTACAAAGACAAATATACGTGCGCCACTGATGATTGAATCACGAGACCGATGCGCTTCTGTGTAGTCTAGACGTGCGCGTTACCATTACTCTCAAATCTAAAGCCGGGGTCCCACGGCCTGTGACTTGACAAACCTCGAGTTACTCGTGGTTCGTACCTGTGGATTTGTGATAGGTCGAATTCCAAGCCACGCGCATTCCCACGGCGCGTGGCTTGGCAAATCTCGAGTAGCCTCGAGTCGACCACTTCTCGTCAATACACCACTGCGCCACTCAAATTTCGCTATACAATCCACAACAGGCTGTGGGAACGGATGCACGAGTCGTACTGGCTTGTCATCCGTCGATCCACAAGCCTTTGATGTCCGAAAATTTACCGACATTTCATGGGAAAGATCAAGCCATCACGAGTCACTTCGAGCAATAACGAGTATTTATGTTCCCATGGCGCGAGGTATGACAAACTTCAGACCAGGCTCGCCAAGTCACAGGCCGTGGGACCCCGGCTTAAGGCTCAGTACGAGCGTGCGTATACCGTAGACTGTGGAAGACACACATCCTTATATCCATTCCAGGTATTGCAAAGAGTGAGATGCCAATACATAAACGATAGTCTTTGATTGCTACCTGCATTAGTGACGTCAGTACAAAGACCTTTGCTCCGACTATATGATCCATAGATCGATATGAAGCAATACTAGAGTAGCAAACCAATAAAAAACGGCTATTTGTGAAAGAATGTTGCCGCTTGGTATACTTATTAGTAGTGCCCTAAAGAATCATTTTCGAAGGAGCGCCACCTTCAGGTACCATCAGGATCCAAAATGGCGGCTAATTTCTAATAATCTAATAAATATGATTTTTTGGTAAATCCATTGACTTTATAAAAAAATAGTCTTATACAAAGTTGTTGAGCTTTAAACAGACAATATAAAAGTATTTCGGACATTTCGCGATTAGAATTGGAATAAAGCCGTTATTTAATAAAATTCAAAATTTGTTCTTTTTTTTTTACAGAATCATTTATTTATATGTATGTTTTTAACAAAATATTAATTTAAATCACACTTTTCCTTACAATAAGTACAAAACAACGTGCAATGTAAACCTACTTTCTTACAAGCACATATATTTTGTTTACAGTTCTTTTTGCAGCCACACCGTATCAGTTGCCTCAAGGCTGTGGACACCTAAGCGGCTTTAGTAGGTGGAAAGTTTGCAGTATTTCTTCCCTTCAACATTAAAAATTCCTTTCGGACATCGTTAACTCAAAACAGTCGGATGTTGAACAGTACATTAAGACAACAAATCTTTGGCTTAGACATAAAAGAAAAAGCTTCCGTTATCTCAGGGAAAATTTGCCAAGTCTTCCAAGCAGTCGACTTTCCCTTGCCTGAAAAAAATGAGACGGTATCACATTCTGTGAATGCATGAAAACCTAACAAAGCTTCACATTTTTGTTGACCCAAATGTGCAGCTATCTCGTTAACACATATTATTCTAAAGTGCTTATTGGCACCAAAGTGAACATATAGAGTTTTCAATCCTTGCACATACAACCGATGAAAAAAAGCAGTAACTAACACTACAACATCGGTGTCTACTGTTCTTATGCAAATATTTTTCCAACCTTGGCGGATGCAATCCTGTACGTGTAATATAATACGTGTATCTGCTTCTTCGTGACTGCAGAGCGATAGATGTGAATTTTTGGAATTGCGGTTTGAAATGATCCTATCGTCAATTGTGCATAGTGTTTCCACAGGATAAAGAATAGATGATGTACATTCATTGGATAGAAAGTGAAACAGGTCTGTTTTATTGTCTGTGTTCCTAAGAAAATCCGATCAGTTTTTAGGAAGTAGTACATTACCACCAACCTGTCGTCGCGTTCCTCCTCCACGAATTTCTCTAGTGTGATGTTTCAAACTATTGTTCCAAATTTAGTGTAAGCCTCTTTTAAAAGTTGTATATTTTCTTTAAATTTCATTTGAAAAGCTGCCGATTCCTCATGGTGTCTATTGTCGATGAATACTTCTTCATCTAAGTTTGTAAATTCCATTAGCACTCTCGAGATTTCCGGACCAGAAAGCATCCATATACGTAAGGCTGATGGATTGTTGGTTAAACCTATAAATCCACCATCGCCTTTAATAATGGCATTATGCTGCTCAGGAACTTGATCAATTCCAATTCCAGAGAAGCAGCGAGTTATTTTATTTACAACAAAACATCCGTTTTCAAAAGCTTTCTGAATATCTGGATTAGTTTCTGTTCAGAAAACAATGCTAGCATTTTTTGTTTCTATAACTCAATTTGTTTTTGATTTCCATATCAACAAAAATAATAACGCTACAAAAAAATATATAAAAAGTCATTTTTCGGTCAACTTAAAAAATAATAAAAACCGCTATTTATCACCACGCGAGTGTCTTGTGTACCTTGCCATATTCCCATACTGGAGACCCGGAGTTTGTTGGGCCCAACTAGAAGAGAACAACACCAGGAAGTGCCGCTAATACACGAGGTCACAAGGTATTTCAAATTCAATTATTAATATTAGTTCAGTTTGTCAGCATTACGCTGAATGGTCCTTCGTCCGATTTATTTCCGCGTTAATAAACATTTTTGATCCTTCGATGCCGATACCTTAAAAAAAGAAAACCAGCTTTGCCTTACATCCATCTAAAACCGTTTTAAATTAATTACTTCATAACTGACATTTGTTGCTTAAATTCATTTTGACACTAGCACACGGTGTTTTTTAACCTGCCGCTATAATTAATTCATTTTCTTGTTTCCTCTAAACATATTTTCGTTATTATATTGTCATTCCAACGTATTTGTGAGTATTGATTAATACAACTATTTTGTAATTTTATTCACATTCGGTTAATATAACTTTATTAAGGAGCTTATCAATACTTACAAAATGAAGTTTGAGGATTTTGTAAGGGAATGTAATGTGGTAATTAGAAAATTAACCGCCGTGTCAGAATACTCATCTGCCGTTGTGGCAGACACTTCAACGCACTCTATGTTTTATGCAAAATTTAAAAGATCTAACCTCATTTACGAGGATTTTCAAGAACAACGCAAATCATTAAAATTGAGTCAACTCTCAGTTGAAAATTTGGATCAACTGAATTCACTGGTGGAAGAAATAGATGATTTGCATGATAACATTCAAGCTGTTGATATACAATTAACCAAAATGGCATCTGCTGTTACTACAAATCAAAAGGTTGATGTTGAAAGCAATAAAAATACTGTTCATCTACCGGAGATTCAGATACCTAAATTTTCAGGTAATGCTATTGAATGGACTTCATTCTATGAATTGTTTAAGTCATTGATACACAATCACACAAATTTGTCTAACATAGAGAAATTCCAATACTTAATAAGTGCCTTATCTGATGAACCATTAAAATTAGTGAAACATTTACCAATAACCTCTGATAATTATCATATTGCATTCGGAACTCTAGAGAAAAGATATGACAATAAACGCATACTTATTTCGACCTATTGGGGAAATATTCTTAATTCGCCAAAAGCTAAACCTGATTCCGCAAGTTCTCTTCGTACTCTCTTAAATATATTTTCTGAAAATATTTTTGCTCTCAATAAATATGAAATTGACGTGGGATTTTACTCTATTTAATTGGTTAATGCAGAAAATTGATCCCAATACTAGAAAACGGTTTGAAATGCATCGTAGCATTACGGAGTTGCCCACATATGAACAGTTAATTAAATTCTTGACCGATCAATGCAATGCTTTGGAGTCTAGCACTATGTTGTCAAATATTTGTTCTGGTGTCTCTCTGTATTCAACTTCTAACACTGGAATATTTTCTCCTTCATTATCTCATAAGCAACATACGCAATCTCCCATAAAATCAAAACAGCAGTCTCTCGTGGTGGAAACATCTTCTCAAAACAATATTGGTTCAGCAGTGCCTCTTGCAAAACCTCAACAAGCATCTTGCTTTGTTTGCAATGCTAACCACTCTATTTTTAAATGTGATTTATTTTTAAATAAGTCGCCTCAAGATCGATATAACTTTATTAAAGGATGCAGACGTTGTGTAAATCGCTTTGGAACACCTCGACTTGTGCTTCCCTGTCTGTTGTCGCGTTTGTCAAAAACGCCATCATACGATGCTACATTTTCCACGTGAAGCAACTACGATCTCGACTTTTAATTCTACAGATAATGCCGCCGCTGCTGACATTCCTCAAGTTGTTGCTAGTGCTATTGCTCCAGTTAAAGTTCTTTTATCCACCGCCTTAGTATCTATCTGTGATGCTAGTGGTAATTTTCAAACTTGCCGTGCTCTTATAGACAATGGCAGTCAAATATCAGTAATAACTGAGAAATGTCTAAACAGACTTAATTTACCGCTTACGCAATGCTCCGTTCCTATTCAAGGAATTGGTCGAACTTCTTCGCCCGCTTGTACTGGCATGACTTTTTGTCAGGTCACTCCGATGTTTAGACATCATCCCAGTTTTAATATACAGGCAATGGTCTTGCCGGTCATCTGTAATGATATTTCGTCTAGTCACATTACCACTCAAGGTTATGAACATTTAAAAAACCTGCCTCTCGCTGATCCTGATTATAGGAAATCGAGTGAAATAGACATCTTGCTTGGTGCTGATGTCTACTCACAAATAATACAACCCGCTATTAAATATGGTCGTCCTGGTGAACCAATCGCAATGAAAACCATCTTTGGTTGGAGACTATCTGGAAAAATTCATATTTCTACACCAGCTGTTGTTAACTCATTTCATGTGTCTGTTTATTCACAACTTGATTCCACATTAAAGAAGTTTTGGGAACTTGAAAGTATACCTGACAAAATATTCAATTCTCCAGAGAACACTAAGTGCGAGCAAAATTTTATCAATTCTCATACTCGTGACAAATCAGGCAGATACATCGTTTCATTACCTTTTCGTGAAGATATTCCTATTTTAGGTAATTCTTTTAATACCGCAATGCGTCGTTTTTTATCTCTGGAAAATCGCTTGAATAAAGATTCTACATTAAAACAAGAATATTCAAATTTCATGCAGGATTATCTTGACTGTGGACACATGTCTCCTGTGAGTGGTCAAAGTGCTTCCAATAATTCTGATTCGTGTTATTATATTCCTCATCATTGTGTGTTGAAGCCCGAAAGTTCTACCACGAAATTACGTGTCGTCTTTGACGCCTCAGCAAAGTCTACTAATAATGTTTCTCTGAATGACACCTTATTAACAGGTCCTAAATTACAACAAGACATAGTATCATTACTTTTACGGTTTCGTACCCATTCCACTGTACTTATTGCAGATATAAAACAAATGTACAAGCAAATTTTAGTAACATCTGATCACAGAGCCTATCAACACATATTATGGCGCTTTTCTCAAAACACTCCTGTTCAAGAATTTGAATTGAATACTGTTACATACGGAGTATCATCTGCTCCATATCTAGCTATCCGCACTCTTTTACAAATTGCTTCAGATGAAAAAGATAATTTTCCTCACGCTGCAAAAGTGTTACTTAGCGACACTTATGTAGATGACGTAGTCACGGGCTGTTCATCTGCTGAAGAAGCTATTACTTTACAATCTCAACTTCGAGATCTTCTTAAAAGTGGTGGATTTGATTTGAGGAAGTGGTCTAGCAACGATCCTATCGTATTAGACTCCATACCCCCATCATTACGCCAAACTAATTGTCAATCATTTGACACTGCTGATTACTTTCAAAAGGTGTTGGGCTTGAACTGGAATCCAACTTATGATTCCCTAACTTACAAAATAGACACTATCGACCGTTGTTGTACCAAAAGATCAATACTTTCTGAAGTCGCACGCATATTTGACCCACTTGGATTGTTAGCTCCGCTTACTCTTTTTGCAAAGCACTTGATCCAGATTCTTTGGACACAAGGATTGTCTTGGGATGAGGTTCCCTCCGCTGAGATTTGTTCACGTTGGTCACAATACAAGCGTGAGGTATTATGTCTCGCTCAACTTCAGTTACCTCGGCGCGTTATAACGGACAATTATCAGGCATGTGACCTTCATGGTTTCTGTGATGCTTCTGAGACTGGTTATGCATGTGTGGTATATTTTAGGGTTACAGAAAATGATGGTTCTGTACGCATTTTTTTGGTTTGTGCTAAATCTAGGGTGTCTCCGCTTAAGCGTATCACAATTCCACGCCTTGAATTATGTGCAGCACTGTTACTTTCAGATTTAGTTTATTTTGTACGTGACACCTATGCCAACATTGCTTTTAAAAATATTTACGCTTGGTCCGATTCCACAGTCGCATTAACCTGGATTAAATCTTCTCCACATCAGTGGAAAACGTTTATTGCAAACCGTGTTACACAAATTCAGGAAAAATTATCTCCGGAAAATTGGCATCATATTGATGGTATCGGTAATCCTGCTGATTGCGCCTCACGGGGTCTTCTTCCCCATGACCTCTTGAAATGTTCTTCATGGTGGGCGGGTCCCAAGTGGCTCAGCTCTCCACCTGAACTTTGGCCTATTAGTTCATCTTCTACCTTGCCTTCCGATGTAGACTTAGAAACCAATACAATCTCTCTCGTTGTCACTGGACAACATGATTTCATAATAATTTTATTATCACGATTTTCCTCTTTGCGAAAGGTTCAAGGAAGCATAGCTTATTTAATTCGATTTACCAGCTATTTAAAGGATAAAACTAATTTAATTCGAGGTCCTTTGGTAAATTTGGAACTACATAATGCTCTGCTTATTATTATAAAACATATTCAACAATTAGTCTTTGCTAATGAAATAAAGCAAATTTGTTCAAAAAGCCCTTGTGCTAAACCTATACGCAAACTTGCACCTTTCCTAGATCAGGAGGGTATTCTCAGGGTGGGCGGAAGACTTCGCCACTCTGAAGAATCCTTTGAGAGAAAACATCCAATCTTATTACCACGGGAACACCGATTAACTAAACTTCTTATTAATCAGTATCATAATAAGTATCTGCATCCTGGCGCAACCGCTCTTCAGGCTTTATTAGCTGAACAATTCTGGATATTGTCCGCTAGACGAGCAATTAATCATTGCATTTCTCATTGCTATCGTTGTTCGCGACATAATCCAAAATCCTATACACCTCTGATGAGTGATTTACCCACTCCTCGAGTCTCTGAAGTTAAACCATTCCTGCACACCGGAGTAGACTTCGCTGGGCCGTTTCATATTACTTTTGGTAGACGCCGGGGTGGTAAAACTCAAAAGGCATATCTATGCTTATTTGTATGTCTCGCCATTAAAGCTCTCCATCTTGAACTTGTTTCAGATCTTTCATCTGATTCATTTATAGCAGCATTACGGGGATTTGTTGCACGTCGAGGCCAATGCTCTCATCTTTACAGTGACAACGGAACTAATTTCGTTGGCGCTAATCGTCAACTGAATGAATTAACCCAAAACGCCGCCGGAGTCATGCAAATTAAGTGGCACTTCAATCCCGCGTCTGTTCTCACTTTGGTGGTTTATGGGAAGCAGAAGTCAAATCAGTCAAACATCACATTTCTCGAATTATTGGTGATCAAGTACTGACCTACGAGGAGCTTAATACCGTTTTTCACCAAATCGAAGCAGTTTTAAATTCACGACCATTATGTCAGCTTAGTAGTGATCCAAATGATCTTCAGGCCTTAACTCCAGGTCATTTTTTAACATTATCTTCATTAACAACTCCTCCCGACGAGGAGTTAATCTCCGTACCCATAAATCGTTTATCCAGATGGCAGTTGTTGCAACAAATTCAACAAGGATTTTGGAAGCGCTGGCATAACGAGTATCTTCACACTCTCCAGCAACGACATAAATGGACAGATTCTACAAAACCTCCCAATATTGGCACCATTGTTGTCATCAAACAGGACAATGTCCCACCGCTAACGTGGCATCTTGGCCGAATTGTCGAATTGCACTCTAGTCCTGATGGGCAGACCCGTGTTGCTACTGTGCGAACAGCTAACGGTGTCCTTAAGAGACCTCTTGTAAAACTATGTCCCTTACCTACTCCTCACTAGTTTTGTATTATTATTTAACCTAGTTTTAGTTTCATAGTTTTAGATATATTTCTTGTACTCATAAATACGTTTCCCACGGAAATTACAAACTTTATTACAAATGCTTCGCCATTTGGATGGGCGGTATGTTCAGAAAACAATGCTAGCATTTTTTGTTTCGATAACTCAATTTGTTTTTGATTTCCATATCAACAAAAATAATAACGCTACAAAAAAAAATATAAAAAGTCATTTTTCGGTCAACTTAAAAAATAATAAAAACCGCTATTTATCACCACGCGAGTGTCTTGTGTACCTTGCCATATTCCCATACTGGAGACCCGGAGTTTGTTGGGCCCAACTAGAAGAGAACAACACCAGGAAGTGCCGCTAATACACGAGGTCACAAGGTATTTCAAATTCAATTATTAATATTAGTTCAGTTTGTCAGCATTACGCTGAATGGTCCTTCGTCCGATTTATTTCCGCGTTAATAAACAGTTTCATTTAGTTCCGTTAATTCTTTAAGATAAACTGACAGCCATCTCGAGTAATTAGGGTGGTCAAATATGAAGAACCAAGGCATGAGAGCTTTAAGAGATTCTTTATAGAGAGAATAATTACCTTCTCGATGTGATCTTACAAATAAAAGCAATAAAAGCTCTAACTCCAGACGTAGCTCCCAATATTTGAACACAGGAACGGTACGTTTGTTCTTTCGCCAATTTTCAAACGATTCCTCTTGCACTTCTTCCTTGTAAGCCTCATGCATCAGTTGATATAAAGCGGCAGCATTTACTTGGTGGGCTAGCCTTGCTTTTGTTATTGAGGTAACTTTAATATATGATTCTGCCACTCCAGATGTTGCAAATCCAGATTTGGATAATACCTCAATCCATCCACTACCGCTTAAAAATTGACCAATTACTTTTATAAAGGCTTGCTCTATATGTAGGGATCCAAAGAAGATGAAAAGTTTGTTTTCGCCGTATTGTGTAGGCCAGTTCCCCTGAATAGCTTTTGTGATGGCATATAGAGGTATCATGTTTAATTTTCGTAAATAGTGGCCTTATTTTCAAAAATTTCGCAAAATACATAAAATACTTTTTTGTTGGCAATAAAATAAGCAACACTTTTTAATTACACTTTTTTTTGTGAAGTTAATAGATTCACCAGGAAATTACCTCAATTGATTTCTTGAAAATGGCGGCCATCTTGGATCCAAATGGTAACCGAAGATGGCGCTCCTTCGAAATACGTTCCTTACAGTAATACCGGTTAGTGTGCCAAACCCAGCCAAAAATATCCTTTCACGAATAGCCGTTTTGTATCGATAATTCTATTCTTGCGGTTCTACTACAACCTTATTGTTTTTATGAAAACATTTTATATTTATCTTACAGAAATATTTTTTTATTTGTTTACTTTAGTAACTATTAATTTTTTATTTTCACCGATTAACGATCCAAAAATTCAGGTGATTCTTTTGTGGAAATCCACAACTTGTGGGATGTACACTTTTGGTTTTACCATCGATTTTGTAAGTATTAATAATTTAATTCCCAACTAATTTATTTCAATTTTAGGTTGCTTAAAAAAATACGAGTGTTTCCAATGTGGAAAGAAATATAGTTGGTACAGAGGACTTCAGCAACATAAGAAGTATGCATGCGGAAAAGAAGCTCAGTTTATATGCCCCTTCCAAAGTTGCCTGTACAAGTCACGATTTCGGACTAATATAAATCGACATTTAAAATTGATTCATTTGTCATAGGTCAATTGTAATATATCTAAATATACTTAAGCATGATTCAATAAAATTAAAATAAAGTAATTGCTAAAAATTAATACTGATAATAGCATTTATTACTACATCAATAGGATGTGTATTTTGCGAAAGGTTATCTCGTGTTGTTTTAGTGTGTTTTACAGGCCCGGATTGGGCCGGTCAACACTGGGACTCACGCACGTTTTTTTGCGGTTTTCTTCCCCCGCTCATGAATTTTCATTTCCGAGTGGAAAAAGAATTGTGATTTTCTCTTTCTTTTTCTCGCTCATCAATTTTTATTTTCGAGTGAAATTTTTCCTATTTTCTCTCCCCCTCCCCCCCTCCCCCGCTCTTCAATTTTAAGTTTCGAGGGGAGTGGGTCGATATAAGAAATCAAACTCATGCTGAAAGAATTTCACAATCCGGCCCTGGTGTTTTAAATATACTGTGTAAAGTATATATGAAAATATAAGACTCGGTCGGCAACTGTTTTTAATTTTTATCTTTATGCAAAAAAAAAAACGAATGAGAATGGTTAGAGCTTAGCTGCTCCGATCACATGTAGCAGAACCGAACTCCAAGAAAATTATGTATGATTTCTGTCAAGAAATTTCGATGTATAATTGAAAGATTAAATGATTTACCTTAAGACAATTTGATGTACTTTATAAGAATGGTCTAGTCCTCATTATACACCTTGTAGTGTCGCTGTGCACCACCGTTTTTACCACGTTTAAAGTTTTTGGATGGATAGCATGACATGTCTCACTGTAGTTTGTAGATAGTGTAGCCTAGGTTGGTCTTGGGTTCTAGCTAAATAATTTTGACATTATATTTACACTCCACTATGTGGAAATAATTGTGTATGGAACTTTAATAATATAATATTTGAAATCGTCGACCCCAAAAACTCATAAAACGATATGCCACATCTGTAGTGGGGGTGGGTTGGGAAGTCTCAGAGACCCCTTCTGGGTCCGCAGCCGGATCTTGGTTACACTAAATCAATTGCCAATAAGTCAATAGAACTCTGGACTCGTTCCCACTTCGTTGACTTCTGTGCCTCCTACCCAGGACTTCGGCAAGTGAAGCTCCTTATCTCAGGGCCCTTGCCGAAGCTAGCAGAACAAATTCTGCGACTAAGCAGGAAACAGGTCAGAATCGTGGCAGGTCTTTTGACTGGACACGGCTCTTTCAGAAAACATGGAGGTGGTAGACAACCCTGACTGCATGTTCTGCGGGGACGAGGAGGAAACTCCCATCCACGTCCTAACTTTCTGCTCTCGTCTTATGAACATAAGGCACAAACCCTTTGGCATTCAGAATGGGACGTTTCACCGCCGCAGGTTCGCCGTGGCCGTTTTTCCGTGGCCGTTTCACCGCCAGACCTTTTCGCCACCAGCCGTTTCGCCACCAATCCATTTCGCCACTGGTCTAGTTGGCTGGCTAAAAGTAACAGTATACGTCGAAGAATTGTCGAAGATAAATACTTTCCTGACAATGGAATCCCGAATCTTAAGTAAGCGCGGTTGTGAAAAGTTTACAAACGTTTTTCATATAGTAAGTGCAAGAGATGATATATAAAGTTTTGGCGATGTGAAGAACGAGGTCGATGTAAGGCTCGAATTCACACGCTTAATGGATAAGTAATTAAAAATATTAATGAACATTCTCATGATGCATCAGCGGCCAATGTTGAAGTGAAGAGAGTGGTAACAAGAATAAAAAATCGAGCACAGGAAACTGTTGAACCTACCAATCAAGTAATTAATGAGTGCATCACAGGATTAACGCAAGCCTCTCAAGCTGTTGTACCGAATGTTGGAGGGTTAGGAAAAATTATAAGAAGAAAACTTAACGAAATTAACTGTGTCCCAACAGACCCCGACAATTTGCGAGAGCTGATCATACCGGAGTTGTACCAACAGTATGTGCCTCAAGCTGGGGTTACAATCAACTTTTTGATATGTGATTCTGGGCCTGGATCAGATAGAATTATAATTTTTGGTAGGAAAGATTGGCTTGAACATTTATCCACTTCAAGTACTTGGTACATTGATGGGACTTTCAAAATATCTCCTAAAATATTTAGCCAAGTGTACGTTATTATGGCGAAAAAGTTCAATGGTGTACATCCTATAGTCTATGCTTTGCTTCCGAATAAGAATGGTGCAACTTACCGGCGAATGTTTGATATGATTAATGAGAATATAAGTCCATCTGCTATAAATTGCGATTTTGAGCAAGGTGTTTTATCAGCTATTAGGGAATGCTTTCCAAATACAGTTATAAAGGGATACTTATTTCATCTAACTTAAAATATGAGGAAGCATGTAGCTGAGCTAGGGCATGTGCGCGAATACAACAGCAATCCTGAATTTTCTCTCAAAGTAAAAATGGTAATATTACAATAAACAAAATAGGTATAAAATTTTAATTTTATTTGCTATAGGTTAATGCTTTAGCTTTTGTGCCGATACCAAATTTGGATGAAGCTGTCGACGTTCTTGCGGAATATCTGGCGAATGATATTTTGCCCTTGTTGAACTATTTCGAAGATAATTACGTTGGAAGAGTAAATCGTCGGAGTACTGCATGTAGCATGCATATTGCTGCTTCATAAATTATAACATAATTTAACTCAAGCGTGAAAAACCGCGGAAATGTGAAATATTGTTTCTTTAATTTACTTCCTAAACAAACACAACGGTATGCAACCAGAGTTACGTCTAAGCTGTACTCAAGGTAGCTGGGTATTCTAACTTAGCTTTAAGAGTGGAAAGGGTAAAGAGACGACACGATTTACATACTACGAATAAGCGAACAGAACTAAAAATTTCTCCGTTACATGAAGGTACTTCGTATCTTGTCTGCTAAATTTTTGAATAGTGATGTGTCCTTATTAAGCTTCTTTTTACGACTTCAACATCGAAAGGGTTGATAATCCCTCTTCATTAACATGAAGCAGGCCAAATTGTTTTCACCGGTTTGATCCGTAAGTAATTTATAAAGAAATAATTTTTTTTTGTACCTTAAATTTGGCAACGGCCATTTTGCAGCAAGTCACGCTTACACTTCATTTCTTTCCGGGGTTCTAAAGTTGGATGCAAATCTTTTAAATTTGGATGCAAATCCTTTCAATTTAGATGCAAATCTTCTAATTTTGGATGCACATCGTAGATATGCATTTATTTTAATTTGGGCTGGAAACTTTAATTTTTTTTACCATCCAATGGGGTTGTCTTTCTTCTCCTCTACGTTATTAGAAGATAGAATGTATATATTAGTCTAGGACAACTTTTTACGGAGATCGCGACGATAGTATGGTAGGATAGATGTGATTTGTCTTTATGGAATTTCTGGAAGCGTCGAACATGGCACTGGGAACTTCTTTACTTAATATTGGGCTCATCTAGAAGTCAGCGATTACGTCAATGTGGGTGGGATTTCACCATCATCATTCCTCACTTGGAGTCACTACTTTTATTCACTGAGAATTCCAGATACGTGTCGCAAATAAAATTTTTATCTGATTTTTTTTTATATATATATATCTCATATTTTTATGCTTTAACATTTTTAGAATTCTTTAAAGTATCAAATTGCAAATGTTTTTTTTTGAAATTATTTCAACTTTCAATTTTATCTTTAATATGTTTTCAACGAGCAATTAGTATTTTCAATTATTATTTAGGTATAAATTATCGGCGTAACATCTAACTGAAAACAAATATATAAAAAGTTCTGTAAAGACTTTGTGATCACAATTTCTACGAAACGCTTATATTTAAATAATAAATTTTGACTTTTAAACACCATATTGTCTGTTCATGTTTTAGACAATATTTTAAATAATATCTACATAACATATTATCGTCCATTCGTTTTCTCCTTTGTACATAAATTTGTTTAGTTTTAAGGCCTCAGTTTAGTTGTTTTCTAACAAAAACACATCCAGTTTGATTGGTTTATAATAAAATCAATTTTATAATCACATTGTCCACTTATTTCAGGTATTTTGAAACAAACTAATTTTATACAAACTATTTTGATACAAACCATTTTGATAATATCTTTAGGATTATTAATTTACACTTTTTTTTAGTCAACAATTTATACTTTCTTTATAATTTGATTAGTTTATCTTTCTTGTAATCGAACTTCAGTTTAGCGTAAATTATAAATATAGAAAGATTGGCGCCCCGCCTCACTGGGAAAATTATCTTTATATAAGTCAAATTAACATCTTTTTAAGAAAAATTATAAAAACACCTGTCATATATTAATTTACAATCTATCAAACACGTAGAACCATTTGTAAAGTGTTTTCTGACCCATGACTCATCTGCCGAGTCTCTGAGCTACTGGGGTAGTAACATTTTTTCTCTAAATAACATAAAGTTCAGTCTAAATCTCGAACACGTTACGAAAAAATAATTAATTTATTAAACAGCGAGGAAAAAATGTTATATGCAAGACGGAGTCCAATATTCCCTCCTGATGTATGGAATGTCTACAAACGTACTTTAAGTGCGGAAGATCGCACAAATAATTATGTGGAGGCTGCACATCGTCGTCTTCAAACTGAATTGGGTGTAGACCATCCGTCTATATGGAAATTTATTGATGGTCTAAGAAAGAGTCGCAATGTGTATATGGAGCAACTAATTGCTGGCCAACTTCCTCCTCAAAAATTGAAGAAATTCCGATTGATTGATGATAGAATTTTAAGAATTTTACGGGACTTCGATAATAGAACCATTTTGCAGTATTTGCGTGCAATAGCAATTATCAATCATTGTATTAATTGTATTAATAAATCATCTTCTCATTGTTATCTTGAAAATTATTTTTTTGTTGCGACGGGCAGTATGTCATGGATGATCTTATGTGAGGTTAGCTTAAGATATTTCTTTGATATAATTGGTGGCGAAACGGCTGATGGCGAAAAGGTCTGGCGGTGAAACGGCCACGGCAAAACGGCCGCGGCGAACCGGCGGCGGCGAAATGTCATAGATCTTTTGGCATTGGTTTTCCGGTGCTGTAGGAAAAGGAATGCGTCCATAGAAAGGATCTTGTTCTTTGTGTCAGAATTCGGTCGGAATATGGGAATTCACTCACTAAATTAGTAGCGGTAACATAATGGTCTACAAGGCCTGAGTGTGGCTATCTTTCGTCGCTTCGCTAAAGGAAGAAGGTGGAAAGTAAAAAAAAAATGTTAAGGCCGTTGGTTCTTGTACACACACAATAAATCACAATTTTATTTTTCACCCCCTTTAATAATGGGTGGTGGTGGTGATGCTAATGCCAAAAAAATATTTGAGATCTTAGCTTCTACTAAATACCAATTTTATGTACTCCTCTTGCTTGATTTACCTATTTACCTATATTTACCCCAATTTATCCCCCAACGCTTCAAAATATGTTCTAGTTTCAGATCTCGTTAAAATACATACGTATACCAAATTTTAACTCAATGTCTTAAACGGTTCCAGAGTAATCGTGCGCACAAAAGTAGTTACAGTCAGACCGACAGACAGATTTTTTTTGCTCAAACTTAAAATCTCGACGTTTCATGACATTCTAAGCCTATTTGAACAATAAAAATGTTCCATTTTTTTGCGTTACTGTACTTCCCGCTGGATGTGGAAGTAGTAGAGTCATATAGGGCTTACGTTGCTTAAAATACTGTGAAATACACAGGGTGTTCATTTAAAGCGGGACACCTTAAAGGTCGAATTTTTGAAACGACACTCCCTGTATATTTTTACACCAAATTTTACGCTGAAGTCATTCAGCGTAAAATTTTACGTTCAATACTAATTTTTTTCAAAATGCTGCGGCGTTGCCAAAACTTTGTTAATGACTTTTAGGGGAAAACATTTGGTAAGTACCGAGATAAGGATTAGCTGAAATATCTGAGAGTGGCGAGGGTTTATTTTTATGTCCAGGGAATTTTATACAGGAGCATCAACTTGTCAATCTACAAGCACATCTAAAATGTCGGTTTTTCAAATGGAACATCCAGTATTTTATTTCATCATTTTGTACAACTACTTTATCCTTTCATATTAGTCATCATATTAGCCCGTAAAATTGACAGTTTTTGAAATATTTCCAAGTTAATTGATAACTTACAAATAATTATTTTTTTCCACAAGTAAGCTATGACTTTGTCATTTAGTGAATTGTAGCTTATAAAACTGAAAATAAAGGTTAAAAGTAAATAATTAAAATTTTTATATTTTATCAAAAAATTAAAGGTGAAGAATAATTTAAACTATTAAAAGATTTAGAAATGGATAGGCAGAGGGGGACCTTTGAAATGGCCGCCTACTTGACAAAAATTATTTTTACTTCCACATCCAGTGAAAGTATAGTAACGACAAAAACATTTTTGAAAATTTTTATTGTTCAAATAGGCTTAGAATGTCATGTCATTGTCGAGATTTTAAGTTTGAGCGAAAAAAAAATTCTGTCTGCCTGCCTATTTAGTGTATACAAGAGAAGCTAAGGTCTCAAAAATTTGTTTAGCATTACCACCCATTACCCCATTATTAAAGGGGATGAAAAAATAATTGATTTAGTATGTGTACAAGAACCAAAAGCCTCAAAATATTTTTTTACTTCATCCACCCCCACTACCATCCCCTTATTATCACCCCCACCTCATTACCGTATGGGATATCGTTTTATGGGTTTTTAGGGTAGACGATTTCAAATATTATATTATTAAAGTTCTATAAACAATTATTTCCACATACAGAATTTTTTCCTTATAAGAGACTTGGATAGAAAATCTGGATGTGGAAGTAGTGATTTCTTGGGCAGCGGTTTTTTATCTGGGGCTACATCAAAAATCCAGTATACAAAACACCTCCAACTAGGATATGTAAGCTCCAATTAGGGAAGCATTCGAAAACATTAACATTTATATGTTTAGTCACGTTAGTTGCACTTTTGTTTAGAAGTAACCGCTGTTCATTTTATTATAAGTTTTTGTTTTATGCGCTTTTTTCCTAGTTACTATTATTCTTATTTCTTAATATTATAATTATTTAAATTAAATATTTTTCACCTTCAAAATTGTGGTAAAAAATGTTATTTTGAATCGTTTAATTTTACTGTTTTTTTTCACTTTTTAAAGCTGCAATTACTAAATGACAAAGTCGTATCTTCTTTGCGAAAAAACACAATTTTTGTTTAAGTTATCTATTAAATTGTAAATATCTCAAAAACTATCAATTTTAGGGACTAATATAACGATTTCTAATTTGAAGGGATAAAATAGTTGTACAGAAGAGTTTAATAATATACTGGAGGTTCCGTTTGAATAAACGAAGTCTTATAATGTTTGAGAATTGGCAAGTTGATGCCTCTGTAAAAACTCTCTGTACATAAAAATAAACTTTCACTACACTCAGACATTTCTACTAACCCACATCTTTACAGTTACCAGATGTTTTACCTTAAATGTCATTAATAAAGCTTTTTTGATGACATTCGTGATACACTGCTTTTCCGTGAATTTTCATATTTTTTGCAATGACTTGGCAACACTCAATTATTTTGAAAAAAAAATGAGTTCTGGACGTAAAGTTTTTCGCTGAAATCAATGGTGTAAAAACATACAGGGTGTTATTTAGAAAAAAATTGATGTTTAGGCTGCTCCGCTTTGTATTATGTATTATTTTAGAACTAGGCAGCACAGTAAGCCCTTATTATCACCCCCACCCCACTACCGTGTGGGATATCGTTTTATATTAATTAAAATATTTTTTCACATTTCTAATAATTATTAGCCTATTATAATAGGCCAGATATTGGATTTCCTAATAATGCCATCATTATTACATACATGTGTGTATTTTAAGGTTCAGAAGCGTCATCCTCAGACAGTGACGATTCTAATGACCATATGGAGGAATTTTTCGATCCCACTGCTGAACCACAAATAATGAATGAAATAATGCAGGAAATAAAAACACTCCTTGGAGAAGAAAGAACTTCATCCAACAGGGTAGATCCTCAATTTCACGCAGAAATTAGTAATAGGTGGAACGCTATTTTAAAAAATGGGTTGGGTAAGGAAATAAGGGAGGCTCTTTTGGAGAAGTATCCCATAGGCGAGAACTATATTATACCGAAAGCTCCTATACTAAATGAAGAGATCCAAAAAAGTGTTCCTGACATCGCAAACAAACAAGATAATTTTTTTGGTAAAATTCAGGACCATATTGGGGCCGTGTTAACGGCGGTTGGTGCCCCCATAAATCAAATGTTGCTTGAAAGAGAAAAGGATAATACGGTTGTACACAATTTAATTGACGTTGGCTGGTTATTAACTGATCTACACCATACCATGTCGATACACAGAAGGCACTACATGAACTCCCAACTGAATGTCAATGTGACAAAACTCATTAAAAATTCCCCAATAACTAGTTATTTATACGGAGTAAAACTAATTGATGAAATAATAACAGATCATTTAATGAAAAATGCGGGACTTGAATTTGCCAAACAGAAGAAAAAGACAACATTTACCTCTAGTAATATTAAGTTGAAACGAGGGGCCCAGCGGGGACGTCCGAGAACCGAAGAGTGGAAGATGGGTGTGGGACGGGAATGGCATTCCCAACAACGAGCTGCTCCTTGGAAGCAGGACGTTAGAGGGAAGCCATATCGGAAATACAAGAGAACCAACCGACAAACGAATTAGAGGTAACAATAAAACTAACAGGTAGATTAAAATACTTCCTGTCTGGGGCCCAATTTTTGCAATCGTAGGGAATAATTTTCTTGAGAAAATGTTCTCTTGTTGAAATTGTCATGCTAATTGACAAGTCAAGAGAATTGCCATTCTTGAAACTCGTAGGAATTAAATTCCGGTAAGAACGACATACAGTGGGATGTATGCCAAATTATATGTTCGTAGTAGTATTTGCAACAACCAATAAAAATATTGAATTTTTAATAATATTTGTGTATCTTTTATTGGAACACTGATAATGATTATTTTGTTGATGTTTATGTTTTGGTTTGGTTTCTTTACATTTAAGTTTATTATGCGAATGTTACGGGTTTTTAGTTGATTTTTAGTTTCGAGCGAGACTAGCAATGAAGAAAATATTGCAATCGTCCAAAAATTCGACTTCGAGTTTTTGACGAATTTTGATTCGACCTCACTCCACATACCAAAAAAGTGGTTTAGAAAAAGTATCTGTCTGTGTGTGTGGGTGTGTGTGTCTGTATGACCGCCGCTAACCTAGCGCCGAATCCAATTAACTGATCTCATTTGAATTCGATAGCTAGAGCCCACTTATGAATATCTCCAGCCGTTATTTACATTTTTCGCCAACCCCTAAAATTAAAGGTAGTTTACTGATGCGAAAATCTCGTTTCACTCTAAAGTGTCCTAACGTTTTTGCTTAAATTTTGAACGTTAATAATACATTATAAACTTAACAATATGCTATTAGTGGTTTTCCTCACAAAATTCAAATAAGGATAGTTTTGCTTCAATGGTTTTGCACAAACTTTGTACGTTAATAGAACATTATGAACCTAACAATATACCATTATTACTTTTTCCCGGAAAATTGAAATAAAGCTAATTTAGTGACAACAAAAAATTGAGTCACACGGGAAAGTAAGTTGGTCGTGGTGGTACCATTTATTCATTATTAATATAGATATGACATTTGAATTGCTTTATTTAACTCTACAGAACTCGTTATTAAAAAAAATTCTTATTTTAATAAAAACACTTTTTGTTAATATTGGTTTAAAATGGAAAAAAAAATAGAAGAAATAAATAATTCAGTGTGATTAAAAAATATTTTAGTGTAGTCTAAAATGATTTATGATTTGATGTAACAGTCTTTCTCCAGCAACTAAATCTGAATTTAGATTTCCACATACTGATTCAACTAATATAGCATTAACATCATCCTCAAATAAACCAAAATCTAGTTCCTCACCTCCGACAGTGAACATTACAATCTGTATACATAACCTAAAAGTAAAATTTATAAGAGCATTTTCAAATTCCTCTTCGAAAACTATTGAGAATTTTTTCCATCAATCAACAGAAATATTTCCTTCGAATTTTTTCAGGAATACAATTGTATTTAAATGACATCAAATCGCGAGAAAAAGACGTCAATTTCTCAAGAGAACCAGTTCCTACGATTTCAAGAATTGGGCTCCATGACGGAAAACTATCATATATAGGAAACCATTTAAAAAAGTCTATTCATTTTAGGAATGCTTTTGAATCCGAGAAAATTTATTTGATTTTAATTTTTTTTTTAATCGTATCTTGTCTATCTACTCTAACGTATGACTATTGGCTATCGACTTGATCATTAAACATACTCGTCCTAACATTAAAACAAATATCATTATCGGTAAATAACACCGGCACACACAAAAAAATACTTTCTGAACTGATGACCAGACATCATTTTATATATATTTTAGTGCGCTGAATCCATATCTGATGATAAAGAAGTCATCAAGATTTTTTCAACTGTCAATTTATTCCTTAAATATTTGAATTACATTTACAGTAGGAAAAACTCTAGATGACAGAGCTTTTTTATGATCAGATTTGGATTCAGCGTATCAAAATACATAAAATGTTATGTGTGGTGATCAGTTCACAATCTTTTCTTTGGTGTGTCGGTGTAATCATTCGATAAAGTTCTATCGGGGTTCCAGGTCTCTAATAAATATTATATTCAAATATACTCGAGATTGGGACACTCAAGCATTGACTTTTGCCCAGCAAAAGTAAATGTCAAATGTAAGAAATATGTTTTATGGTATTGAGATTCGGGGGTCAATTCTCGAATCTCTATTAGCATAAGTCGCATACCACTCTGGGAAAATCTCTACCGAAATTTGCACGGCTCTAAAAATATGCATTGTCGATTGTCAGATTCTACAATTTTCAGTAGAATGTTCAATGAGAGGGTAAACATTTTTAGTCTTGCAAAAGGTAAACATTTTCCCAAAGTCGAATTCGACTTTTGCTAATAGAGATTCGAGAATTGACCACAGACCAATGTATGTAGATGCATTTACTTGTAATTGGAATGAGTAATATATCTATTAGGGTGGTCCAGATTTATAGGGCTTTTTTTCCTTTCTTCCATTCAGACTGTTTCACCACTTAAAATTTTTCCACATCGAAAAATGAAATGTTCTGTAAAATGTATATCCAATCGGACAACCGAGACGTGCTGCAATGACTTTATTTTGGAGATTGATGTTGAAAAATTTACAAATAATCAGTATATTGCCAAATAGTAAAAGATATGTCTTATAAATAAAGGGTGCAATGAAACTACATGGCATTAAACAGCGAAGAAGTAGAAACTACAAAGAAGTATATAAAACATTAAACACACGTCTTTTTGCTAGTGTCTGGAAACCTCCTACGGTGATCGCTTACCACTTGTAGCAGAAACTATTTTTTATCCACTTTCTTAGTTAAAGTGCTATGAGTTTAACATCTCTTTTGGCCCTGCCGTTAACAACTTTAGTTCTCAACGATCAACAGACCCTTTTGTAAATCTTCGATAGAGTCCCAAGTAAGTCGCGTTTCAAGGACTCACGGAGAACTTTAAATCATTTAAAAACGCTTAGTTTTTTTAAGTGAAATATTGTAGCGGCTGATTGATATTATATATCAACTTTTCTTTGTTGTATTGAAACAAGTTTTATACAATAAGTTTCCTCACTGCCCTCATCTCGGTGCATCACTTTAACAAGATCAATTCATGTTTCCAATGGCACACTGTGATATAAAATGCCAATACAATTGGCTTGTCTTGTTTAAAGTTTGCCTTGATACGACCTTGTGAGTGTTTTTAAAACAGTGCAAATCCCTAGAAACATTAAGATCTTTTAGCTGCTACTAGGAAGCAAAACCAGGCCTATATGTAGAAACGTATAAGAGAAATACCTGATTAGCATATAATTCATGGGACGTCAGACTTAACTGACTCCTGAAGAGAAATATCTTTCAGCAATAAATGGTTTTAGCCGTCCATCTAACATGGTGGAAGGCACCTGAAATACGAAACTCTTCTGGGCGGTTGACCACCCATAAATATCACTGTAAGCCCTAATAATTCTCAGTAGGCTTCCCTAGAATGATGCAGTCTTAGTTGGTTGACACAGAACTGCAAGATATGATCACGATCACCTCCAATTATGCTGCTCATATTTGCATCTTGTAATATATTAAATTGAGATCATGCTTTTTGAAAATACTTTAACATACTATATCTGGCCCAGATGAGGCACCTTACTCCAGGGAAATAAGCAATAAAATACCCTGTTAGGGACACTCAACCATTCAGACAGCTGACAAGTTTTTCAGATAATATAAGCCTATAGGAACAAAACCTATACTTTTCCTGCAGTGGATTTGGCGTGGTTTTTTAGTTATTAACAATTAAAAGCCAGAAATTGTATATTTTTACGTATTTTTGCCTACTAGTAAAAAATAAAGTATTTGATCAACAATTCGGAGAAACTATCTTGTAGGGAATTAAAAAACCTTTAAAATGGCTTTTTGAAAATGTCGACATGATTATTTGTTGCTTAGAAAATTGCAAAGAACGGTCTATATTCGCATAATATTCAATTAACAATAAATATTGCAAAAATCAACCTACCGACTTTGTTATTACGTAAAAAATT
Source organism: Rutpela maculata (assembly GCA_936432065.2). Classification (NCBI taxonomy): domain Eukaryota; kingdom Metazoa; phylum Arthropoda; class Insecta; order Coleoptera; family Cerambycidae; genus Rutpela; species Rutpela maculata. Next base: position 55,041,647 of record OW386286.2, on the reverse strand, counting down.
GGGTCTTGTAGTACTTAATATATGGTAAAAATTTCAAATCGATTTATTGAATAGTTTTTGCAAAATTGTAATTGTTTATCCCAGACATATTTTTTTTGCAATAACATTATACGCACAATAATGAAAATACAATGGTTCTACGGGTATCTCATGAAAGGGGAAGAGTTGTTTTATCGAAGTAAATTATTAGATCTAAAAAAAATGTTTTCATTATTGCAAAATCTCATTCCAAAAACCCTATAATTTTTCACTTATAAACAAATAGAATAACTTCATTGCTATTGCTCGTAGAAAGATGCCTTTTTTATATTCGAAAAACTGACATTTTTATGGTGTTTCACTTGAAATGGTAACACCCCAATAACTTTTTTATTTCTTTTCCGATTTGAATCAAATTTTATTTAAGTAACATTTGATGAAAGTAGATCCTAATTTGTTCTATACTTACTTAAGTATAGAACAAATTAGGATCTACTACCTAATTTGTTCTATACTTATAGAACAAATTAGGATCTACTTATGACCAGAAAAATACTCGCCTCCTAGAAATGCAAAGCCACCTGCGGTACCAAAATGTGCGGAGAAAATCAAAAAATCATATTAGGCATTTTTTATCGGAAAATTTTGTTACTGAAACTTGTCCAGAATTGTCCAAGAACCTTATGCCCAAAATTTAATCAAAATTAAAAAATTGAAAAATTCAAATTTTAAAAATAATTATTTTAAAAAACCCTGTAAATTGCTTGACAACTACTTGGCAGCTTGGGTTTAATTTCAAACAAAATTGTCATAGTACAAGTACAGTTTTCTAAACAAAAAATCCATTTATATGATATAACATTATTTTAATAAAAATTTATGTATTTTTTTATTGTGATAAAATTTGGGACTCAAGGTTTTTGGACAATTTTGAACAAGTTTCATTAACAAAATTTTCCGATAAAAATATGCCTAATACGATTTTTTCATTTTCTCCACATATTTTGGTACCGCAGGTGGCTTTGCATTTGTAGAAGGCGAATGTTTTTCTGGTCATAAGTAGATCCTAATTTGTTCCATACTTAAGTAAAATTTGATTCAAATCGGAAAAAAATAAAAAAGTTATTGGGCTGTTACCATTTCAAGAGAAACACACTGTACACAAACACATCAATCATGGTTATTATAGATTATATTTTATTTTCACATTATTCACATACATAGAAGTCTAAAACACTATTTTACCCCTACACAAATCACACTACGAAATATTCAGTGTTTTCAGCGTTTTAGAAATATTTCGACTTTAGTGATAGTGGCGTGTGTGAGTCGGACGAACATGTAAATATTTTGAGCCGGAACAAGATTACCTCCCCTCCCCGTTTTCGAGGATGCTGAACACGATGGCGGTGTCAGAATTTCTCTTTGGGGTTGCGCAACCCCTCAAAACGGCCAAAAACCACCCCCGAGAGGGGTAAAACGCGCTTCACTCGATTTCCCTGCAGAAAATAACCTTCCTCCCGTTTTCGAGGATGCTGAGCACGATGGTGGTGCTGGATATCGCCTTCGACCCCAACCAACCCCTCCACCGGCCAATACTCGCCCCCGAAAGAGGTGAATTTTTTTTTTTCGTAATATCAGGCAAATTGCATTTCTATCCGTTTTCGAGGATGCTGAGCACGATGGTGGTACTGGATATCGCGTTCGACCCCGACCAACCCCTCCACCGGCCAATACTCACCCCCTAGAGGGGTAAAACGCGCTTCACTCGATTTCCCTGGGGAAAAAAACCTTCCCCCCGTTTTCGAGGATGCTGAGCACGACGGTGGTGCTGGATATCGCGTTCGACCCCGACCAATCCCTCCACCGGCCAATACTCGCCCCCGAAAGGGGTGAATTTTTTTTTTTTTGTAATATCAGCGGGAAACATTTATTTCCGTTTTCGAGGATGTTAAGAATAGGAAAAATCGTACTTCTCTTCTTGGTTGCAATGCTCTTTCATTCCGGTCCAACTGAAAAATATCAAATACCGCAAGTAGGTCTATTGAATGATTGATACATACTTTGATTTTTACAAATAAATAATTGAGAACATTTATTAAGATACATGACATTAAGCTTCAATAAAGTACTACAGGTTCTTCTCTTACATTATAATAATTCATACTTAAAGATAATACGTTATACTGGAGGGGTTGGTCGGGGTCGAACGCGATATCCAGCACCACCATCGTGCTCAGCATCCTCGAAAACGGATAGAAATGCAATTTGCCTGATATTACGAAAAAAAAAATTCACCTCTTTCGGGGGCGAGTATTGGTCGGTGGAGGGGTTGGTTGGGGTCGAAGGCGATATCCAGCACCACCATCGTGCTCAGCATCCTCGAAAACGGGGGGAAGGTTATTTCCTGCAGGGAAATCGAGTGAAGCGCGTTTTACCCCTCTCGGGGGTGGTTTTTGGCCGATTTGAGGGGTTGCGCAAGCAACCCCAAAGAGAAATTCTTACACCGCCATCGTGTTCAGCATCCTCGAAAACGGGGGGGGGGGGGTAATCTTGTTCCGGCTCAAAATATTTACAATTTTCGGGTTTTTTTCCGACTCACACACGCTACTATGAGGCACTTTCCATCATTTAATGTATCTATCATTTTGCTGGACTGTATTCTACGAATGGAAAAATTTGAGAGGGAGAAACAGTCTGAATTTCAAACTTCATAGTTAAGGGCCACCCTAAATTATCTGTATTTGTCCTCTATTTTTAATTATGGTAAAAGTTATCCACAAAGTAATTGGAAACAAAGCAAAAGGCATTCTTATTTTACCTCTCTGTAATAGTCAACATTGGTTTTCAATATTCTTAAAAATTTTCACGTATTGTTTTGAAACCAGAGTATTACTTAATTTGCTTTCCTTTCAGAGACTGACACCCGCAGTAGAAAGACTCCTCCCTAGTGGTCGGGAGAGAATTCTAGAAGCTTCCTATAAGTTGGAATTGAAGCATATCATTAACTCAAAAATATATGAAACATTGTAGCAGTGTATCTATTATTTAAAAAAATGGTGACGGTATTTTGTACGGATAATTAATGTATTGTTATTACTATGGGTGTTCCACTTAAAACTCCCGGCGCCATTTTCTCAATAACCAAAAGCGATATTTGAATTCTGTAAAAGGTATCTACTAGAATATATAAATGACTTCAGTTTTGAGTAAAAATGGTTATTTTACACATTGAGGCGTTACGATGCAAAGAAATTTTTCGATCCTAGGAACGATGAAATGAGTTGCGTAAGATGGAGAATTATATTCTGAGCAACTTTTATGAACAATTTTCGAAAAATCACTGGTTTTCGAGATATTTGAACTTCAATGTAATTTTTCAAGTAACAAAAATCCCATTTTTTTTCATATATCTACAATTTATAGTGTAAAATTTAGTAGAACATACAACATAAACATGACGCAAAAATTAGACAATAGCAATAAACAAAAATGTCAAAATCTTTCTAATAGCAGTTGCAGCCCCCCACCTTTGTTTTACTTGAAAAAAAAAATTATTTTGTGTTTTGAAATAAATGTTTCATTACCATCTAAATGAGCCTGAATCGCTATGAAAAGTGTCCCAAAGGACTTATCGTCTAAAATGTATTTTAAAAAAGTTATGACGATTTTTATATTCAAAAAAATTATATTGAAGTTCAAATATCTCGAAAACCAGTGATTTTTCGAAAATTGTTCGTATTATGAAAGTTGCTCGGAATATAATTCTCCATCTCATGCAACTCATTTCATTGTTAATAGGATCGAAAAATTTCTTTTCATCGTAACGCCATCTATACTTCAATGTGTAAAATAACCCTTTTTAGTCAAAACTGAAGTCATTTATATATTCTAGTAGATACCTTCTACAGAATTCAAATATCGCTTTTGGTTATCGAGAAAATGGCGCCGAGAGTTTTAAGTGGGACACCCTGTATATTGTAATCATTTACGTAAATATGTAAGTAATATTTAAACGGTTTAACTTGGAAGGAATTCGGATGTTAAAATGTATTTTCTATTCACACGACAAGGTTTTAAGACAATCAATTTTATTTGTCTTATTTTTTTTTGTTTTAGTACACCTAAATAATAAAAGCTTGTTTGTAAAAAGTTTCTTTTACATTTAATTTAGTTTTTAAATTTTTAGTTACGTCTTAATTAGTCTTAATTAAAAGAATACCGGATCCCTCGCCATTTCTTAGAAAACAACGTCTGAGTGAATGCAATATTCGATCTAATTATAGTGTTTAAACAAAAAAAAAATACACTTTTTGGTACCATTTTATTATATTGTCATCCGAACTACACGTGTGTGCAAAATTTAAGTTCAATTGGACGTCATTAAGTGGTTCAAAATTGACTTGCAAGATTCTTCCTAAACATACTCAGTAACTAACACACAAAGCAAGTTAAATAAAAGCTTGTAATAAAATTAAAATTAAATTACATGGTACCTTTATTTTAAAATAGTAGCTCAACTAAGCATAGTTTTACGTACTACAGATAATAATTATTAGTTCTGCAAAAGAGTGTCTGAGACAAAAATTGTAGAGATCTTAGTGATCTTTGAAATTTCCATTTTACCTTTTAATGTACGATCAATAGTTTTCGAAACAATCCTCAAAAACTACTTTTTGAAAGCTTTGGCGCGGTGTAACTCGCTAATAAAAAAAAAAAAAAAAAAAAAAAATGTTTACTTCTACGATAATAAGCCTGTGACGGAATTTGGAGAGAATTTAGTGCTGAACAGGAAATGCCCTTACCAGTTTTGTCGAAGCATCGATGGTTCGCAAGATATTTGCGTTTGACTTTTTGCAAAGATGACCGCTAACGCGAACCACCGCTGACATTGCCAACTTGGCAGAATATTAAGATAACCCCGAACACTTTAAAAAAGAAAAATTGACTTACACACTTTTTGCTTTATGAACACACTTTTTTTATCTATTGATTGGACTAAAGATAAAATAAATTTCGAATGGAATTGTTCAGATGCAGCGATTTTATGGTTTTAATTTGTTTTTGGTGTGACAAAGTGCCACGAGAGGTTTTGGATTAAATCTGTTGATTGCTTTCTATATTTAAATAATTTATGTTGCAAAGCTAAAATTTTTTGCTTATTTACCTTATTATCTCCAATCCTAGTGATCGCATCGAAAAGATAAAGACACCAAAATGTTCGTAATAAAATTTCGAATAAAACTAGACCTACAATTACGCTTCCTGATAATCTGCTAAGTTGCAAAAAAAAACGTAGAAAGTTGTCTTTTTTGTTTAATTTAAGAAATATTACTTAATAATGCATACATCAATCTTAAAATCATCAACGGACTGCAGAATGATATTTTGATGCCCAGAGTCCTGTGGAATATCAGCCGTTGCTGTTACTTGGGCAGGATTAAGGCTTCATGTTGTATAGTAATTTTCCTCAGACAGGTGAGAATAAAATAAGGTAAATGTTAATAAAGTTAATTTCAAACTATTTTTTTGTTTTAATAGGTAAAACCAAGAGAAAACGTTTATTTATGTAACAATTTTGCCACATAATAGAGCTATTGGTAGTTCCTAAGGAATCATTTTCAAACTAGCGATACCCTTAGTACCATTTGGTGGAGGTTTTTTAATAATTATTTAAATAATTAGCTTGGATGCAATTATTTTATCTCATCAGGAAGTATGTTAAAAAGATAGGTACTTGCACAATACGGGGATTTTTTTAAATTTCTTATCCTATAATTAGTAATGTGTGAATATCATCTGCACTGCGAGTTCCAAGATTGTGTACTGCCTTATTGAATCTAACGATCACTTCGTTCTAGTGAGCATCTCTGTTTCGTAAAGGGACTTTTGTCAATACAACAAAGAAAATACAGTATAATTAGTAATATCTGCACTCTGAGATACAAGGGAAGCAAGAAATAACATTAATTTGGCTGATATGGGCAGAATAAGTATATCTTTTTGTTAAGCTGACTTTCATCAACATAGCCAAAGAGAGCCAGAAAGTTTAACAATGATATTTGAAGGCTGAGATACTGCGAAAGCTGGAAGTCGCATTAATTTGGCTGAAATGGAAAGCATACAGTGCCTTTTAAATGCGAGTAAAAATTTGTTTGACGATCGCCTCATTCTGGGAAGCGTGATCTATAAATCCTGAGATATAACGGAAGCAGGAAATCTCATTAATTTGACAGAAATGAGCCGAATGCGCTACCTTATATCTGAGCGTAAAAATTTCTTGATTGTCATTTTGGTAATATATATATATATATATATATATATTTGGACTTATATCTAGGTAACTAAAAAGTGGCAGAACTTTTAACAATGATTTATAACCTCCGAAATTCAACGGTAAAATTTTTTGTTTTATATGCTGGTGTAATGGTTATTCTGACGGGAACTTGGTACTAAGATATATAACTTCTTATTCTGGAGACTAATAAATTTTTATAGTTATTAAGGTACCAAGGGTGTTATAAGGATAATAACGCACCGAGGTCGGCAGTGTACAATCCCGAGGGCCTCTGGCCTGAGGGAATGTACGTCGACCGAGGGCGTGATTATCCTATAACACCCGTGGTGCCTTCAACGTTTAATGTCCTGCAAGTCTGTTATTTAATTCGAATTTTTCTTTTTTTTTTGACATTTACGATTTATTAATTTGACATCTATTATGTTCAGAACGATTTGATTTAAAAGAGAGTAAAAATCAAAATTGTTTGTAAACGCCGTCGTTGCATAGTAACGCATTTTGTTTGTCAATAACGCTATCATAATTTGCTGGGTTGTATTATAATTTTATAATGCCTTAGGGCGTTATAGATATTCATAACGCCCTAGGGCGTTATTTTTCATTTAATGTATCTCAAAATAGGGTGGTTAACTTAATAATTGAAATAATTGAAATATAATATCTAAAAATGAGTCCGACAACGCGAAATATTAAATTAACTAATGAATCTAAAAACTGTGGTGCAGCAGGAGAAGGAAAAAATGTAGTTACAAACTGTGTCAATAGTGAACTAAAAGATTTCGTGAGTGAACTTGTAAAAAGTCAAACTGAACTATTACTTAAGGAAATTAAATGTCTAAGGGAAGAAGTGTGTTTACTAAAAGAAAGTAATATTGAATTAGTTAACCTACTAACTAATGGTAAAAATCTGACAAATGCTAATAACAAAGTATTGCTAAATAATTATTGTGAATTTAGTGAAAACTTAAATTCAAATAATTCAAGTAATTCGTGCTCTTCGACTGATACCGTTATCATAAATGGACAAAAACCATCAGTACAAAAAGACGATAAAGAATTTAAAGTAGTGCAAAGTAAACGACAAAGGAATCAGCGCCAGCCCTCACATACTCGGGCTAAGAACGCGAACCGATTAATTATTAGGGGGAACAGTACAGACGTCCAAGATGATGACTTTAGCGGGGCAGAACCTCGGCTCTGGCTATATGTCGGCCGGTGTAAACCACATGTTACGGAGGAGAAAGTAAGGTTGTACCTTAAGAAGCGCTCACCAGGGCATGAATTTGATGTGACTAAGCTGGAATCTAAAGGTACTAATGTATCTTTCAGGGTAGGTGCAGACATTGAATTAAAGGAAAAACTTTACAATCCCTCTTCTTGGCCTCAAAAAGTGTTAGTAAAGAGATTTGATTTTAAGAACAAACATAATTTTCGTGCCTTTAACTCAAACTCAAACGAATCATTCAATTAACAGGCTTAATCAAGTTAACACTAATTTTAAGGTAATACATATTAATTCACAATCTCTAACTAACAAGTTGAATCAAATTGAACTCATTCTGCATAATGAAAAACCACATATACTTGTGATAAGTGAACATTGGTGTAACACAAATAATATAAATTTGGTGACAATGAAAGGCTATAAAATTGCTTCCTGTTTCATAAGACAAAAACATAGTCATGGCGGTGTGCTGCTATATGTAGTTGACGGTTTTAAATGTAATAAATTAAAAAATATAACTGACTTCTCAGAGGAACTCCATTTTGAATGTTGTGCTATTACTTTTCAGCTTGATAATATTAAGCATTGTTTAATCTCAATATATAGACCTCCCTCGGGATCTATTGAGATATTTATACACAGACTATCACATGTTTTAAATTTTTGCTGTAAAAAGTGTAGTAATATAATGTTATGTGGTGACATAAATATTAATTTTCTAGATAATTCTCTACAAAAACAAAAAAAGATGCTAACTGACTTACTAGATAGTTACAATTTATATTTCAAAAATCATGAACCAACAAGAATTTTTACAAATAAAAATGGCCAAACATCCATTTCGAAAATTGACTATTTTGTCACCAATATGCCTCAAGATACTTACTCTGAAAAAATAGAGGACTTAAATGTGGGAGACCATTTTGCATTAATAATTGAATTTACTCAAAAGAAATTACAAAATCAACAACCTGTGCTTATTACTAACATGTTTCGCAAAACTAATCAATATAGCCTAAATAGCCTAGAATCATATATTTCAGAGGAAGCATTTGAGTCAGTGTATGATGCATGTTTATCAAATATTAATGATGTATATAAGGAATTTTTAAACTGTTTGTTATTTTATGTTGACACAGCTTGTCCGGTAATCACTCAGAATAAAAGACGACAAAATAGTAAAACTTGGGTTACAAAGGAAATTATTGACATGGGTAAAGAATTAAAAGATTTATTTTGGCTTTTTAAGCAAACATATACTGACGAAGTTCTAATAAATAAATATTTATTACTGAAAAAGACATACAAACAGAAAATAAATCTGGCAAAAAAATCGTATAATCAAAAATTACTTAGCACCGATGATATGGCCCTAAAACAGAAACGAGTATGGAACATAGTACGGGAGAAAACTGGGAAAATTAAGCCTAAAGTAAGTCCAGAAATTATTGTTGAAAATAATCTTACTTCTGATAAATATGTAATAACCAATCACTTTGGCGAATTCTTTTCGGTAGCAGCTGATAATGCAATAAAAAATCATTTTGGTGCTAACATATCCACCGAGTGTACTACTATGATCAATAATTCAAATTCCTTCTTTTTTACATCGGTAACTGAGGAAGAAATTATCGCTGCAATAGATAATTTGAAAAATGCAGATTCGTGTGGCATTGACTGTATTCCTACCAAGATAATAAAAACTATAAAATATTATATAGCAAAGCCCCTAGCATATATAGTAAATCGTTCTATTGAGCTTGGAGAATTTCCTTATGACTTAAAGGTTGGTATAGTTGTGCCAATTTTCAAGAAACTTGATTCTACCTGTGTAGAAAATTATCGTCCAATTACTATTCTAACTGTGTTATGTAAAGTTATTGAAAGAGTAATTTATGATAAAATGATGTCTTTCCTAAATAAATATCATATAATAACAAAGAGTCAAAATGGCTTTTACCCTGGTAGATCTACAGAAACCGCAGTATATGAATTTTCTGAATATGTACACAAATGTATTGAAAATAATAAATCAGTAGGAGCACTTTTTTTCGACATGTCACGAGCTTTTGACTGTCTTGAATTTGATTTTATTGAGAAAAAATTATATGCTATAGGCTTTAGGGGTAAATTCCTGTCATGGATAATCTCTTATCTTAAGTATAGAAAAATATCAGTTAGAATCGGAAACATTTTTTCTGATAAATATGAAACCCATCTTGGTATTCCGCAGGGATCTGTGCTGGGTCCTCTTATATTTTTATTATTTATTAATGATTTACCAACATATATTTCTGCAAATTGTGTTATAATGTATGCAGACGATGTCACTTTAGGAATTGATGCAGAAAATCCAGCGGATCTCCAAGATAAATTTAATATTATTTCCAAACAATTTACTAAATATTGTTGGAAAAACGGTTTAATTGTCAATGCAGATAAAACAGTCGCCATGAATTTTTACAATAGGAAAAAAAGTGATGATCTTTTCGATATAAAAGTCAATAATGTGACGATAGAAATGTCATGTTCTAATAAGTTTTTAGGTACTTATATCGATGCTGACTTAAGTTATACATGTCACATTGATCATGTCTGTAAAAAAATTAATAGTAGTTACTATGCTATACTACATCTAAAAAATTCTGTCGACACAAAAAGTTTGATTAATATTTACCACGCACTTGTTAACTCGGTGCTTTCATATAATGTTATCCTGAGGGGAAATATCACTGTTGGCAATTGTAATAGAATATTTGTTACCCAAAAAAGAATTATCAGGCTTATTTTCTCATTAAAACCAACAGATTCGTGCCAACCAGTTTTCCGGGAACACAAAATACTAACTTTTCCGTCCCTTTATATTTATAATTGTATTTTATATGTAAAAAAAAATATCGATACGTTTCAAGCTAATGCCGCCCATCATAATTATAGTACGAGACATGGTTCTCTCCTCGAGTTACCCAGACATCGTTCTTGTTTATTTGAAAAGACTCCATCATATGCTGGAAGAAAATTCTATAATAAGTTGCCAGAAGATATAAAGTTAACAATCCCCCTGCACCACTTCAAAAAGAAACTAAAATCATTTTTGATTAATAAATCTTATTATACTGTGACCGATTACCTGGATGATGTGTGATCAGCAGATTTTTAGATAATTCAGTTTTACTAATATATTTACATGTTAATATAGTTCTGTGTAAAATTTTGTTTAGTGTGTAAAATTGTCATTCGCATATTAATATTTTAAATAATGGATGTTTTTAAAAATTACTAATTTAATACCTATTTAATTGTGCATTAATGTAATGTATTTCTTTGACCTGTCCAATATCATGTATATTGATCGAACGGACCAATAAATTATTATTATTATTATTATTATTGTAAAATAGCAGACTTGTAGGACATTAAATAATTAAATGCCCTTTTAGTGATGATACAATACATCTGAGATACAGTAGAAACTCAAGTTAGCGGAAAGTGTTAAATTCCTGTCTATTTAAGAGTGTATGATACATTTGTTAACACTAATAGCTTTCTGAGAAGGTTATTTTGTTGTTAAACAAAAGGTAAAATATTTACCTTTTAAAAATCATTTTCTTTCTGGCTATGCTGACAGAAGTTTCATTCTGGGAATTTGTTTCTGTGTTTAAAACGTTTGAATACGTATTTCCAATCTAAAAAAAGCTTGTAACGATCACGTGCTATAACTCCATTTTTTTTTACAACTTTGACCTTCCTGGCTGCAATTCCTGACGTCGTACACTTTCTAGTGATCTTATTATATTTCTGTTGTACAAAAGGTGATCGTACATAAAAAATGAGCTTGGAAACGATGACATAATTTCTTTGTTCTTGATTTTTGTTCTTTGATCTTGAACTATGGCCCAATCGACGAGCTGACATATGCCTGAAGTCTATTTTGTCGTCATTTCAGCTCAATAAAATTAATCAACGCATAGAAAATACTTGTAACGATATGATAACCAAAAAAAAAAACTACCTTGCTCCCGCACTCTAATATTATTGTTAAAAGTTGTGTATACGAGAGAGCAAAATGACGCAATTAGACCACTCTCATTGACTTTTTTTTTAATATCTAATGCGACAAATGTACTTTCAGCTAGTTTTGAGTAATAACTGGAGAATCTAAGTGTTGATTCTATGACAGTTCCTAAAAACTTCGTTGCGTTGCTTGTTTCGATATAGCTAATATTAGAAATAACTTTTGGTAATAATGATATTAATGATAATAACAATAATCATTATCAAATACCTAACAAGTGTATATTTTAAGGTTCAGAGGCATCACCATCAGAAAGTGGCGATTCATATGAACAAATGGAGGAATCCTTCAATCCTGTTGAACCACAAATGATGAACGAAATAATGCAGGAAATAAAAACATTTCTTGGAGAAGAACGAACCCCATCCAACATAGTAGATCCTCAGTTTAACGAAGAAATTAGTAACATGTGGAACGCTATTTTAAAATATGGGTTGAATGAGGAAATGCGGAAAACGCTCCTGGAGAAGTACTCCATAAGCAAAATCTGCCCGTTATGGAAAGCTCCAATACTAAATAGGAAGATCCGGAATAGTCTTCCCAAGATCGTAATAAATGAAGAATATTATTTAAAAAAATTTCAGGAGCAAATTGGAGCAGTGTTGATAGCAATTGGTACCACAATAAATCAAATGTTACTTAAACGAGAAAAGGACAATATAGCTCTACAACCCTTAATTGATGCTGGCTGGTTACTGACCAATGTACAATATAACATGTCGGTACACAGGAGGTACCTCATTTCCCACCAAGTCAATCCCGATTTGAAAATCATTATTCGAGAGTCCCCAATAATAACTAATTATTTATTTGAAGATCAGCTAAGTGATAAAATAAGAACAGATCTTGCAAAACAGAAGAAAAAGACAACGTTTACATCTAGTAATTTAAAGTTTAAGCGAGGGGGACACCAGGGTCGTCCGAGAACCGAAGTGTGGAAGATGGGAATGGGAAGGGAACAGCATTCCCACCAACGAGCTACTCCGTGGATGCAGAACGTTAGAGGGAGACCATATTGAAAGTAAGAGAACCAACCGACAAATGAATTAGAAGTAACAATAAAACTAGCTGTCTGAGGTCTAATTCTTGAAATCGCAGGAAATAATTTTTATGGAAAAATTTCTCTTGTTGAAATTCTTATGCGAATCGACAAGTCAAGATAATTGTCATTCTTAAATCTTGTAGGAGTCCGATGAGAACGACAGTTGGACGTATACCAAATTATATGTTCGTACTAGTATTTGCCAGTCAATAAAAATATTGAATTTTTAATAATCTTTGTGTATCTATTATTGGAAATACTGATGATGATGATTATTTTGTTGATGTTTATGTTTTGGTTTGTACGTTAATATTCTTTTTATTTAAGTTTATTACGCGAATGTTACTTTCATTTGGTTTTTTGGTTGATTTTTACTTTTGAGCGAGACTAGCAATGAAGAAAATATTGCAATCGTCCAAAAATTCGACTTCGAGTTTTTGACGAATTTTGATTTTACATCACTCCCAAATATCAAAGAAATGGTTTAGGAAAAATGCCTGTTTATGTGTGTGTCTGTATGGCCGTCGGTAGTGGCGAATCCAATTAGTCCAGATTCTGTAGACGTTTATCTTTCAATCCTAAGTACAGCTGGAAATTGTCGTATTGGATGTAAATTTTTTTGCTGAATCAGAATCCGGATAAAAATCATCAGGTATTACCTTCAACCGAATTTAACTTGCGTTTTCTCCCACAAAACCAAAAAATCGGTAGCTACTGGAAGCGGCTGGAATCTCTCCACATGGTGGATCCAAATCAGCTGTGTTTGGATATTACATCGGAAATCAGAGCACTGAGCAAATAGATAAATTACATTTATTTCATGAACAAATATCGAACGAACTGAAGTGGACTACACGCAATCTGTGTGTTTGTTTATGTTGCATGTTAATCAATTTCCGGATATTATAAGGATATTAACAGATAACGTTTCGAAGATTTTGTAGAATATTGAATAGCGAATAAAAATAATAATACAAAATTTAGCCCAAATGACATTCTAACCTCAATAAGTCAATAACATTACGGACAGTTCAAACAGACTACGCATGCGTCTTACATCTCCCTGCTCGATCAAAAAGTTCCGAGCAAGTCGAGCTTCGTCCGAGTTCTTTATTTTGTAATATTCGAACGTTTCAGATTTAGCTCGGTTAGCTCGATTTACATTAAATGAACGATTGTGACGCGTCCCATCAATCAGACGTAATATTCGAACACGGCTATAAACAATTATTATCTTTAAAAACTAAAATAAGTTTTGACATTGTCAAAAATATTTGGGTTGGTAACCTTTACGAATGTTGACTTTTAGGTTATGAAATATATTTAGGGACATATCTGCATCATGTTTAAGTTTTTCAAGTTTATTCTCATTTTTAATATTTGTATACGCATTTTTAGCTTGGAGCCACAGTGACTCCAGGCAGATATTCTGGAGCACTAAAGAAACCCTCATGCAAAGTTTCATCCAAATCCGTTTAGTAACTTCACCGCTATCGTGCTAACACACACACACACAGTTTTCAAAAACCACTTTTTTGGGTTCCTGGGACCTCAAAACGTAAAGATTTGATGTTATCTCAATTTTCGATTTTGGACTAAATGTAGTAACCTCCCACAATGTCATTGTGGGGATGTTAAAATCATTTTTTTTTATTGCAGCTCACAATGTATTTAATGCAACAGTGTAATCAAAAAACATATTTATAGAAATTTTACAAAATAATGTCGCGCGCCGTCGCACAGTGATGCTTTTATTGAAAACAGGTGTCAAAAATCGGTCATCTAGCCAATTTTCGATAATTTGGTAGAGTTAAGTATTTGGATATGCTAAATTCAGTTTTGCTTTTTTTTCAATGTGGCGGCTTAAATAACAGTTCTGATCCTGAAACTTGACCCGAGTAGTCCAATGTATTTTTTTTCGCTGAATTCGAATCCGACCTCAAAATTTTAAGATGAAGAGAAAAAGCACCCTTAGAATTGGGTAAAATCGCCCCTCATACATGGTGACAGTAAGTACATGCGTGGTGTGAAAATCGAGTAAAATGGGGGTTGAAAGGGGCGTAAAATGAAAATTTGACAAAATACGTAATTTTCATTCTAAACTTATATTTCTAGAGGTTTTTGAGGTTGATGATTTCAAATTTCAACATGCCAGAAGCCAAAAATTTATTCTCAGGGTGAAAATCGAGTAAAATACAGGTTGAAAGGGGTGAAAAATTAAAATTTGATAAAATAGTAATTTTCATTCCAAAAGTATATTTCTAGGGGTTTTTGAGGTTGCTGATATCAAATTTCAGCATGCCAAAAGCCTAGAATATATTCTTAGGTTGAAAATAGAGTAAATTAGAGGTTGAAATAAGAAGTTGAAAAAATACGTAATTTAGATTCTGAAGTTATTTTCTTAGGGGTTTTGAACTTGTTGAGTTCAAGTTCGAATCCGATCTCAGAAAAGCCCACGTGCCCCCAAAATTTTGAGCCTTTAGCGAATATACAAGCCTAAAATAGGGTTAAATCATCCCTGATTTGTGGTAACAATAAATAAATGCAAAAAGTAGTTAACAAGCGCAAACGCATTGCATTTAAACATAGATTTTTGGTATATGGCAAAGGATTTTCTACTCTGAGGTAGTTAAGCAAACCCTAGATAGAGGAAAACCACCCTAATATAAAAATAAAGTTCAAGAGAGAGGTAAAGTCACTTTAGTTTTTATTCAAAAATTTATAAACCAAAAACTTCCACATTTTTCATATTTTAATGGTAATCGTGTATTTTATTTTTATACAAGGGTAGTTTTTACACTCATATGTATTTTGATAAACGGAATGAACTCTAGATTACCGATTTTTGACGCCTGTTTTCAACGCATTTAAAAACGTAGCTTGTGAGATTTTCTTTATTTTGGAAAACTGACAAAAACTAGATAATACGAAATTACAAGAAAAGACCAATATTATTTTTAGTGTATAAGTCATATTGATATCTTGCGTGAAACGGTAGATATGTTTTTATTAATTTGGCTGGAACGGGAGCGCGCTCCATGTGAGTAACCGAGAAATGCGGGTAGTCGTTTGTGTTACTTGGTACTGTATTAGTAGGTACAATATTGCTGTGTTAGGTTTTACTGGAGTTATATTGTTTAAAAGATGTAACTATAAATATGATTGTTTAAAATTCCTTAAATGTTTCTTATCCAGAACTTTAGAAATACTTAAGTAGATACTTGTATAAATGAAATTGTCCTTAAATATGATAGATATGAATGTATTTATATCAGCTACGTGAAATGCATCACAATTAATAATTAAGAATGATTATGATTTTAGAATCAGCTCATATCACGAAAAATGCACAAATTCATAATCATAAGAAAGCCGATACAGTCATATTCTCCATGCTAGAATTTTGTGTTTTGAAAGAGCAGTAATAGTGGCAGGTGACACTATATTTTTGTATTACTGTTTTTTTGCACCAAAATGGAAATAAAATTGTGGCTTCAAAAGTTCAATTCGTATTTGTTCTGCGACAAAATAATTTAAGACGCAGCAACAGGCGTTCATACCTCTGTACATTGCGGCTCTCTCTATGTCTTCCTATGTACTTAGTGGGTTCGATAGCACAAGCTACCCATTTAAGAAAGAAAAAAAAGACAGCATTTATGACGGCAACACTCAATTCTTTGGCATAAAACATAAATGGCGTGGACGATTGCAACGTGATTTCATTTATTAACAATGCCTCCATATTCTTCAAATGTCTGTATGGTCACTCAGATTTTCAAGGAAGCCCTAACTAAGGGCACATTTATTTTTAAACTGCTAGAGCGATATTGGAGTTGTACCGCCTACTGAAGATGCATATTATGAACATGTCAAAAGATGTGCCTAGATATACACTTCTTATTTGAATGAAAGCAGATAACATGTCTCCAAACGCGGATTTAAGAGGTTCTGTTAGCCATCAACTTTCGTTTTAAAATTTTATTAATTTTATTATTTCACTTTATATTTTTTATTTATATTATAGAATATATGTTTTATTTAGTTGTGTTTACCATGTTACCTCCCAGGTTGCTGGTCCACCGGGAAACAGAAATTTCCCAGTGGGTCCTCCATAAAGTAATGAAATGGACCCAAATCTTGCCCGACTTTTTTGTCATTTATAACCCCGGTCATCAATAAATTTTTTTTTCCGATTTTCTTCCCTCCGCTCGCCAGTTTTCATTTTCAAGGAAAAAAATTTGTTGTCATTTTCTTTCCAAGAGAAAACTATTTTTTTTCTCTATTTCACCGCCCTTGAATGTTCCCCCACCTGATTAGTGCCCCAGCGCCCCATCAACCTCAAATCCGAACCTGGGTCGGGTCTTCATATGGGAAATTTTGCCGGGCCCTTTAAAGCCTCCCAGCACGCGCCTGTTACCCTCCCCCCCCCCCCAAGCTCAAGGCCCTGATCCGCCCTTGCATTTCTCCAAAACTACCAGATATTCTTTAGCATGGTTGGACATTAACAGAAGGTATACTGGCACCTACCATGTCTCAGAAAAAATCTAGGTCAGTCACTTTTAACGCAGTCGATTCCAAGTGTGTGAATAATAGTTGCAATAAGGTGTGTACTGTAAGAAAACTGAAGTGTCTTACATTATTGGTTGTATGTTTAGGTAAATATACTAATATAAACTTATAATTATAATCATTTCTAATTTTATATATTGTAATATATTTCGCTTACCTGAAATAAATTCATTCATATCAGATCTATTATATGTACTTAAAGACAAACAATTTTATTTATACAAATATCTTTTTAAGTATTTCCAGAGCTATGATCAAGTAAAAAACTGCTGCCTAAGAAACCACTACTTCCACATCCAGATTTCCTATCCAAGTTCCTCACTACCATCCCCACCCCATTATTAACGGGGGTGATAGTTTTTAAGCCACGCGAGAAAGTAAGTTCGGCGTGACAGTACCATTTATTTATTATTAACATAGATATAAAATTTATATTTCTTTACTAAACTCTATAGAACTTGTCCTTATTAAAAAGTTCTTATTTTAATAAAAACACTCTTAATACTGATTTAAAATGGTAAAATATTTAAAGAAAAAATAATCAACTGAATGTGATTAAAAAATATTTAAGTGTAATCTAAAATCATGTATAATTTATCATTACAGTCCCTCTTCAGCAACGAAAGCTGGATTTAGATTTGGACGTACTAGTTCAATTAGTATACCATTAACATCATCTTCAAATATACCAAAATCTAGCTTCTCGTCTCCCACAGTAAACATCACAAAGTGCATACATAACCTAAAAGTAAAATGTATTAGAGAAAAATCATTGAGAATTTTTTCCATTAATGTCAATAGAAATATTTCCTACAATTTTTTTCAAGAATACAGATGTACTTAAATTACACAAAATCAAGAGAAAAATTTCTGAAGAGAATCAATTCCTACGATTTCAAGAATTTGGCTCCAAGACAGAAAACTATGATATTCCCTTCGCTAGGAAACCTTTTAAAAAATCTAATTTATTTTAGGAATACTTTTGAATCCGAGAAAATTGATTTGGGTTTAATTTTCTTATGTTTATTTTAGTATTTAAATTGAATTATCAAGAAGTCTTACTAAATTAAAAAATAAAGGCTATATCCAAATCTAAAAAGAATAAACCTGACTTCTACTAACTATTTTTTAAAACCAAAAGATAAACATAAAATAATAAATCTTATTTATCCACTATAGTGTATGGTTATTGGCTATCGAATATCGACTTGATTATTAAACATACTTGGCTTGACGTAAAAGCAGGTCGTGTTTTCGGTAACGCAGGTCTATAAAAAGAAGGTATTTTCTTAAGGTTCTCATTCGACTTTTTTGAAGTATTTTGATGCTCTAAAGTGAATTTTGGACAAAACGAAAATTTCCATCATGTCAGTTTTTGTCTACTACCTCTTTTATCCCCTAAAAATGGCAAAAAAGGTCCCATCCTAAGGTTCTGATCTAACTTTTCTGAAGTATGTTGATGCGCTGAAGCCAATTTTGGACAAAAAAAATTATCGTGTCAGTTTCCCTCTACCACCCCCTTTTATCTCCTAGGGGTAAAAAAAATTGTATCAAAACCTTAGGACAAGACCTTTTTTTTTGTCCTCTTTAGGGGAAAAGGGATGGTAGAGAAAAGCCGACACGATAGAAATATTTTTTGTCCAAATTTGGCTTCAGCGTGTCAAAATACTTCAGAAAAGTTAGCTCAGAACCTTAGGACAAACAAAACCATATTTTTGCCCCTTTTAGGTGTGGTGGATGAAAACTGACATGATAGAAATTTTTTTTGCCCAAAGGCTTTAGCTTGTCAAAATGCCTCAGAAAATTTAAACGACGAGAACCTTAGGACAACTTTTTTTCGTAGATCTGTGTAATTAATCATGCGTAAATGTTCTAATGCAGATTCTAGATTTATAATAAGTATTATATCCAAATAATTTCAAACTAGGACACCCAAGTATTGACTTTTCCTAACAAAAGTAAATGCACAATATAAGAGATATATTTCATGATATTGGGATCCAGATTCAATGTATGTAGATGCATTTACTTGTAATTGGGATGGGGAATATGTCTCTTAGGGTGGTCCAGATTTATAGGGCTTTTCTTTCTTTTTTAATTGACTGTCTCACCTCTTAAAATAATTCCAAATCGAAAAATGAAAAGTCTTATAAAATTTATACCCGTGATACGTGCCTCAGTGACGTTATTTTGGAGGTTGATGCAGACAAATTTACAGATAATCAGTATATTGCCAAATGGTAAAAAATATGTCTTCTAAATAAAGGGGACAATCAAAATACATGGTATTAAACAGGGAAGAAATAGAAACTACAAAAACTTATAAAACATTAAACATTCGCCTTTTTGCTGCTGTCTGGAAACCTTCTCCTAGAGTAGTCCTTTACCACTTGTAGCAGAAACTGTTTTTGGTAGTCTTTCTTAGTTAAAACTTTCTTAACGACTCTACGGGCCTAACTTCTCTTTTGGCCGTGTCATTAACAACTTTAAGGTCCTGAAAGATCAGCAGACCTGTTTGAAAATCTTCTAGAGATCCTAAGTAAAAGGATTTCGTTTCAAGAATTTCCAGGAAATTTTAAATCGTTTAAAAAAATGGTGCAGTATTTTTTGAAGCGTCTGATTGATGTTATATATCAACTTCTCTTTTTGTACTGCAACACGTTTTATACAATAAAAGTTTCCTCACTGTCCTTATCGCACTACATCACTTTGAAGCTCAATTCTTGTGTCTTATGGAATATTGTGATAAGAAAATACCAGTACAATTGATCCATCAGCCAGCAAGAACAACAAACCTTGTTTAAAACTTCACTTGATAGAACCTTTTGCATGTTTCTATAAGAGTACAAATCCTTAAGAACATTGACATCTTGAGGTGGAATTTTAGCTACCACTAAGGAACAAAATCAGGCCTATACGTATTAACGTATAAGAAAAATACAAGCATCCCTAATACCATTTATTTTATGGGACGCCAGACTGAACTGACTCCTGAAGAGAAATATCTTTAAGTAATAAGCGATTTTTTCGTCCATCTAAACTTATTGAAGGCACCTGAAATACGAAACTATATTGTCTGGATGGTTGACCGTCGAGAAATATCACTACAGGATGATACAGTCCTAGGTAACACAGCCACAAAAAAAAAAAGTTCAAAGCAGCGAACCAGACCCATGTATCCCTATGTATTTTCGGTCGCTGAATCCAAATCCGGGGTCAAGAAAAACCGTACACCCCCAAAATCATTAGCTAGAGCCAAAAAACACCCCTGAAATGGGATAAAAACAGGATTAAGCTACCAGAATAGTTGTTACGTCTTAATAAATCGAATTATACAAATAGAAATGATATGAAACACACCCCCGGGGAGGGGCGAAAACTAGCCCCCATATATAAAAGAATCGATCCAAAACGACAGTGACTTCTAAAAAAGCTCGAAATGTCTAAGTTTTGTTAAAGTGTTAATAAACTACATCAGGTCCAACGTAATCTTCATAAACTGCCCCTATATGAATGAGAACAACCACTCTTAAGTTCAAAGGACACGAGAAAAACAAGAAAAAACGTAAAATCCAACAGGATTTCTGTGTTCATAGATGCTGAAATTGCGTAGTACTCTAAAATAGAACCAGAAACTTACGTACCATCAACATCCTACACTGTCAACCCTCAGAGGGTGTGAAAACTACCCCCTATGTAAGATTTAACTATAAAAAGTTACAGTAACTTCTATAAAAATTGGAAACATCTGCGTTGTGTGGAAGAGAGAAGAAACTAGACTATGTTCGACGATGTGCTTGAAAACCACCCCCACGGGGTTGCGATATACTACTCCTCTATCTGTAGGATACAGAACAGAGAGAAACTATATCTATATTATAGATGCTATGATTGGCAAAAATCGCGTTGCACACTTAGAGTTTGAAACTCATGTCCTACAAATGTTATTAACACCCCCAGAAAGGATGTAAACTACCGTAATTCAAGATGTAACGAAAAAACTATACTGTTGCTTATTCGTTTCATTTCCATAGTTTTTTTTATAGGGGTGGCGTCTCTCAACCCCGTGGGGGTGGTTTTCAAGCACAGCGTCGAACATAGTCTAGTTTCTTCTCTCTTCCACACAACGCAGGTGTTTCGAATTTTTATAGAAGTCACTGTAACTTTTTATAGTCAAACCTTACATAGGGGGTAGTTTTCACACCCTCTGAGGGTTGACACTGTGGAATGTTGATGGTACGTAAGTTTCTAATTCTATTTTAGAGTACTACGCAGTTTCAGCCAATCATAACATCCATGAAAATAGAAATCCTGTTGCATTTTACATTTTTCTTGTTTTTCTCGTGTCCTTTAAACTTGGGGGTAGTTGTTCTCAACTCTATAGGGGCAGTTTATGAAGATTACGTCGGGCCTGATGCAGTTTCTTATCACTTTAACGAAACTTAGACATTTTGAGCTTTTTCAGCAGTCATTGCTGTTTTGGATCGATTTTTTTATATAAGGGGGCTAGTTTTCGCCCCTCCCTGGGGGTGTGTTTCGTATCTATCATATGTACGCTGCTGTTTAACCTTAATTTGTATAATTCGATTGATTAAGATGTAACAACTATTCTCGTAGCTTAATATTCTTTTTATCCCATTTCAGGGGTGTTTTTTGGCTCTAGCTAATGATTTTGGGGGTGTACGATTTTTTTTTGACCCCGGATTCGGATTCAGCGACTGAAAATACATAGGAATACATGGGTCTGGTTCGCTGCTTTGACCTTTTTTGTTTTGTGGGGCTGTGAATTGACGAGAACTGCAAGATATAATCACAATCATCTCCAATCGTGCTGCTCATGTATGCATCTTGGATTACAGGTTCATAATGTAATAAATTAATTTCAGACCATGCTTTTTGAAAGCGCTTGAACAGACTATATCTGGCCCAGATGAGGAACCAATACAAACTTCATAAGCGCACATTAACACCAACTCTGATGACGACCGGTTAGAGAACCCACTGACCTCTATATATTAAATGGATAGCCTATACCATAGGGATGCGCGTGAAATTTTAGCCAAAATTGAAGAATTCAATAAAGGCGAAAGTCGTCTGCTACGGGGCTTTACGTCTTGCGCAGTATACCTGTTTTTAGTTCTGAAGTTAGCAACACGTTGATGGCAATGCGTTGCTAACAAAGCAGTCCGGCAACGATCAGGTAGGAAATAAGTTTTGAGACATTATCGGAAAAATAAATCTATGATAAATACATGATTGTCTCAAAACTTATTTCCGTTGCCAAAAATTACTTGACAACGTGAAGTTGGCAACGTGTTTCCAGCAACGAGTTCACGAAGTTCACTCTTCCTACTGCGCAAACTCGGCAGCCCCGTGCGCAAATTGTATTTGTACCATTTTTCAGCTCACACATCGGCTATCCATTTAATATATAGAGGTCAGTGAGAGAACCCCGCTCTGAGAGCTAAAACAACTTGGGCGCACCTACAGAGCTACATATGACTTGCTGATATACAGAGACAATCAATCACGGTTATTATAGATTGTATTCTATTTTCACATTATTCGCGTACATAGAAGCCCAAAAACTATTTTACGACTACACAAATAACACTAAGAAAAACATGTAATTTTGAACGTTACAGCATTTTTTAAAAAATTGTACAATCGGCGCGGCGTCAGCTTAAAATCACCACCGTTTGAGATGCTCCTTTTCTAACACGCCCCACTACAAATACTTAAATTTGGTATTTTAGGTCAGAGTGGGGACTGACATTGTACGGTATAAGAGGACCAGAAATCCTGGAATTATGCAAGTGAACATTTCTTATTTCATTTAATTTCTATTTTTACTCTTCAATTATCTGATTGCGGGACGTATCCAATATTCAGTAGAATAAATAAAACTAATCTGATTATGCTTGCAGTATAAAAAGGCAATACATATCATATAACTGACTATAGAAGTAATATAGGGTGAAAACCTAAATACCTATTATTTCTGCTTACATCATTGTTAAAAATTATTATTTTGGATAATCAACAGATAACTTTCAAAGAAAAACATTCGTTTCTTTCATATACCATTGGTGCAAGTCTGACCAAAATAGAAGATCAACAAGAGCTCCCCCTACGAAACGACTTTTCGACTTCTTTCTTACTGTAGCTAACATTCAGCATAAAAAACAATAACCAACTACTCTTTCTATATATTGATGATTCAAGTCTGATCATGCCAATATGGTATAAAAAGCCTCCTTTACGAGGAATTCTTTCTAGTATCTCTAGGCCTACCTAGAGGATACTACATCACAATCAAACATTTGTTACATTTCAAATGGTATATGAAAGAAACGCATGTTTTTCTTTGAATATATCTAAAATACAGAACTTAAGGCTAATAACTCATCCCCATCTAATAAAACTAAGAAAAATATGACGTCAGTCCCTACTCTGACCTAAAATACCGAATTTCATTATTTGTAGTGGGGCGTGTTAGAAAAGGATCATCTCAAACGATGGTGATTTTAAGCTGAAATCGATTGTACTTAGTGACGCACGGTTTCTCATCATTTGATTTATCTGAGGTTTTGCTAGACTCTATATGACTATAAAAGGAAGGAATTAAGGGGGAGACAATTAGAATTTCAGACTTCATAAAAAAGGACCACCCTAATATCTAGGTTTTTCCCATATTTTCAATTGTGGTAAAAGTTATCCACAAAATGACAGAAGAAAAAGCAAAATGCTTTCTTATTTTACTTCTCTGGAAAAGCCAACCTTAGTTTTCATTATTCTTAAGAATTACACAGCCACACAAAAAAAAAAAGTTCTGTGCAGCGAACCAAATTATATGGATATGGTGTATTTTTCGACTCTAAATCCGAATCCGTGGTCCAAAAAAAATCTGTCGTGTCAGTTTTGTTTTTTAATCAAAAACATCCCTTAAAATGGTGCAGAATCATAGAAATAATCTAATAACTCTTAATGAAGTGTGAAAAATGGTAGATATTTTGTAGTCGAGAGTAGAGAATATAAATTCGAGCCACAGTAAGCTATTTCTATAAATTAAACTGAAATCCGCCCTTATGGGGCGTGAAAATTACCGCTAAAACTCAACAGACGCAGGTGAGTGTGAATAACATGTGCAAAGGCCAAATTTTTGAATATCTTGCAAAATATTTGACAACAACCAGCCATAACTCTCGAGGTAGAGAATCAACCCTATGGAGGGTTACAACTACCCCCACCCCTCATGGGTTGCAAAACGGAAAAAAAAATTGAGGCTTTTGTAGTTTTAAGCAGGGTGAACAAATATGGAGTGAGTTCGTTCCAACCACCGACACATGACTAGAGCCTACCCTTAGTAAGAGCTACCCCCATGCTCAAATGATGCATATAGGTGCTATTGAAATTCGTAAAGGGTCAAATACTTGTAACTCATCTTGCCAAATATACAAATCTGGTACAACAACCACCCAATCTTAATAAGGTTGAAAATTATCCCTAGGGGGTGGCGGAGGTAAAACTACCCCCACAGACGGACGGATTTCATTACTTCTAATATCCTGGAACAAAATTCATTCATTTGTAGTTTTAGGCAGGGTAGATAAAAATGGAGTAAATTCATACATTAAGCATTAACCAGTTGTGGTTTATTTATTATACCATACCTGCTTATTCAACTGTTTATCTAAACATTTATCAACTCATCTATCTTTTATTCTGTGTAAAGCTATTCTTTTTCCTATGTATATAATACATTTGACCATCAATCCAAATACTTTCTTTTCTTATAATTTTTTCTCTCTTATCTTCAAAATATCTTTTTCGTGGTTTTCTTTTCCTTTTCTTAGTCGTAGATATAGGATATATCTCTTCAGTGACCATTGTTTTCTATGCATGTAAGCTATATACCTAAATTAACTAAATTTCCGTCTATCTATTTGCGTCCGTATGTGGGGGGCAGTTTTTACCCTCACCTCAACACGGTTGATTTTCAACCTTATTAAAAAGATTGGGTGGTTGTACCAGATTTATATATTTGGCACAATGAGCTACAAGTATTTGACCATTCCCGCATTTTAATATAACATGTAACATTTTAGCATAGGGGTAGCTCTTACCACCCTTTAAGGGTAGTCTCTAGTCATGTATTGGTGGTTGGAATGAATTTACTCCATATTTGTTCACCCTGCCTGAATATTTTTTCCCGTTTTGAAACCTATGAGGAATGGGGATAGTTTTAACCCTCCATAGGATTGAATCTCTACCCTTTGAGAGCAATGGCTGGTTGTCGCACCAGAGTAAAATATTTTGCACTAAGACATACAAAAATTTGGCCTCTGTACATGTTATTTACACTCACCTGCGTCTCTTGAGTTTTAGCGGTAGTTTCCACTCCCCCATAAGGGCGGATTTCGGTTTAATTTATAGAAATTGCTTACTATGGCTCGAATTTATATTCTCTACTCTCGATTACAAAACATCTACCATTTTTCACACTCCATTAAGGGTTATTACATTATTTCTATGATTTTACACCATTTTAGGGGATGTTTTTGGCTAAGAAACAAAACTGACACGATAGATTCTTTTTTTGACCACGGATTCGGATTCGGCGTCGAAAAATACATACATATAATTTGGGCCGCTGCACAGAACTTTTTTTTTTGTGTGTGGCTGTGTTATCAAAGAAATATCTATTTTTTTTTTAAACCAAAACACTACTTAATTTGCTCTCTTTTTAGTGATCCACGCTCTCATTAAAAAAACCTTTCTCTGATGGTCGGGAAAGTACCAGGAAGTCTTTTCTCTCTAGGAATTTCCCAGAAGTTGGAATGGAAACTACCATTAACTCAATGACATATAAAACATTGTAGTAAACAATTATACATTATTAAAAAAATTGGTGGAGGTATTTTGTATAGATAATAAGCTTAAACCCTACAATTCTTCCAATATATCAAGCGTTCCTCGTCACCGCTGCAAATATGAGGGCGTTATAAAGTAAAAACTCAAAATTGCTAATTCCGTTTACGCACATAGAACACTTAAGTTGGTATACGTGATGTGCTCCTACAACTTTATTTACATGATATATTGACACACGTTGCTTCAAATAACTCGGCTTACTTATTATCACGTTGTCATTTTGTTGTGCGTTTAAATAATTTTGTTTTAGTTTATTGATTTGACAAGGTTTAGCTAGTGTAATTTTCAATATTAATATGACTCTGAATAATTAAACCATGTAAACGTAGTAAAACTGCTGTATCAGTTTGCGAATGACATTCAGTGCTTGATATGTTGGAACTACTATTAATTAAGTTTTCTAGTTTAATTTTTTAATACTTTATTTAAGTACGGTTCTTTATATGCGGCAATTAATTCTTTCAAATCTGCTTTAAGTTTACTTCATTAACATAAAGATTATAAAAAAAACTAAATAAAAATATAAAAAAAAATAAAAAAAACTTTTAAAAGGATTATATGAATTAAAGCTCCAGTGCCTCTAGATAAGGGACTATCTGGGAACAGCGCCTCGAGAAACTGTATCCATTAGTATCTGTTAATTGATAACGACTGTCTCCTAAAGTAATTGACTTGTTGAACCTTAACACAAATTAAATTATCAGATCCTCTGATAAAAATAACAATTTCTGAAAGAATTAAAACATCGAACCTCAACTTCTGCTAAGATTTCAATTTTTTAAATTAAAGCCATATTTGTAAGCTTTCTATATAAAGACATCTTATATAGTGGAACGGATAGAACGTCGTAGCTCATTAAAAATATTTTCGGAGTAGAAAGATATGGGATAAAAACCATCTTGTTCAGAAATGTTTAACGCATCAGAATCTCTTTTTACGAAAATTTTGGGTGGTACTGAAAAAAAATATGAGCGATTGAGTCTTGAAAATGTCTATTTTCGTACGGGCCTCCTCCGCAAACTGAAGTTTTTTTTTCTCCTTAGCCAAGTAACATAAATTACTAATTTTTGTTTCACTGATGTACTATTGGGTATGAAACGAGTATATAATTTTTAATCTAGAAAGCACCTTCAATTTTAGTTGTAGTTGTTTTTTTTTCCGAGCGGAACACGGCAGAATTGAGAAAGTTCCGACTTCAGTAGTGCTTAACTTTTTTTTCACGATATGAATTTCAATTTTTTTACTATGTTTGGCTGAATTGAAGCAATACCAACATATGCCCTCGCATAACATATGGTCGCGTTTCAAAAATAAAGTTTTTAGAGCCATTTTTATAACGTCGTGTCTGGCGAGCTGTTCTCACTGGGAGTGCGAGAGAGAGCGAATTATCGACTATGGACGCGCATTGGAAAAGGAGCGCATTATATTACTACTGCGGTTTCTATACAGGGTGTAACGCAAATTACCCGAAAAATTTTAACCATGCATGCACCTTTAAATAAGAAGCCGACTTCTTAAAAAAAAATTAATAAAAGTCCAACACAGAAAAAGATACACATTGTTAAAGTTACAAATTGATGAAAATGATAATTTATTGAACTTTATTGAAGGACTGTTGTATTAAAAAAAAAATTAAAAAAAAATTTTAATTTTAAATAGTAGGGTTAGTTTAACATTTCCAATAAATTATCATTTTCATGAATTTGTAACTTTAACAATGCATATCTTTTTCTGTGTTGGACTTATATTAATTTTTTTTTTATGAAGTCGACTTCTTATTTAAAGGTGCATGTGTGGTCAAAATTTTTCGGGTAAGTTGCGTTACATATGTATAATTCAACTGACATATTATTCGCAACCAGTGCAGTGCAGTGTCTTGACTTGATCAGTACATGCTTTGACAGGTTCAGACTCAACGAGTTCATTTTATAAAATTGGTAAGAAAACAGTGTTTGACACTTTAATAAAAACACCTGAAATATTCGAAAGTTTACAATTTTTTGAAGTGCTGCCAACAAATCAAGCTGTTGACGCTGCGAAATTTTGTACAAAAATTGTACAAACAAAACAGTTGCACAAGCTTGGACGAGCTTCGTTATAACATGACGATGAAAACCAAGAAATCCTCAGCAGAACTTCCTTCGACTGAAGACGCGTTTTTGCAACACGTTTTAAGATATATAATGTATTTATCAACGTGACCATATTATATTGCAAAAATCAATCTTACAGGTGTCTACTTCAAACCAAGATTTGGAAAAACAGTCACATTCCTATTGCGGAGGAACTTGATATATTTTCGTATGGTTGGCAGAAGTATGAAAATGTATTGAAACCCGTGTGGACGACGAAAGCTGTCATACCAGATGGAATATTTACTATAAAGATAAGACATGCTCTACTCAGAAATGTGACTGTTTCAAAGAGAATATTAAATGCTCTGAACTGTGCAAATGTAAAGAATGCAAAAATGCTGATATCGAGCCCCAATATGATTCAGACTTTTAGTTTTGCACTATATATTGTTTTATGTTATGTGTTATGTAAAACCTTCTTTCATCGTTCGATTTGTGTTTTCTCCGTTCAGTATTATTATTACTACTATTACCATACCTACTTGTACAAATATTAATAGATAATATATATAATATATAACAAATAATATTTTCAGTTCTCAAATTTCCCCTTGACATTGTGTTCAGTTGAGAATCAAAAGGTTATTTTAGTGTACATTTGCGGTTCTAATAATTATTGCACAGGAGGTTTCAATTATTTCTACCCCAAAAACATTTCATTTTTAAAAATAACCCGGCCGTGAGTTCCACAATATTTATATTTATAATGCGCTCCTTTTCCAATGCGCGTCCGTGGTAGTGATGGGCATAACCGATTAATTTCAATAACCGAATACTAGGTATTCAAGTGATTTCAATAACCGGATAATCATTAGTATTGGTCACTTGAATGCTATGCATAACTTACAAGGCTATTTAACAATTTTTGCTCAAATTCCGATTCATACAAATTTTTTTAAAAGTTCCTTGGGAATATCAATCAATCAATTAATTTTTGGTAAAAATGTGTACAGGATAAAATGATTCTTTATAAAATTGCACATAGTTTGATTATTTCTTGATATAATAAATATAAATAAAATAATATTATAAATAATAGGTAAGTAAATGTATACTGATTACTACATCAATCGGTTCGAATTCACATACCTAATACTTATTTTAGAAACGTATGTTAGTAATGAGGTTCACTCGTTTATTATACGATACGAGTTAACATTTAATTTATTTGTGAGAGAGTGATGAGTTATATGACTACTTCAAAAACTGTTTAACATTCGGTTATTTTTCACTTGAGTACTCGTCGACAATAACCGAGTAATGCAGGTTATTTCAATAACCTGATAACCGGTTATTTTTCACTCGAGTGATCCCATCACTAGTCCGTAGTCGATAATTCGCTCTCTCTCGCACTCCCAGTGAGGAGAACATCTCGCCAGACACGACGTTATAAAAATGGCTCTAAAAACTTTATTTTTGAAACGCGACCATATGTTATGCGAGGGCATATGTTGGTATTGCTTCAATTCAGCCAAACATAGTAAAACAATTGAAATTCATATCGTGAAAAAAAAAGTTAAGCACTACTGAAGTCGGAACTTTCTCAATTCTGCCGTGTTCCGCTCGGAAAAAAATAACTACAACTAAAATTGAAGGTGCTTTCTACATTAAAAATTATTTACTCGTTCCATACCCAATAGTACATCAGTGAAACAAAAATTAGTAATTTGCGTTACTTGGCTATGGAGAAAAAAAAAAAACATCAGTTTGCGGAGGAGGCCCGTACGAAAATAGACATTTTCAAGATTCAATCGCTCATATTTTTTTTCAGTACCACCCAAAATTTTCGTAAAAAGAGATTCTGATGCGTCAAACATTTCTGAACAAGATGGTTTTTATCCCATATCTTTCTACTCCGAAAATATTTTTAATGAGCTACGACGTTCTATCCGTTCCACTAATAAGGAAAACTGCAGGTTAGTCCAGAAAATCTTAAATATTTCATCGATTTTAGAATAGACCTGAAGTTTGAGGAAAATATTTTATAGAGGAAGCACTGGAGAACCAAACATAATTAGCATAAAAAAATTAACAAGTAGCTTATAGTCTTTATTTCTAAAAAAATTATGTATTATTATTATTATTATTACTGTATTTTGTAACCATTTACGTAATATAACATATACTAAGTATATTTAGACGTTTTGACTTAAGAAAAATTCAGATGTTAAAATAAAATTGAATTAAGTACATGGTACCTGTATTTCAAAATAGGAGTTTAACTAAGAGCAGTTTTACGTAGGTACTACAGTTAATATTCTTCAGCATCCGATCAGATTTCAGATTTCCCTCGAGATTTATACGCACGATGCCACGACATAGCCTTACTAGCGGATTATGTCCAAGAAATATCACAAAAATGTTATTCCTTCAAACTGGGCGATAGTCCGCTAATCTGCAACACAACCCAAATCAATGCCCCATTCTTGATCAAACATTCCCTGCCATACCAGGCGTTGCCTATCTTCCGTCAACCTTTTATCCGCACTTTCTCCTGCGATAACTTCTTTATCACCCTGTACTACACTTTTTCTCAACTTTCTACTTTTAATCTTATCTTTTCTTCTTTCCGGAAATTTTATGGTGTAGAAGCTAAATAAAGTGGCCACAAAAACTGTGACAAAATAATTATGAAAAAAAATTTAATCACCTTCAAAAAAGTCACTAAAAATTATGAAATAAATTTTCACCGTCGTCACCCAGTTAAGTGAACCTTATTATCTAATATCGATGTTGAGGTCCGTGTATAAATGAATAAATCCCAAATTCATTTTTAACCGAGTTCAATATCGATATTAGATAATAAGGTTCAATTAACTTGGGTGATGGTGAAATTTTATATTATAATTTTTGGCGACCTTTTTTAAGGCGGTTCAATATTTTTTTTCAAAACATTTTTATTACACCATATTTTAATTTATTGTGTCATACATTTAAGTCATCAATAGTTGAATAGAGCTTACAATCATCAGTGATTTGCAGAGTGATATTTTGATGACAAAGTTAATAATCATTTATAAACATGAATAATACAGGCCCAAATACAGACCCCTGTGGAATACCAGTCGTTGTTGTTATTTTGGCAGTCTTAAAGTCTCTATGTTGTATAGTAACTTTCTTATCATACAGGTAAGAATAAAAAAAGGTAGCAAATATGAATAACGTTAATTTCAAACTTTTTTTTTGTTTTAATAGGTAGAACCAAGAAAAAACGACAATTTGTGTAAGAATTTTGCAACTTAATATATGTATTAGTAGTCCCTAAGAAATCATTTTCAGAGGAGCGCTACCCTCAGTACCATTTGGATTCAATATGGCGGAGGATTTTATTAATTATTTAAACTACTCTTTTGGAGAATCAACTTTTTGTTGAATTAATCTTATACAAAGTTGTTGAACTTTTTACGACGAACAAACAAGTATTGTACATATTTTCCTGTTCAAATTTAAATAAAAGCCCTATTTAATAAAATTATTTTGTACTTTTTCCACAGAATTATATATTTTATGTACTTTGTATTAGTCTTAACAAAAGTTTAAGTTGTGATTTAAATTGAAATTTTGTTAAAAGCTCATATAATAAATACTGCAATAGTAATTATGTAACATCTTTATTTTATCATAAATCTACCAACCAAACATTTTTTTTACTAAAAACAAAGAAATTTTTTTCACATCTTTGTTTTCAATTTTGCATTTGTCTTGCTATTATGGTGCTGATATCATACTCGTATTGATGTGTGTTACCTTAAGTAAGTTTGAAATAAATATTTGCTGACACCAATTTTTAAAACAAAGTTATTTTATTCCGACGGTTATGCCTGCAGAGCTAAAGCATAATAATGGTGTTGATAATAGAAATAGTAATAATAGAAATAGAGTAGAAATAGAGGTGGGGGTAGAAGTAGAATCAGAAGCAGAAGTAGAGGTAGAAATAGAAAGTGAAATAAAAAAAATTATTTACCAAAAACTTATTACGAGAACAGAAAAGTTTTTGTCAATTATTCAGAAAATACATTCTTAAAAAACTAATTAATTACAAAATGAATATGCAGCTAACAAACAAAAGAGTATGCATAAAGCATGAAATACATATGTATATACAATACACACATAATACGTTGTTTTTTAGGTTTACGCGGGTGCTGAATAGAGTGTTGTTGTATTTCCAGATGTTTTCTCGTGTAGTTGACAGACTTCTGCCAGAACTACGACGGAAACACCCGGAAATACAACACTCCAATACACACATAAATATATATGTAAGATACACTTAAGAGCCAATTATACATTCTTTTTGCTCTACAAAATTCGTCAATTTAGTAATTTATAGATATACAGGATGTCCCACTTAAAATTCCCGGTGCCATTTTCTCGATAAATAAAAGACATATTTGAATTCTGGAAAAGGCGTTCACTAGAATATATAAATGATATCAGGTTTTGAGTAAAAACGGTCATTTTACAAATTGAGATATAGATGGCGTCGCGATGCAAAGAAATTATTTGATCCTTTGGGACATTTTTCATCCTCTGGCTGATTTAGATGGTAATGAAACATATTTATTTCAAAACACAAAATAACTTTTTTTTTGAAGTAACTGCTATTTGGAAATTAAAGATTTTAACATTTCTGTTTATTGTGTATTGTCCAATTTTTGCATCATGTTTCTGTTGTATGTTCGACTAAATTTTAAACTGTAAATTGTAAACATATGGAAAAAAAAATTGTTACTTGAAAAATTACATTGAAGTTTAAATATCTCGAAAACTCGACTCGATTTTTCGAAAATAGCTTATATTAAAAAAGTTGCTTAGAATATAATTCTCCATCTTATGCACCTCATTCCATTGTTCCTAGGATCGAACAATTTATTTGCATCGCAACGCCATCTGTACCTCAATGTGTACATTAACCATTTTTACTCAAAACTGAAGTCTAGTGGATACCTTCTGCAGAATTCAAATATCGCTTTTGGTTATCGAGAAAATAGCGCCGGGAGTTTTAAGTGGGACACCCTGTATATACAAAGTAGTGTTATAATTCTTTTATTTCGATACGTGTGTCGATAAGACTAACTGTAAGGTAAATTAAACATAATTCTGATAAGCCTTTCTTGCATAACGAATGCTCTATTAACTTCCGCCGCCTGTCTCCAGGTGATAATATTGTAGCTAAGAGTTGTGTATACGAAAGAGTAATATGACGTAATTAAACTACTCTAAATGACTTCTTTTTTAATATTTGATGCCGCAAATGCACTTCTAGTTACTTTTTAGCAAAGACCATCTATATGGCTGGAGAAATCAAGTGCTGATTTTATTTAATTTTTCCTAAAAACTTCGTTTTGTTGCTTGTTTCATCACGGCTAATTTTAGGAATAGTTTTTGGTAATGATGTTAATTATAATAACAGTAATCATTATCAAATACCTAACACGTGTATATTTTAAGGTTCAAAGGCATCACCCTCAGAGAGTGGCAATTCATATGAAGAAATGGAGGATTCTTTCGACACTATTGTTGAACCACAAATAATGAAAGAAATAATGGAGGACATAAAAACACTCCTTGGAGAAGAAAAAACCCCATCCAACTTAGTAGAACCTCAATTTCATGAGGAAATTAGTAACAGGTGGAACGCTATTTTAAAATGTGGGTTAAATAAGGAAATGCGGAAAACGCTTCTGGAGAAGTACCCCATAAGTAATAACTGCCCATTGTGGAAAGCTCCAATACTAAATGGGAAGATCAAGAAAATGGTTCCCAAGGGCGCACTCAACCAAGAACATTTTTTTACTAGACTTCAGAATACAATTGGAGCAGTGTTGACAGCAATCGGTACCTCAATAAATCAAATGTTACTTGAACGAGAAAAGGATAATATAGCTCTACAAAACTTAATTGATGTTGGCTGGTTACTAACCGATGTACTACATAGCTTGTCGTCATCCAGGAGACACTTCATTTTAAAACAACTCGATCCAAATTTGAAAAGTGTCATTCGAGAGTCCCCAATAACTAATTATTTGTTTGGAGACCAACTATTAGGTGATGGAATAACAAACCAATTAGTGAAAAAGGCGGCACCCGAATTTGCAAAACAGATGAAAAAGATAACATTTACAACTGGTAATTTACAGTTTAAACGAGGAGCCTACAAAGTACGTCCCAGAACCGAAGAGAGGAAGAAATGGCATTCCCATCAACGAGCTGCTACATGGAAACAGGACGCCAAAGAGAGGCCATATCAGCAGTACAAGCGAACCAGCCGAGAAAGAAATTATAGGTAAAAACAAAATTAGGGGCTATATTAAAATACTTCCTGTCTGAATGGAAAACTATCATATTCCGTTTACTAGAAAACCCTTTCAAAAATCTATTCGTTTTAGAATACTTCTAAATCTGAAAAAAATAGTTTTATAGTGGAGAATATTAATTTAATTTTAAGCAGCAGCAATTTTATGGTTGTGATTTTTTGTAGGTATATAATAACAAGTGCTATGAGAAGTTTTGGATTAAACTGGTCCATTGCTTCTTGTAAAATTTAAACAATTTTTGTTTCAACATTGTAATATGTTGCTGATTTTCTTTTTACCTTGGGTCCTGGTAATCGCATCGGAAAAATAAAAATACTAAATTGTTCGCAATTAAATTTTGAATAAACTACTTGTGAAAAAACTTTTTGATAATTTGTAAAAAAAATAGACTGCTAAAAATCAACTATTTTGAATAATTTAAGAAACATACCCTAATAATGCATCAATTTTAAGGTAAATTGGTGAAACTACATCCTTTATTGAACCCTCTACCAAGTTTTAGTGCAACATATTTATTTAGATGGCTAAGAAAAATTCGAAATTTGAATCGCTTATTGTTTAAGTGCATGACTCGCAGGAGGAATTTTTTTTTTTCAAAATGTAGGTTTTTACATGTATTTTACAATAGTATTAACACACAAAAAATGTATCTTCATTTAAACCGTTTTTTTTAATTTGCTTACAATTTTCAAAATTATAGTCAATTTTTGCGACTAGGACACTTATACTTAAACAAATCGATATTTCTTCTTGGAATTTGAAATGGTTATCTTTCAATGCTTATATTTTTATCTCTGCTATTTGAAAATTATCCAATACTGCACTTTTTAAAATTACAATGGATGAAGAGGCTTTGAGAACATAACACACATTTTCATTTTTTCAAAAATTTTTATCGCGAAAAGGGAAAATTAACCTAACCTGACCAACTATCCTTGTGTCCATATAAACAGCTTGGTATAACTTTTAATATTAGTGATACAATAAAAAAAATGTACCGCGATCAGGAACCAGTTATGTCGCATCCTGAAACAAAAACCAATAGTCATCTTACATACTGAGGCTATCTGATGACAACAGTCTGCTTTGTAAAACCATAATATTACGTTTAAACCTATTTGGCGACTTTCGGATCTTTAACATAATCTCTAAAAACCGGAGTTTCGGACTTCCTTACACTATCCTTTAACGATTATGCTTCTGGATTGTTTTCAACTGATTGAGATAAAAATATAAGTAGTGAAGAATAATCTGTAGAAATATTAAGAAAAAATATCATTTTTTTTTATTTACGTGTGACTTAGACGCAAAGCTGACATCTCGGCTCCAAATGAAAGTAGATCATTATTCTTTTAGGAAAATGTTGGCCATCTCATCTATTTTCATACCGTTTTTGCTTTTATAAAAAATCCACATAGTTATTATGCTCTTCGCAAAAACGAAGAGTATATTGTATTTGATCGGCACATTTCTAAAATCGTAAATATCGCTCGTAGAGAAAAAATTTTCATATAATTGTGTAAGTGAGCGAATTCTGAACAACTTTCAAAATGTCCGTCTGTCCGTCCGTCTGTCCGTCTGTCCGTCTGTCCGTCCGTCACGTTTCTTGTAAGCACGATAACTTAAGAAAGAAAAGTCCGATTGTACTGAAATTTAGAAAGTAAGTTAGTGTTAGCTAGAGGAAGAAGCCTATTATTTTTGAAGAAAATCGATCAGTAAATAAAAAAATTATTAATTATTTAATTTTAAAAAAAATATTCTCTAATTTTTGTCGCTTATACTAAAATGGAAATCTCGCGAAATATTATTTCTATAATACATTTTTTTTTGTTTATGAATTTTACTAGTATATATTTCATAGAAGTACGAGTTGAAATATGTATGATTGTCGAAAGATATATAAGTATCACAGACAAGTAACTTTCGTAGCGAGATGTGGTGGCGCAGCCCATGGTGAAAGGAGTTCAGTTTATTTTTTTGAAGTTGACCAGTCCGCTTCGTCCTGTCATTCAACTGTCATGGAGCTGCGCTCCGTGAATGTCTGACAGTATTCGGACACGGGTGTCTGGGATATATTGTAATATATAATAATAATAAAGTTTGATTGTATTATATTGTATTGTTGCTTCGCGTTGCAATCCGTCCCCCTCAAAACCACCTTTCTTACTAGCCTTTCCTTCTACCCTTCTTGACCCCTCGCAGAAATCTATACCGTCTAAGAATTTGCTCTTTGACACCTGCAGCAGGGTTTTTAAGAACATTTTCCCTGCATATTTATTATTACCCTCCCCCCCCCATTTAAACTAAATAAACTAAATAAATTATTGAGATGTGAAATCCCCTGATATGTTTCTCTTTAATATGGTCAAGCTACCTAAGGACCATTCATATTTATACAAACATATTCTGGAAATCTCACTTGCCAAAACACCCGGCCGTTGTGTCACTTTTCGTGTCTAGCTCGCGATCTATGACGCAATGCTATATCTATGATTGTAAAATGAGATAAATGAGATACAAATGAAATGTTAACCTTAGTTAAATAGAATAAAAAATACACAATTTGGCAATTTGGCGATGCAATCCAGAGGTCCCGTGTTCAAATCTCAAACAGGTCGGATATTTTTTTTTTAATTTTTTTTTTCATATAATTTTTTTCACAACAAAGATGGTATCACAAAAGTTAGGATGTCCAAAAACTAACATTATTTACAAGAAAACTGCGAAGAGTATCCTATAGAATGTGTAACAATTATATATAAAAAGCTCAGTAAATTGGCGAAGAGTACGATTTTAGCTTGTTTGAATTTGTATATAATTTTAATTTTAAAAATTATAAACAAATTTAAAAAAAAAAACGGTTTAAATGAAGATATTTTTTTTCTTAATGCCATTGTAAAATATATGTACATGTACATTTTGAAAAAAAAAATATCCTATGAATCGACGCTCTTGAACAATAAGCGAGTGAAATTTCTAAATTTGTTTTTATTTTTATCCGTTTAAATAAATATATTGTTGCAAAATTTGGCAAGAATGTTTAGTTCAATAAAGGGCATAGTTTCGCCAACTTTCGTTAAAATTGATGCAACATTACATTATATTTCTTAAATTATCAAAAAACTGCTATTTTTAGCGTTCATTTTTTTTACAAATTAACAAATTATCAAAAACTACCAAAAAGTTTTTCCACAAGTCTAGATTAACTTTTATTGCAAACAATTTGGTATATATTTTTTTTGGCGATGCGATTACTAGGACCGGAGATAATAAGGAAAATAGTGGAAAATTTCAATATTAAAATATAAATTGTTTAAATGCAATGGATCGATCTAAATCAAAACTTCTCATAGCACTTGTTATACCTATAATAAATTAAAACAATAAAATTGCTGCAGCCAGAGAATTCCTTATTCACCTATTTTGATGCTTAATTTAACTCCATTATTAATATTTATTTTAATATTTAAATTGAGTTATCAAGAGTTTATCCACTAAACAAAACAGGCCTGCGACCAAAAAACTTATTTGGAACTAATAGATGATCTTTATAGACTTTTTGGTGCTGGATCTGGGAAAAATAATGAAAAAATTCCATCACCCTCATTTTTTTTTGCAAATTTCATTTTTTCTGGATGTCGGTATGAAACTTTTAGTTGAAAGGCAGCCTCACACATTTCCCTATTTCTTTTTCTTATTGGAATATGGTTTCATTGAAATGGGAGCAGTGCTGGATTACGATATACGCTAATTCCGCACGTGAGTAAAGCGGCAGATTTTTAGGGGCTAAAGGTAAAATCAGAATAATAAAAATTTGCTCGACTACACATCTTTCACTTATAACTTTGTAACTTGTAACATATGAATGGACATAATTTTTTCCCTAACATTATTTTTAGTATTTGACAATAATAAACAATAAGTTTTGAGAAGTGTATCGTTCTCCTCAGTCCTGGGTAATATATACAT
This sequence comes from Rutpela maculata, assembly GCA_936432065.2. Classification (NCBI taxonomy): domain Eukaryota; kingdom Metazoa; phylum Arthropoda; class Insecta; order Coleoptera; family Cerambycidae; genus Rutpela; species Rutpela maculata. The sequence goes on along the minus strand of OW386286.2, from coordinate 55,003,101 downwards.
AAAAAACGTCAGCGTCTTTGAGTGGAGGTACAACTTGTAGCGCCATTCAAAACGCCGACATTTTTATGTAAAATAATAACATAATATCACCGAGAACTATATTAGGTACATACATATTTATATTTGAGTATTCGTATTGAGGCTACTGATGGTCACTTCATCGAGAGAATCCAGGTGTTACTCACAAGAGGGAAAGTAACAATCTGGGAGCTTTTCATGAAGAGGAAAGGAAGCACAGGGCCATCATTGTGGATTAAATTAATTGAAAATACATTAACAGTGTCTTTCGTTGTAAATTAACTTAATTTGTAGTTATAAAACCTTTTTAAAAATTTTTAAGAAACATCTCTACATTCCAAAATAGCGATATTCATGCCTATTAGGTCCAAAATATTGGGTCGAGTTGCGGAAAAACGGTGGGTGATGAAGAAAAAACTGATGTTGTTTTCGGATTCAGCATCCTTCAAAACTATTAGATCACCCTAAATAATAAAGTTTTCATAAAAAATTTTTTGCAGGCCTGTGTAATTTAAGACAAAGGCAAACATTCTTATTTTACCTTTCTGGTATGATCAACCTTAATTTTCGTTATTTTAAATTCTTTAAAAAAACTCCTATCATATCGAAACCAGAACATTACTTAATTTGATCTCCTTTTAGAGACCTTTACCCGCAGTAGAAGGACCTCTCCCTGGTAATCGGAATAACATCAGACAGTTTCTTCTCTTTAGGAACTTCATAGATATTTGGATGAAAGCTATAATTAATTTAGTAACATAAAACATTGCAATAGTATACTTAGTATTTAAGTAGTGGTATTTTGTTAGATAATAAGGTCAAACACTATTGTGCTTCCAATATATCAAGCATTGTACGTCATCTGTAAATATGCTGACGTCATAAAGTAATCAAAAGTAAATTAATGTACTAGTTCCGTATAGTCCAGTAGAATTAGTAAAAAAAATACTGAAATTTATTGTAATTCGTTTCAGGATGTCACGTGGATTAAACGATAGTTTTATTGATTACGAACATGACCCTGAATTTGGTCCATTTTTTGACCGCCGAAACATTGTTTATTTAACGATTTATTGTTGAAAAATTTAAAAAAATCGACTTTTTAAAGATAACTCAAAGGCCTTTAATGATAGGTTTTTCAATTTGTAGATACTGTTAGAACTTTGAAAAACGGTTAATTTGAGAGATGTTTCGTTTGAAACGCTTGAAAAAAAACCGCGAAAATTTTAGCAATTTGCGAATATTTTTCATTTTTTAACAAAAGAACTTTAGTGCTTGAAACTTTGAAGAAATATGTCTTTTATTACCCCAAAGTTATCCCTAAAATTTCATCAAAAAATTTTAATTGGTTTAAGACATATTCAATTTGTTTATTAAAAACATAATGTAAAATGCAAATTCACCCAGTTCCCGTTGTCGTAGAGGGTTGATCTGGACATCCTTTTTTTTGTTGAGACTTAAACTTTATGTTTTCATTCATGGCAAATCAAATTTGCATTATTTTCAACTTCAAAATGGCGTTTGAAAAAGTATCACATTTTGAGGTTAGGTTTTTTGCTAATAACTTTTAAACAAATTAAGATTTTGCAATATCTTTGTTGCTGGGGGTCTTTTCACACATTTTCAAAAAAAAAATGACTCTGTAGCCTTATTAGAAGCCGAGATGATTTTTTTTTTAATAAATTCGTAAAAAATTTTTCAACAAAAAATAATTGTTTAAACAAATTATTGTTTAATTAGGAAAAAAATCAACATGACAGATATTATTATTTCATCACGCTACCCCAAATTATAAAAAAAAAGTCAAAATCGGAGAAACGGCAAATTTTTGGTTGACGGATTTGAACTCGTCTCGATCATTTTATGAACGTGTTACAGATATGACTCATGCTTCTCGCTCCTGTTCTGACGCAGATTTAAAACTAATTATTATTATCGTTGCAAATTGAATTTTTTCCCCCAAACTCAGCTTTATTACAAAGATAGACTATTAAACTAGTTGTTCGCCAAGTTTCAGCTGTTAATGTACAAATTACGAATTTATTAAAAAAAAAAAATTATCTCGGCTTCTAGTAAGGCTACAGACTCATTTTTTTTTGAAAATGTGTGAAAAACCCCAGTAACAAAGATATCAGAACGATATTGCAAAATCTTCAATTGCTTAAAAGTTATTAGCAAAAAACCTAACCTCAAAATGTGACACTTTTTCAAACGCCATTTTGAAGTTGAAAATAATACAAATTTGATTTACCATTAATGAAAACATAAAGTTTGAGTCTCAACAAAAAAAATGATGTCCAGATCAACCCTCTACGACAACGGGAACTGGGTGAATTTGCATTTTACATTATACATGTTTTTAATAAACAAATTGAATATCTCTTAAACTAATTAAATTTTTTTTTGATGAAATTTTAGAGGTACCTTTGGGGTAATAAAAGACATATTTTTTCAAAGTTTCAAGCACTAAAGTGCTGTTGTTAAAGAATGAAAAATATTTGTAAATTGCGAAAATTTTCGCGGTTTTTTGCAATTATTTAAACAAATTTTCAAGCGTTTTAAACAAAAAACCTCTCAAATTAACCGTTTTTCAAAGTTCTAACAGTATCTACAAATTGAAAACCCTATCTTCAAAAGTCTTTGAGTTATCTTTAAAAAAGTTGATTTTTTGGAATTTTTCAACAATAAATCGTTAAATAAACAATGTTCCAGTGGTCAAAAAGTGGACTAAACTCAGGGTCATGTTCGTAATCAATAAAACCATCGTTTAATCCACGTGGCATCCTGAAACGAATTACAGTATGCATATTTGCTAATTCCACTGGCCTAGTATGCATATACAGAACACTTAAGTTGGCATTGCGCCACATGCCCCTACAAGCTTTGTTTACATGGTATATTGCCACGCATTGCTTCAAGTAACTCGGCTTAGCTACGCTTAATTAAATTTGTATTAGTCTGCTGTTTAATTAGTCAAAACTATATAATTAAGTACCTAAAGCTTAGTTGGTGTTCGTTTCAATATTTATATTGGCGTGGATAATTTGATTAAAACGATTTTATGAAATAACTTTAAAATCAGGTAATTGTAGCAAAACTATGGCGTCAGTTTAGGAGTGACTAGCAACGTTTGATAAATTGAAACCATTATATCAATGATTCTAATTTAATTTTTGAATAGTCTATTCTAGAGTGCTCCTTATTTGCATCAATTAATTCTTTAAATGCCTTATGTTTACTTACTTAACATAAAAACTATAAAAATAAAACTTAAAAAAAAATTGAAGGGATTATAATGATCAAAGGCCCAGTGCCCCTATATAAGAGACTATGTGGAATACCTACCCAGTTCTTCAATGCGTCGAGAAACTGTACCCATATCTCAGCGACTTTTTGTGAAGCTGTAAACATAGGAACTATAAGAAAAACTGAAAGTTAGTCCAGTAAACTGAAACGTTCAATCGGTTTTACAATGGACCAGTAAGTTTAGGAAAAACTTTTATAGAGGGAGCACTGGTAGCGCCACATCATAATTAACATAAACAGGATATGTCCAGTTGCTTGTAATAACATAGTTCTGCGTAATCAATATATGATTATTATATATGTTGTAACTTTTTACGTAAATATAGAAGTATATTTAGACATTTAATCTTAGCAGAAACATGTTCGAATAAAATTAAAATTAAATTACACAGTACTTTTATTACAGTATGTTACTTCAACTGAGTACCGTTTTACGTACTACAGATAATCTTCTAATCTCAGACAGTAGACCCTAGTTGCTGTTTCTAAACATCTACATGTCGTCATGTATTCTTGACGAGGCGATTGTGAAATATAACTGAAAAATTAATCGATTTTCCGGAAGATGAATTTATATTATACGAATAGTCTCCACCTCTCTTAACATAAGCAAATAATAATGTTAACAATATAATAATATTATTTGCTCTTCTCTCATTTCTTTTTCCAGTTTCTAGCAACTTTTTGGGCACAGTTTGAAATAAACTGAAGTTACAAGGTAATGCATGACGAACATATATCAATGCAGGTATAATACCAGAGTTAGAGGAAGTGTTTGTATTTTAAACTTGTAAGTCACACAATGCAGAGCAGTGGAAACTATATGCTGTCATGTTGTTATACAGGATGTCCCAGATTTGTACAGACATAGTCTAGGGGTAGGTAGACCACACTAAGCTAAGTTCAAAATACCCCCCGAACTCACCCTCTAATGATCACCGTTTTCGAGATACGTTTTGTCATTTTTGACCAATAATTCGCCATATTTCTGAAATGGCAGTAAATATTTAGAGAAAATTTGGTGACAATATAATACACTATTAGTCCTATTACATTATAAGCATAAATTACTTGGAAAAATTTCCAGGACCCTAATCAATTTTTTTAATGTTGCTCTTAGTGCTCGATAATATCACCCTGTATATCATTTTTTGAGAAATGTTAGTAAGCGTTAGAAGTGTGCAAAATAATGCTTTAATATTTAATCACACGTTAAATTCTACAAATAATGAAGTCAACTAGCTAACGTCACTATTTTATTAATTTCACTTAAGTATGCTACAGAAGAACTTGTTATCTGTTTTTATGCTTTTTTTAGTTTAAATTTCCATTCGAAACAACACATTACATTATGGCGTGCTAGTAATAAGACTTGTATTAACAGGCACAATTAAAATCAGTTACTAAAGTGAAAATAATATCAAAATATTAAGTAAACAAGATTGTCATTTTTTACATGACAAAATAAAATCAACAAATAATTTATTAAGTAACAAAGCTCACAACGCCTAAATAAAAGAAACAAAATAATTAGCAGAACATACAATTAATTAAAATTACAACATATTTTCAAAATAAACTTCCCCAGCATTAATACATTTTTGAGAACGTTTTAATACATCTCTTACTGACCTGCTAATCATTTCCGAGTTATATCTAATTTAAAGAAAATTTATAATAACTGTTCCCGAGTGTAGAATTCTTCATCGTACACCTCTGACATGAGGTGGCCCCATGAAAAATAGTCCAGAGGTGTAAGATCGGCAGACCTCGGAGCCAGGACCTTCTAAACCAATCCATTTATTGGGGTAATGCTGATTCAGATGATTTCTGACCGGTAAAGAAAAATGGGATCCAGGGCCATCGTGGATTCAAACTACGATGACAACCTATTGGTCGAGAAGGTCCAGTTAAGAGGATATCGAGGTTTCCTGATCTTACACATCTGGATTATTTTTATGGGGTCACCTCAAGTCAGAAGAATTTTACACTCGGGAACAGTTACCAGAATATTTGTTTTTAATACTATCACATAATAGTATTAGAAATAATCTGGAAATTATTAGTAGGTCAGTAAAAATCTTATTAAAGAGTTCTTAAAAATGTATTAATGTTGCAATAGTTCACAATTATCAGTGTACTACAGAATGCTATTTTGAAGTTCAATCTTAATGTCATTTGTAAACTTTATGAATAGCAGAGGTCCAAAAACAGGTCCCTGTGGAATATCAGACGTTATTATTCAGTCTCAAATGGTATGATACCACTAGACGTGCTATACAGCAAGCGGAGGGCAACTAGAATAATTTCCATGAATCGCAAAACGTTTGGCAAAACGTTGTGGATAAGAAGAGAAAACCTCAGTGTTGTATAGTGACATTCCTGTCAGACAGGTAAGAATAAGAGGAGTTAATAAATGTTAATTAAAATAGTTCTTTGGTTTCAAGCATTCGACTTCCTCTTGTCTGAAGACCACGATAAGAGATCCTATCAAAGCATGAAATCCTAAGAAAGTGTGTAAGAATTTTGCAACTTTGATGTATTCAGAAATCATTTTCAAAGGAACGCTATGCTCAGTACCATTTGGATTCAAGTTTTTATGAATTATTTAAAGTACTTTTTTGGCGAATCAACTTTTTGTTAAATTAATCTTATATAAAGTTGTTGTTTTACAACGAAAAAGGTATTCTACATATTTTCATATTTAATAAAATTCTTTTGTACTTTTTCTACAAAATTATTTATTTTATGTACTTATATTAATCTTAACAAAAGCTTAAGTTGTGATTTAAATTAAAATTTTGTTAAAAACTCGTATAATAAATACTGGGATAGTAATTATGTAACATTTATTTTAATAAATTTAAATCCACATAAATCCACCTACCACATTTTTTTTACTAAAAGCAAAGAAATTTTTTTCACACCTTTGTTTTCAATTTTGCATTTGTCTTGCTATTATGGTCCTGACATCATACTCGTATTGGTGTGCGTTACCTTAAGTAAGTTTGAAATAAATATTTGCTGACACCAATTTTTAAAACAAAGTTATTTTATTCCGACGGTTGTGCATGCAGAGCTGAAGCATAATAATGGTGTAGATAATAGAAATATTTATAATAGAAATAGAAATAGAAATGGAAGTAAAAGTAGAAGTAGAAGTAGAAGTAGAAATAGAATTCGAAACAGAGTCAGAATTAGAATCAAAATCAGAAGCAGAAGTAGAAATAGGTAGGAGTAGAAGTAGAATTCGAAACAGAATCAGAATTAGAATCAAAATCAGAAGCAGAAGCAGAAGTAGAAATAGAAATAGAAAAATATATTGACCAAAAACCTATTACGAGAAAAAAAAAGTTTTTGCCAATTATTCAGAAAATACATTCATAAAAAACTAATTAATTACAAAATGAATATGCAATTAACAAATAAAAGAGTATACATAAAATATGAAATATTATATCTATACACAATACACACATAATATGTTGTTTTTTAGGTTTTGGCGGATGTTGGATGGAGTGTTGTTGTACTCCCGGATCTTTTCCCATATAGTAGATAGGCTTCTACCAGAAGCCTATCAAGTACGCGGGAGAACACCCGGAAATATAGCAACACTTAAGGACCAATTATACATTATTTTTTGCTCTACAAAATTTCGTATATATATATATATATATATATATATATATTATATATATATATATATATATATATCCGATTTCATAAACAGTGAGTGTAGCCCACTAAGGCTAGAGGTCGCCGCTCTTGGTACTTGCAAAAAGGCAAGTCGCTATACGTCAGTGACATTTGTCCGACGTATAGTAGCATCTGACCATATGAGAGTTTACCTCTCACCGTCACTCCATATATATATATATATATATATATATATATATATATATATATATATATATATATATATATATATATATATATATATATATATATAAAGTAGTGTTATAATTCTTTTATTTCGATATGTGTCTCGATAAGAATGTCTGTAGGGTAAATTAAACTTAATTCTGATAATCCTTTCTTGCATAACGAATGCTCTATTAACTTCCGCCCCCTGTCCTCAGGTGATAATATTATAGTTAAGAGTTGTGTATTTGAGAGAGAAATATGTCATAATTAAACTGCTCTCATTGACTCCTTTTTTAATATTGAATGCCGCAAATATACTTCTAGTTAGATTTGAGCAAAGACCATCTATATGGCTGAAGCAATTAAGTATTGATTCTATGAGAGTTCCTAAAAACTTCGTGTTGTTGCTTGTTTCAACATTGCTAATATTAGGAAAAGTTTTTGGTAATAACATCGTTAATGATAATAACAATAATCATTATCAAATACCTAACAAGTGTATATTTTAAGGTTCAGAGGCATCACCCTCAGAGAGTGGCGAATCATATGAAGAAATGGAGGATTCTTTCGACCCCACTGGTGAACCACAAATAATGAATGAAATAATGGAGGAATTGAAAACACTTCTTGGAGAAGAACAAACCCCATCCAATATAGTAGATCCTCAATTTCACGAAGAAATTAGTAACAGATGGAACGCTATTTTGAAATGTGGGTTGAATGCGGAAATGCGGAAAATGCTCCTAGAAAAGTACCCCATAAGCAATACCTCTCCGTTATGGATAGCTCCCATACTAAATGAAGAGATCCGTAAAAGGGTTCCGAAGTGCGCACTCACCCAAGAACGTTTTTTTATTAGAGTTCAGAATCAAATTGGAGCAGTGTTGACAGCAATTGGTACCCCAATAAATCAAATGTTACTTGAACGAGAAAAGGATAATATACAAAGCTTAACTGATGTTGGCTGGTTACTAACCGATGTGGTGTATCGCATGTCGTCATCCAGGAGGTACTTCATTTCCCAACAACTCGATCCAAATTTGAAAAATGTCATTCGAGAATTCCCAATAACTAATTATTTATTTGGAGATCAGCTAAGTGATAGAATAACCAACCAATTAGTGAAAAAGTCGGGACCCGAACTTGCAAAACAGATGAAAAAGGTAACATCACTCTCAGGGAGTGGCGATTTATATAACGAAATGGAGGATTCTTTCGGCCCCACTGGTGAACCACAAATAATGAATGAAATAATGGAGGAAATAAAAACACTCCTTGGAGAAGAACGTACCCCATCCCACATAGGACATCCTCAATTTCACGAAGAAATTAGTAACAGGTGGAACGCTATTTTAAAATGTGGGTTGAATGGGGAAATGCGGAAAACGCTCCTGGAAAAGTACCCCATAAGCAATAGCTGCACGTTATGGAAAGCTCCAATACTAAATGAGGAGATCCATAAAAGGGTTCCCAAGAGCTCACTCAACCAAGAACATTTTTTTATTAGAATTCAGGATCAAATTGGAGCAGCGTTGACAGCAATTGGTACCCTAATAAACCAAATGTTACTTGAACGAGAAAAGTATAATATAGCTCTACAATACTTAATTGATGTTGGCTGGTTACTAGCCGATGTGCAGAATCGCATGTCGTCATCGAGGAGGTACTTCATTAGCCAACAACTCGATCCAAATTTGAAAAATGTCATTCGAGAGTTCCCAATAAGTAATTATTTATTTGGAGATCAGCTAAGTGATAGAATAACAAACCAATTAGTGAAAAAGGCAGGACCCGAACTTGCAAAACAGATGAAAAAGATAACATTTACAACTGATAATTTAAAGTTTAAACGAGGAGCCCACAAGGTACGTCCCAGAACCGAAGAGTGGAAGAAATGGCATTCCCATCAACGAGCTGCTACATGGAAACAGGACGCCAAAGAGAGGCCATATCAGCAGTACAAGCGAACCAGCCGAGAAAGGAATTATAGGTAAAAATAAGATTAAGAGCTATCGGAATGGAAAACCATCATATTCCGTATCTATTCGTTTAGAAATACTTCTAAATCTGAAAAAAATAGTTTTATAGTGGAGAATATTGATTTAATTTTAAACAGCAGATTGTGAATTTTTGTAGGTATATAATAACCAGTGCTATGAGAAGATTTGGACTAAACTGGTCCATTGCTTCTTGTAAAATTTAAACAATTTTTGTTTCAACATTGTAATATGTTACTGATTTTCTTATTATCTTCGCCCCGGTCCTAGTAATCGCATCGGAAAAATAAAAATACTAAAATGTTTGCAATGAAATTTTGAATAAATTATACCTATGAAAAAACTTTTTGATAATTTGTAAAAAAAGTAGAGACTAGGAAAAATCGCCTTTTTTGAATAATTTATGAAACATACCGTAATAATGCATAAATTTTAAAGCAAGTTGGTGAAACTATGCCCTTCATTGAACTAAGCCTTCCTATCAAGTTTTAGCGCAAAATATTTATTTAGATGGCTAAAAAAATCGAAAAAATCGCTTATTGTTTAAGTGCATCGACTCGTAGAAGGATTTTTTTTTTAAATGTATGTTTTTACGTGTGTTTTATAATGGTATTAACACCAGAAAAAATGTATTTTCATTTAAACCGTCTTTTTGAAATTTGCTTATAATTTTCAAAATTATAATCAGTTTTTGCGTTAGGTCACTTGTAATTAAACAAATCAATATTTCTAGCACGAGCGTAGGTGCGTCTTCACTTATCTCGATACTCCAGTGAAGCAACGTGCAGCGCGGTTAGTACTTGGATGGGTGAAATCCATCTTGGGAAACACAGCGATCTCATCCCACCTTCTAGCGGCTTGTATACCTTGACGTTAAATAAATAGATAAAAATTTTTTTAAAAAAATCGAGATTTCTTCTTGGAATTTGAAATGGTTGTTTTCCAATGCTTATATTTTTTGTCTCTGCTATATGAAAATTATTCAAAACTGCACTTTTTAAAATTACAACGAATAAAGCGGCTTTAAGAACATAACACACATTTTCATTTTTTTTTTAATTTTTATCGCGGAAGGGGAAAATTATCCTAACCTGACCAACTATCCTTGTGTCCATATAAACAGCTTGGTATAACTTTTAATATTAGTGATACAATAAAAAAAATGTACTGCGATCAGGAACCAGATGTGTACACATCTAAATAATATTAACATATCTTTATACAACAGTAAAATTGACATAGTGAAATAAAATATCTAGGATTTATAATTGACAATACATTAACATTTAAGTGCCATTTCACTTACATTCTAAATAAGATATCTAAAAAATTGTTTTTGTTTCTCAAGGGTGGCTGTTAATCGCGATCAGGAACCAGATGTATACACATCTAAATAATATTAACATATCTTTATACAACAGTAAAATTGACATAGTTAGTGAAATAAAATATCTAGGATTTATAATTGACAATACATTAACATTTAAGAGCCATTTCACTTACATTATAAATAAGATATCTAAAAAATTGTTTTTTCTCTCAAGGGTGGCTGTTAATTTATCCATAAATACAAAGATTACCGTATACCAAACTATAATTCAACCACATTTTGATTATTGTGCCTCAATATTGTATTTATTAGACAAAAACAATAAAGCTTCTCTTCAAAAATTACAAAACAGAGGTATGACAATCATATTACACTGCAACAGATATACACCAATAAATATGATGCTGCTATGACTTGAGTTCATATCCGACTTAAATATTTGATTATGATATTTATCTATAAAATTTTAAACAAGCTTTTACCTTCATATCTCTACACAAATATTACTTTCAACAATGAAATTCATAATCATCTAACTAGAGGCAGAGATAATATGCATATCATTAGAACTAATAATAAAAAATCAATGAACTGTTTTTTAAAGGACTAAATCAGTATAATAATTTACCAATTGAAATAAAAGGCTGTGAAACATTAAACATGTTTAAAACTAAGCTGAGAAAATATTTAGCATAAAATTTGAGTATGTATATTGTTGTTTTGTTTGTATATCTATTTTTTTAGCTGTTTGTTATGTACATTTGTCTATATGCTAACTGCTATTTTTAGCGTTTATTTTTTTTACAAATTAACAAATTATCTATAGCCCAGTCAATGAACGTTCAATAAGGGGGTCTAGAGGAAAATGCCGATATCGCAATTTTGGACTTGAGAGCTGTGTTTGGACTATTTAGGACTAAACATACCAAAAGTCCCCGAACGTAGGAAGTGGGGGGGGGGGGGGTGCAGGGGCGCACGAAGAAGGTCCCGGTTTTTGGTTTTTCGCTCATATCTCGAAATATTAGCCCTAATCAAAAAGTGGCTATATGCAAAATTAAAGCTGACTAAATTTTCTATAACCATGTTTCTATTAATTTCTTTCGTATTTGTTATGGTTCAGTAATGAATTGTATATCTTTTGACTGTATTCTAACTTTATTATAAATTGAAAATAAATTTTAATAATCATCGTAGAAAAAAAATTCTTGTACAGATATCCGTTTCACAGCAGACTGAACTGAAATATCGAATAAAAAATGTTTTTGCATCTGTAAGTGTGTGTGTGCGTATATATCTGTGTGCGTGTATACCGTTTCTTGTAAAAACGATAACTTCTGTTAAACTTAAAATATTTGATTTCAATTTGGAACATATGTAAAACAGCATGTTACCATAATCCTTATTGAAATTGGGCCATATTTGTAATACATGGTGATAACCAGAAGCCTACAAACTCATACGTAAAATACGTTTTATTTTAATTTCAGAGCAAAATATTACTAAGCATACAAAACAAAAATGTATAAGATTTCTAAACCGCAATATTCCGGGTGTATGTTAGGCAAACCAACTTTATTTAAATTAGATGATATATCAGTGTTATCCTAAAATATGGAACATGGTATTTTTAATAACATTATTATGAAGTGAGAATTGTAGGCCTCTGGTTATCACCATGTATTACAGATATGGCCCAATTTCAACAGTGATTATTGTAATATGCTGTTTTACATATGTTCCAAATTGTAATGAAATATTTTAAGTCTAACAGAAGTTATCGTGTTTACAAGAAGCGGTATACACGCACACATAGATATACACGCACACACACACTTACAGGTGCAAGGGCATTTTTTATTCGATATTTCAGTTCAGTCTGTTGTGAAACTGATATCTGTACAAGAAATTTTTTCTACGATGATTTTTAAAATTTATTTTCAATTTATAATAAATTTATAATAAAGTTAGAATACAGTCAAAAGATATGCAATTCATTACTGAACCAAAGCAGATACGAAAAAAAATAATAGAAACATTATTGTAGAAAATTCAGTCAGCTTTAATTTTGCATATAGCCACTTTTTGATTAGGGCTAACCGTTTTCGAGATATGAGCGAAATACCAAAAACCTGGACCTTCTTCGTGCCCCCCTGCATCCCTCCCACCTCCTATGTTCGGGGACTTTTGGTATGTTTACCTCCTAAATAGTCCAAACACAGCCCTCTAGTCAAAAATTGTGATCTCAGCATTTCCCTCTAGAAACCATTCATTGACTGGACTACTACTACCAAAACGTTTTTTCACTGGTCTAGATTATTCAAAATTTTATTTCAAACAATTTGGTATTTTTATTTTTGTGTTGTGATTACTAGGACCGGAGATAATAAGGAAAATGGTGGAAAATTTCAGTATTGAAAATATAAATTGTTTAAATGCAATGAATCGATTTAATTCAAAACTTATCATAGGACTTGTTATTATATCAACAACAAATTAAAATAATAAAGTTGCTGCAGCCAGAGAATTCCTTATTCATCTATTTTGATGCTTAACTTGGCTCTACTATTAATATTTATTTTATTATTTAAATGGAGTTATATCAAGAAGTTATCCACAAATTAATTTAAGACAAAGCAGAAAACATTCTTATTTTATCTTTCTGGTAAGATCAACCTTAATTTTCATTCTCTTTAATTCTTAAAAAAAACTCATCATATCGAAACCAGAATATTACTAAATTTGCTCTCCTTTTAGAGACCCATATCCAGAGTAGAAGTAATCGGAAGAACATCAGACAGTTTCTTCTCTTTAGGAACTTCCCAGATGTTTGGATGAAAGCTATACTTAAAATAACATAAAATATGCAATAGTACATTTAGTATTTAAGTAGTTATTTTGTTAGATAAAAAACTCAAACACTATTTTGCTTCCAATATATCAAGCATTGTACGCCATCACTGTAAATATGCTGACGTCATAAAGTCAATCAACGTACTAGTTCCCTATGCATATACAGAACACTTAAGTTGGAATTGCGCCTGCAACTTTGTTTATATATTGCCACACATTACTTCAAATAACTCGGCTCAGTTTGCATCATGTTGACATCTTCTTGTACGTTTAATTAAATTTGTATTAGTCCCTTAGTTTAATTAGTCAGAACTATAATTAAGTAAAGCTTAGTTAGTGTTCTTTTCAATATTTATATTGTCGTGAGTCGTGATTCGTGAATAATTTGATTAACGATTTTATGAAATAACTTTAAAACCAGGTAAACGTAGCAGAACTATGCGTCAGTTTAGGAGTGACTAGCACCTCTTGATAAATTGGAACCATTATATGAGTAGTATATGAGTATTCTATTTTAATTTTTGAATAGTATATTTAAAAATGCTCTTTATTTGCATCAATTAATTCTTGCAAATGCCTTATGTTTACTTTACTTCATAATTAATGTAAACAGGATATGTCCAGTTGCTTGTAGTAACATATTTCTATGTAATCAATATATGATTATTACTATATCTTGTAACTTTTCACGTATAGAAGCATATTTAATCTTAGCAGAAATTAACATGTTCGAATAAAATTAAAATTAAATTACACAGTACTTTTATTACAGTTATGGTACTTCAACGGAGTACCGTTTTACGTAATACAGGTAATGTCAGACAATAGACACTAGTTGCTGTTTCTAAACATCTACATCTCGTTATGTATTCTTGACGAGGAGATTGTGAAATATGAAAAATTAATCGACTTACCGGAAGAGGAATTTATATTATATGAATAGTCTCCACCTCTCTTAACATAAGCAAAATAATAATATTGACGATATGATAATATTATTGTTAATAGTAGTAAAAAGAGATAGGCCCTCTCCTTTTTCTTTTCCCAGTTTCCAGCAAATTTTTGGGCACAGTTTCAAATAAACTGAAGGTACAAAGTAATGAATTACGAACACGTCGAACACATATCAATACAGGTATAATACCAGAGTTAGAGGAAGTGTTTTTATTTTAAACTTGTAAGTCACACAATGCAGAGCAGTGGAAGCTATATGTTGTTATGTTGTTATACAGGGTGTCCCAAATTTAAATGGACATAGTCTAAGGTTTTCGAGATACGTTCTGTCATATTTACCCAATACCCAATAGTTTAATCCGCCATATTTCTGGAACGGCCGTAAATATTTGGTGAGAATATAACACTCTATTAGTCCTATCAGAAGCATAAATTACTTGTAAAAATTTCCAGGACCGTACTCAATTTTTTTAATGTTGCTCTTAGTGCTCGATAACATTACCCTGTATATCATTTTTTGGGAAATGTTAGTAAGCGTTTGGAAGTTAATAAACAAGTGTCTAAAATAATGTCTTAATACTTGACTCGTTTCCGGTTATTTTTTCATAAATTTTCGAAAATATTAATAATAAGACTTGTATTAACAGGCATAATTAAAATGAGTTACTAAGGTAAAAAAACCTATACGCAATAGAGAGTATGACCAACGTCATTGTCACACAATACGCAATCAATCAATCAATCAATCAAATCAAAACATGTTTATTAACATTTTAAGTACGTTTCGCCTAGCCGGAGCCCAGCCCGGAGCCAGTCGCACAACCACGGAGCGTATCGTCGTGGTTAGTATGCGGTTGGGCGGGGTGGGTCCGGTTAAACTGAATCGACAATTATTTGGGGAGTTAGCATTCCTGTAGGTAAGGTAAAATTTAAAGCTAATGATTTTATTATTTATTATTTAAAAACTTAAATATATTTGAAACATTATCGCTTTGCACTGATTAATTTTTTGTTGCTGATACGGGGAAAAACTCAATGAAAAATCCCGTTCGAACTAATGGCGTTCGTCTTGGTGGCCGTCCTGCCTTCAGGAAGATAGGATGTAGAGAAGGTTGTTGTTTTTGATTTTCAATAGGTTATTGGCCCAGGAGCAATTTTAAAAAACAGACAAAAAGAGACAAAATAACAAAAATAACACAAAGAGATGGATAGAGAAATAACGAATTCAATTGTATTTTTAACCGACTTCAGTATCGATATTAGGTTCAGTTAATTGAGTGATAGTGACATTCTATTTCATAATTTTTGGCGACCATTTTTGAAGGCGGTTCAATACTTTTTCAAAAATTTTTTTACTACTCCATATTTTAATTTATTGTAAGTTGAAGCACTCGTCTAAGTCATCGATAGTCGTCATCAGCTTACAATCATCAGTGATTTGCAGAAAGATATTTTGATGTACATAGTTAATCATTTATAAATATGAATAATAAAGGTCCAAGTACAAATCCCTGTGGAATACCAGCTGTTGCTGTTATTTGGGCAGACTTAAAGTCCTGGTGATGTATAGCAACTTTTCTGTCAGACAGGTAAGAGTAAAATAAGGTAACAAATATTAATAACGTTAATTTCAAACTGATTTTTATATTCTAGTATGTAGAACCAAAAGAAAACAACAATCTGTGTAAGAATTTTGTATCTTAATAGACATATTAGTAGTCTCAAAGAAATCGTTTTTAAAGGAGCGCTACCCTCAGTACCATTAGGATTCAAGATGGTGGGAGTTTTTATTAACTATTTAAAGTAGTTTTTTGTCGGATCAACGTTTTGTAAAATTACTTTTATACAAAGTTGTTGAACTTTTCACGACGAACAAAAAGTATTCTACATATCTTCCTTTTAAAATTTAAATAAAGGCTATATTTAATAAAATTCTGTTGTACTTTTTCTATAAAATTATTTATTTTATATGTCTTGGTGCTAATTTTATATGTATTTATATTGTTCTTAGCAAAATTATAAATTGTGATTCAAATAAAAAAATATATAATAAATACTGGGAGATTAATTAATACTTATTTTAATGAATTTAATATATCATGAATCTACCTACCAAACATATACTTAACAAAAAGAGAAATTTTTTTAACACCTTTGTTTAAATTTTGTATTTGTCTTGGTATTGTGGTCTCTATATCATATTCGTGTTGGTGTGTGTTATCTTAAGTAAGTTTGAAATAAATATTTCTTGACACCGATTTTTAAAATAAAGTAATTTTGTTCTGACAGTTATGCCTCCACAGCTGAAGCATAATAATGGTGTTGATAATAGAAATAGTAATAATAGAAATAAAAATAGAAATGGAAATAAAGAGATATATGTAGAAGTAAACGTAGAGGTAGAGCTGTTAAAGTAGAAGTGGAGGTACAGGCAGGGGTAGATGCAGAATCAAAAGCAGAAGCAGAAGTAGAAGAATTGATTTACCAATAATCTATTACAAGTACAGAAAAGTGTTTGCCAATTATTCTGAAAATACATACATAAGAAACTAATAAATTACAAAATTAATATGCAACTAGCAAACAAAAGAGTATGCATAAAACATGAAATACTATATGCATACACAATACACACATAAATATATACATAAAATAAAGGCCAATTATACATTATTTTCTCCTGTACAAAATTCGTCAATGGAAGAGAAAGAGTTTTATAGAATACTTTTTTAATACTATCTCAAATAATTGGCCATACTTATATGTTAAAGATGTAGGTACTAGTACAATACGGGGATTTACATTTACCTAGCCTATATTAGTAATGTGAATATCATTTGCACTTACGAATTCCATGACTGTGTACTGCCTTATTGAGTCTGAATTTGTTGATGTTGTTAAAAGTAATTTATAGATATATATACAAAGTAGTGTCATCATTTTCTTATCTCGGAATGTGTGTCTATAAGGATGTCTGTAGGGTACATTAAAGATAATTCTGAGAATCCTCTTTTACATAAAAAATGCTCTATTCACTGTTCGCCTGTCCCCAGGTGATAATATTATAGTTAAGAGTTGTGTATACGAGAGAATAATATGACGTAATTAAACCATTTTCTTTGAATTCTTTCTTAATATTTAATGCGGCAAAATATACTTCCAGCTAGTTTTGATCAAACGATATCTATATGACTGGAGAAACTTCGTTTTGTGGCTTGTTTCAACATGGCTAACATTAGAAATAGTTAGTAATAATAATGTTAATGATAATATCAATAATCATTATCAAATACCTAATAAGTGTATATTTTAAGGTTCAGAGGCATCACCCTCAGAGAGTGGCGATTCATATGAAGAAATGGAGGATTCTTTCGACCCCACTGCTGAACCACAAATAATGAATGAAATAATGGAGGACATAAAAACACTCCTTGGAGAAGAGCGAACCCAATCCAACATAGAAGGTCTTCAATTTCATGAAGAAATTAGTAATAGGTGGAACGCTATTTTAAAATTTGGGTTGAATAAGGAAATGCGGAAAACGCTTCTAGAGAAGTACCCCACAAGCAATAACTGCCCGTTGTGGAAAGGTCCAGTACTAAATGAAGAGATCAAGGAAAGTGTTCCCAAGCCCGCAATCAAACAAGATAACTTTTTAATTAAAATTCAGGATCAAATTGGAGTAGTGTTGACAGCAATTGGTACCCCAATTAATCAAATGTTACTTGAACGAGAAAAGGATAATAGAGCTCTACAAAACTTAATTGATGTTGGCTGGTTACTAACCGATGTACAACATAGCATGTCGTCACACAGGAGGTACCTCATTTCCCAACACCTCAATTCCAATTTGAAAAGTGTCATTCGAGAGTCCCCAATAACTGATTATTTATTTGGAGATCAGCTAAGTGACAGAATAATAACAAACCAATTACTGAAAAAGACGGGACCCGAACTTGCAAAACAGAAGAAAAAAATAACATTTACATCTGGTAACTTAAAATTTAAGCGAGGGGCTCATAAGGTACGTCCCAGAACCGAAGAGTGCACGAAATGGCATTCCCATCAACGAGCTGCTACCTGGAAGCAGGACGCTAAAGAGAGGCCATATCAGCAGTACAAGAGAACCAGACGAGAATGGAATTATAGGTACAAATAAAACTAGGAGCTAGATTAAAATACTTCCTGTCTGAATGGAAAACTATCATATTCCGTTTTCTAGAAAACCCTTTCAAAGATCTATCAGTTTCTATTCTAAATCTGGGACAATCGTTTAGTTTTAAAGTGGAACAAATAAATTTAGAATGTTTTACTGCAGCAATTTTATGGTTTTAATTTGTTTTAGGTGTAACAAGTGTAATGCGAAGTTTTGGATTAAATCAGTTGCTTCTTGTAAAATTTAAACAATTCTTGTTTCAACATTGAAATTTTCTGCTATTTTCTTTATTATCTCCGGTCCTAGTAATCGCATCGCAAAAATAAAAATTCCAAATTGTTCCCAACTTTTTGCTAATTTGTTAATTTGTAAGAAAATAAAAACTATACAAAAAATCGCCTATTTTTGATTATTTAAGAATGCATCACTTTTAACGGAAGTTGGTGAAACTGACCTTTATTGAATTAAACCTTCCTGCCAAATTTTAGCGCAAGATGTTTATTTAAACGGCTAAAAATAAAAAAAGATTTTGAATTTTGAATCACACAAATACGTGCCGCGATCCGGATTTAAATTAGAGACATTCGCATCCTGGAACGAAAAGCTAGTCAAGTCAGTCAAAAATAAATTTATTTGTTTATATGTTGACGCCCTGAGCACTTATCCACGATGCAGCTCGCCGTGGTAATTGAAAGGCTGGGCGGAACGAGATCGGGTCGGACTAATAGAAAATGGAACATTAAACACAATCTCCTTTCACAGGATGAGCGAATTAAAAAGTGTATAAGATAAAACATGTTAGAGAATATTATTTAGGTATTATGCAAATCACAACTTACACACTTTTTATTTATTAATAATTAATTGTAAAAATATAAAACATGTAAGAAAAAAATTAACATAAAATAATTTGTATATAATTCGAAAAAAGCTGGTGTAAATAAAATGTCACAGATATGGTTGGTCCTCACGAGAAAATCATTAACCAAAAAACCCGTTCTAAGCAATGCAGCAAAAGTGAGCGGCTATGCCAGACCGCACAATTTATGGTTTGAAATTTTGATATTCAAAGAAAAATTGTGATTGGAAAGAGAAAATTTAGCGAGACAAAAACACACAAAAAATAACAAAAGAAAACAAATAATAGAATAGAGTTAAAGATCGGAAATTATGCTTGTGAGATTTTATAGTTGGATAGAAAAAGGGGATGTAGCCAGATATGTTGCCGAAAGATGGACAACGCCTGGTATGGTAATTTTTGTTGTATTAAATGGTGCATTATGCTGTCTAATTTACACGTTGTTTGTTAGCGGGCTATCACCAAGTTTGAATTTGTAGAATTTTTCCGATGTAACTTTGATGTAGTCCGCTAGTGGCATTATGTCGTGACAACGTGCGTAGAGATCTCTTAAGGAGATGTATGCATCGTGAAGTCATACTGAGTTATCTGACGACTGAAGTTTGGTTTGTAATACCATGATATAATGTTAGGTCTACTATTTGGCGATATTAAGATTTCTAACATAATCGCTAAAGACCCGACTTTCGTACCTCTATGCCACTATTCTTTAACAGTTATACTTCTGGATTGTTTTCAAGTAGCTGAGATAAAAATTGGGGTATTGAAGAATAATCAGTTCAAGTATCAATTTGCTTATTTTTAAGCGAGTGAGACACAAAAACTGACGTATCTCGGCTCCAAATGCACGTAGGGTCATTATTTCTGCTAGAAAAATATTGGCTTTTTCACCTACTTTCATAATTCGTTTACCGTTTTTGGTTTGATAAAAAAATCCAGAGTTACTTGAATTTGTTTATGGCTATAATTTTGAAAATTATAAACAAATTTCAAAACAACGGTTTAAATGAAGATACTTTTTTTCTTTTAATACCAATGTAAAATACATATAATAACCTATATTTTGAAAAAAAAATGTCCTCCTACGAATTGATGCACTTAAACAATAAGCAAGTGAAATTTAGATATCTTTTTTTTACTTTTATCTGATTAAATAAATATTTTACCCTAAAATTTGGCAGGAAGGTTTAATTCAATAAAGGGTATAGTTTTATCAACATTCGTTAAAGTAATGCATCATATTTTTTAAATATTCAAAAAGTCAATTACTTCCACATCTAGTGGAAGACTAGTAACGACAAGAAATTGTTAAAAAAATTTTTGTTCAGATATAGTACAGTAAGTGAAGCTTTTAAATCCCAGCCCGAAAACGATGTAATTAATTTCCAAATTTTTTTCTTCAACATATTTCATAAAGTATCTACATAAGAATCTATATTGTCATTTCTCTTTAGCATGTTTAGAGTGCTGACTAAAAATGTAATTTAATTCGTTTACTTAATTCCATTAATTTGATTTATTTATAACAATCTGAATTTTTAATAAAATTAGACATATTTCTATAATCTTTTGTAACCATTTTTAATTCACCATTTATTTATTTTTTATAAATTAAACATCACAATCATATTCAGCGACCTGAAAAACATAAGTATATCGATATGTGAATTTATTTGTAGCATTAGAAGAATTATTAATTATAATTAGTATTTAAGGGTGGTTTCAACCGCTTACTATTTTCGTCTTTCCTATGTTTTGACCCCATATCATATTCAGCGACCTCAATGATATAAGTATATTGATTTTTGTGATTTTATTCCTAAAATTAAAAGACATCAATTTTTCGGTATTTGAGGGTGATTTCAACCCTTCATATTTTCGACTCATAAGTTTTGACTTCATATTCAAATTCAGCGACCTTAAAAACATAAATGCATGGATTTTCGTTAATTTATTCGTAAAATTAGAAGAGTTACTAATTTTACTTCCACGTCCAGTGGAAGTATAGTAACGACAAAAAAATTTTAAAAAATTTTTATTGTCCAAATAGGCTTAAAATGTCATGAAACGTCGAAATTTTAAGTTTGAGCGAAAAAAAAATTTCTGTCTGTCTGTCGGTCTGTCGGTCTGTCTGTCTGTCGGTCTGTCTGTAACTTTTTTTTGTGCGCACGTTTACTCTGGAACCGTTTAAGATATTGACTTGAAATTTGGTACTCATATGTACTTTAACGAGATCTAGAACTAGATTATATTTTCATCTTGTTCGGTCGAAGGGTTGGGGGGTAAATTGGGGTAAATTTGGGGTAAATAGGTTAATCAAGCAGGTAAGAGTCCATAAAATTGGTATTTAGTATATACAAGAGAAGCTAAGGTCTCAAAAAAATTTTTGGCATTAGCCACCCCCATTACCACCCCCACCCCCTTATTAAATGGGATGAAAAAAAATTGTGATTTAGTGTTTGTACAGGAATCAGAAACCCCAAAATATTGTTTTACTTCATCCACCCCCACTATCACTCCCCTATCACCACCCCCCTCCCCACTACCGATGTGGGGTATCGTTTTATGGGTTTTTGGGGTAGAGGATTTCAAATATTATATTATTAAAGTTCCATAAACAATTATTTTCACATACAAAGTTTTTTCGTTGTGAGTGACTTGGATAGAGAATCTGGATGTGGAAGTAGTGATTCCTTGGGCAGCGGTTTTTCAGTTCAGTTTTCAGTTCAATTTTTCAGCAGGTAATGCGAC
The DNA here is from genome assembly GCA_936432065.2 of Rutpela maculata. Taxonomy (NCBI): domain Eukaryota; kingdom Metazoa; phylum Arthropoda; class Insecta; order Coleoptera; family Cerambycidae; genus Rutpela; species Rutpela maculata. Next base: position 54,981,016 of record OW386286.2, on the reverse strand, counting down.
AATATAGATTTTGATGTACGTATTTTATAAAGCATATTGCAAAAAAAACAAGCTAAAAACGTACTCTTCGCCAATTTACTGAGCTTTTTATATATAATTGTTACACATTCTATAGGATACTCTTCGCAGTTTTCTTGTAAATAATGTTAGTTTTTGGACATCCTAAATTTTGTGATATCATCTTTATTGTGAAAAAATTGTATGAAAAAAAATTAAAAAAAAATATCCAACCTGTGGGATTCGAACACGGGACCTTTGGATTGCAATGCAAAGCAAAATCAAAATCAATCAAATCAAACAATACTTTATTTAAATTAAATTATAAATGTGTCTCCCCGGAAACTGTCCCGGAGCCAGCCAGACATACACGGCGCGCAGCGCCGTGGTGAGTGTAAGACTGGGCGGCGCAGGTCCGGTTTGACTAAACAATAGTTAGTGAGGGGGTTAGAGCTCCTGTTTAAAAGGTATAAACTTAAAACTAACAATAACTTTTAAAAAACATGATATATGAAAATATCTAAAAATAACTAAAGTAGCACAATAAAATTATCGATTTCGCGCACATGAGCGCGAACACTTTGAAATTTTGGTTGCTGGCACGGGAAAACAAAACTCAACGAAAAAACCCGTTCGAAGCAATTCCACCCTGGTGATCTTCCTGCCAGGAAAATGTGGTGAAATGAAAGTTAAGGATTAAAAGGGTTAGGATTTTTATAAATTTATCGGCCTAAATGGAATTTGGAGACAAAAATGGACAAAAGAACAGAAAAGGATGAACGAGAACAAAATAAACAAACAGAGAGGGAATAGAAACATATTAAAGATGTAAGTAGAGACATATTAAAGATGTAAGTAGGACAAAGTTTAGGATAGTGATAAGTTGTAGTAGTGGAAAGTTTGGCTAAGGGAGTTGCCGGAAAATAGGCAACGTCTGGTATGGTAGGGGGTGTCTTATATCGAAAAGTATGGCATTATGCTGTCTAATTCGGGTTATGTTGCGGGTAAGCGGACTATCGCCCAGTTTGAATTGATAGAATTTCTGGGAGATTTCTTGGACGTAGTCCGCTAGTGGGATTATGTCGTGACATCGTGCGTATAAATCTCTGAGGGAGGTGTACCTGTCTGAACCAGAGATGAGGCGCATAAATTTGTGTTCTAACACTTTAAGTTTTCTCATTGTCGTGGCCGGTATGCTGCACCACACCGGCGCCGCGTATGTGATTGCCGGCCTGATCACCATTGTGTACAACAGTTTTTTATTTTGTCGGTTAAGTCCGCTACCCCTGGCCAGGAGCGGGTACAGACTCCTGGACATGAAGTAGACCTTACGTATAGTTTCGTTAATGTGGGTGTTAAACGTCAGTCGTTTGTCCAAGTTAACCCCCAAATACTTCACGCACCGTTTGATTGGAATTTGTTGACCCCTGATCGAAATTGGTGTTAGAATTCGGTTCTCTGTGAACCGGCGCGTGAAGAGTATCGACTCGGACTTCTCGGCGTTGATCCGAATCTTCCACTTGCCGTAATATGCCGTGGCACGAGCCATGTGCGCTTTCAGTAGCATGTTAGCTGCTTGTGCGTTGTGCGAATGCGCGTACATGGCTGTGTCATCGGCGTATTTGGCAAGGTTCGTATTCGGGAACTCCGGGAAGTCGGAGACGTACAAATTGTACAGTTTCGGTGACAGGCACGACCCTTGGGGGACGCCCGCGCGAATGTCCCGCCGAGTTGATAGTTTATTATTCACCCTGACCTGCAGCGATCTATCTGTCAGGAAAGAGTAAATAAGTTTTATTATGTGCATGGGAAAGTCCAGTGCGTTTAGTTTGTGGAGCAGCCCCGAGATCCACACGGTATCGAAAGCTTTCTCAACATCGAGGAGCACCATGACGGTGCTCTTCCCGAGGTTGTATTGTACCTTGATGCAAAGCTTTAGCCGCTGCGCCACCACCTATTGCTATAAAAATTGATTGTCTGTGATATATATCTTTCGACATTCATATATATTTCACTTCTATGAAATATATATTAGTAAACTTCATAAACAAAAAAAATTTATTATGAAAATAATATCTCGCAAGATTTCGATTTTAGTACAAGCGAGAGTACAAGCGACAAAAATTAGGAGATTTTTTTTTTTTTAATTAAATAATTAATAACTTTTTTATTTACTGATCGATTTTCTTCAAAATAGGGTTCTTCCTCTAGCTAACACTAACTTACTTTCTAAATTTCAATACAATCGGACTTTCCTTTCTTAAGTTATCGTGCTTACAAGAAACGTGACGGACGGACGGACAGACGGACGGACGGACAGAGGGACATTTTGAAAGTTGTGCAAAATTCGTTCATTAACACAATAATATGAAATTTTTTTCTCTACGGGCGATATTTACGATTTTAGAAATGTGCCGATCAAATACAATATACTCTTCGTTTTTGCAAAGAGTATAATAAGGAAATTCCTTTCATCGTTTTCGGGTCGGGAAGTTTACTATTTTTACTGCTTCGCTTACTGTAATAGGCTTAGTATGTCATGAAGCGTTTAAGATATTGACTTGAAATTTGGTACACGTATGTCTTTTAACGAGATCTAGAACATCTTATTGTTGAAGGGTTAGGGAGGTAAATTGGGGTAAATGGGGAAAAATAGGTAAATCAAGCAGGTAAGAGTCCATAAAATTGGTATTTAGTATATACAAGAGAAGCTAATGTCTCAAAAACATTTTTGGCATTTGCTACCCCCATTACTACCCCCACCTCATTATAAAAGGGGGTGAAAAAGAATTTGTGATTTAGTGTGTGTACAAGAACCAACGGCCTCAAAATATATTTTTTATTTCATCCATCCCTACTACCACCCGTCCGTCCCTATCACTACCCCCACCCCATTACCGATGTGGGATATCGTTTTATGGGTTTTTGGGGTAGACGATTTCAAATATTATATTCTTAAAGTTTCATAAACAATTATTTCCGCATACAAAATTTTTTCTTTGTGAGAGACTTGGTTAGAGAATTTGGATGTGGAAGTAGTGATTCCTTGGGCAGCGGTTTTTTTAGTTGTTTTCGTTGTTTTACAAATAAACAACTTATCAAAAAGTCTAGTTTTTTTTACAATTTTATTGCGAAAAATTTAGTATTTTCATTTTTGCAATGCGTTTTTAAGACCGAAGATAAAAGGAAAATAGCAGAATATTTCAATTTTGAAATATAAGTTCTTTAAATTTTATAAGAAGTAATGTACTGGTTTAATCCAGAACTTCTCGTACTTATATTAGCACTTGTTATTGTACCTACAATAAACAAATTGTAATAATAACATTGCTGCAGCCAGATAATTCCTTATTATTTTGATCGTTAAGTTGACTCCACTATTAATATTAAATTGAGTTATAGAAAAGTTATCCACAAAATAGTTTTAGACAAAGCAGAAGACATTCTTATTTTATCTTTCCGGAAAGATCAACCTTAATTTTCATTCTTTTTAATTCTCAAAGAAGCTCCTATCATTTTGAAACTAGACCATTACTTAATTTGCTCTCGTTTCAGAGACTCGTATCAGCAGTAGAAAGACATCTCCCTGGTGGCCGGGAGAATATCAGGCAGTATCTTCTCTCTCGGAACTTCCCAGACATACACGATGGAAGATATCATTAATATAATAACATGTAAACATTGCAATAGTATGGGTACTTATTATTTAAAAAAAATGGTAGCTGTGTTTTGTTAGATAATAAGGTCAAATCCTATTACCAGAGTGCTTCCAATATGTCAAGCATTGTATATTCTGTAGAGCAATAAAACGTAAATATTTTTTATAATATATATTTTTTTGCATAATGTGGGGGGTGTTACATTAATGTTATCGTTGCCGCTACGACCGCCATGTTGAAAGAATTACGGTCAAGTTAGTTCTATCTCAATTATCGCTTTTACTGTTAGTTCCACCCTAAAATTAAGCATTACCAATATTGTGGAAAATGAATAAAGCTACAACTTTTGTGCCAAGTATTTGCCTCTAATTGTTAATATTTTACGATTTACAGCTGTCAAAATGGTGAAAATTTGCAGTTCGCTGCAGATTTTTGCAATTGTCTCTGTCATCGTTGCTCGTGTGTGGTAATCAGTTAATATCAATAATGTAGATTATAAAATTTCCTAAAACTTTTGTCCGAACAACTTTCTTCCACGGTGAACTGTTTTAAAATTACAGCAGCTTGATTTTAAAAGAATAATGAAAATATCCGAGCTACTGTAACTTATAGACAATTAGTACGGTCGATAGATTCTTAGTCCCAATAAGTGCGGGTGTCTTGAAACTTTGTGAATTTGTAGATTTCGATGCCCTGGATGAAATATGAAAAAATGCAAAATGTGATCTCAGCCGCCGGTGCCGCCATATTGAAAAAATGGCTCACAAAAACAGTTTCTTTGAAATACCTCGCTTCGGGTGCCCCATACGACAAAAATGTTCAGCTAAAAATAAAAGAGTATTAAATTTTCTACAAAATATGTCCTATACATTTTTTCGGCAAACTGAATAGTTTCGGTGCTGCAGCCGATCGATGTCAAGCATTCTTGACAAAATTATGATATTTTGCAATTTCTCAATTTAGTGCGACTTTTATGAAGGAGTATTTATGTGTTGAGTCAAAATTTGTTTTCTTACCTGAAAATCCTTAAATATAGTTGATTTTACATGTCTGCTACGCATAGCTCAATGTTCAATACTCGTTTCCACACCACCTTGAGATAAAAATATGGCGTGTTTTTTTACGTGGTTGTCCCCTATAGGTCTAATCCACAACTAGCCTGCTTCTTGAGGCGTTTTAGGTGCGTGATGTCGAAGGTCCAGATTCGTTGTAGTCTTCAACAGTACTTTCTTCTGAAATTGCTCCCGTTGCGCTGTCCACCGATTCTATTGATTGTTCTCCATGCTTACGAGAAATGTTTCGACTGAAGAGTCGACTTCCTCGTCGTCATGAAGCTCGTCGACTGTTGCTGGTGCATTGTCGCAACTTTGTCCGTTACCAAATTTGCAAATTACAGAATATTTTAACCCTGCCTTTCTACAACCATATGCTGTACTGCACCCTTTCTTGCATTTACAGGAAAGAAATTTAAGTAGCTTTTCAGAAGCAGAATCTCTCAGCATTATTACTGGTGTAAGTCAAGATTTGCTCTGATTCAGCCCAATTCTTCAACATTTTTACAGACCCCCCGCCACTCCTGGATTTGATAATATGCCCTGAATGAATGTTGTCGTGCCGCTGCAGCTGTAGGTGGTAGAGACGCGATGTTAAACTTGCTTCTTGTGAGCGACTTTGCGAAACATTGGTAAAGATAAGCGTCCAGAGAGATATTGTCTCTGTGTTTGGCTCCATACAGTGACAAAATATAGCGTTCTTCAGCATCAGCGATAGCGTTCGGTTCAGATGAAAAAGTCGAATGCTCTCCTGTAAATTCTGATGCTTTTGTAGCATGCAAGCATAGAGAACAATCAATACGTAGAATCAGACAGCGCAACGGCAGCAACTTCCCAAGAAAGTATTGTTGAAGACTACAACGAACCTGGACCTTCGATATCAAGCACCTAAAACGCCTCAAGTAGGTTAGTCGTAGATTAGCCCTATAGGGGACAACCACGTAAAAAAAACTCGCCATATATTCTACCTCAAGGTGGTATGAGTATTGAACATTGCGCTATGTGTAGCATACAAGTAAAATCAACTATATTTGAGAATTTTCAGGTACGAAAACAAATTTTGTCTCAACACAACAATACTTCTTCATAAAAGTCGCACTACATTTGAAATTACAAAAAAATCACAATTTTGTCAAGAATGCTTGAGTTCGATCGGCTGCACCGAAACTATTCAATTTAATGAAAAAATGTATAGGACGTATTTTGTAGAAAATTTAATACTCTTTTATTTTTGCCGTATGGGGCACCCGAAGCGAGATATTTCAAAGAAACTGTTTTTGTGCTCCATTTTTTCAATATGGCGGCGCCGACGGCATTTTGCATTTTTTCTTATTTCATTCAGGGCATCGAAATCTACAAATTCCCAAAGTTTCAAAACTCCCGCACGTAGGAGGTAATTCCGAAAATCTGCAATGAAGCAGATATTTTCACATTTTTGGGCGACTGTAAATCGTAAAGTATTACCATTAAGAAAAAAATTGTTCGGATAAAATTCATCATGTTAAAGAAATAGCACTAATATTGATTATGCAAAATTAATAGTGAGTATTAATAATCTCGGAGCAACGAAGCAGCAACTTTTAAACAATTGACCAAATTTTATGATCTATTGATAATAGCTAATTACTACGTAGGAGCAACGGGAGCAGAGATAATTGCAATAATCTACTGCAAAGCACAAGTTTTCATCGTTCTGATGACTGTAAATTGTAAAATATTACCAATAGAGACAATTAGTTTAAATAAAAGTTGCAGCTTTTTTCATTTTTACGATATCGGTAATACCTAATTTTATGAACTAACAGGAAAGGAGATAATTAGGAAAAACCTATTTTGATAGTCATTTTTCAACCTGGCGATCGTAGGGGCAACAATATTTTTGTGGAAAACATTAATTAATGATTATGTCAATCCCCCCCTCCTATTTTATACAAACAATAAATCCTTTGTTGGAATTATTCACGGGTCAAATGACAGTTTGACTGTACTAATGTTGCCACACATTGCTTCTCATAACTCGGCTTAGGGTTGTCATTTTGTTGTATGTATAATTAAATTTGTTTTAGTTTGTTGAGTTAATTAGTCAAAGTTTTACAGTTAGCTAAAGTTTAGTTTATATGTTTTTCAATATTAATATTATTGTGGATAAACTCTGTTTGAAAGATTTTATGTGAAACCATGCAAACGTAGCAAAACTATGGCATCAGTTTAGGAGTGATGAGCAACGCTTGATATATTGGAATTATTATATGAGTTAAGTATTCTAATTTGATTTTTGGATAGTATATTTAAGGACGCCTCTTTATTTGCATCAATTAATTCTTGCAAATCTACTTTATGCTTACTCATTAAACATTTCTAAAGGAATTATTAAGGCCAAAGGCCCACTGCCCCTAAATAAGGGACTATGTGGGATACCTACCTAGTTCTTCAATGCCCCGAGAAACTGTACCCGTAGATATGCAGCAATCTCAGCAGCTTTTCGTGAGGCTGTAAATATAGGAACTATAAGGAAAACTGCAAGTTGGTCCAGGAAATCTTAAACATTTAATTGGTTTTACAATAAACTAGTAGTTTTGGTAAAAACTTTTATAGAGGGAGAAATCATAATTAACAAAAAGAAGATATGTCCGGTAGCTTATAGTAACATATTTCTATGTAATCAATGTATCATTATTTCTATATCTTGTAACTTTTTACGCAAATATATTAGACATTTAAACTTATCAGAAATTAATATGTTCGAATAAAATTAAAATTAAATTGAAGTACTTTCATTACAGTATATTACATCAACTGAGTAGTTTTCGTACTAGAGATAATCTTCTAATCTTAGACAAGAGATGATAGCACCCACAAAAAAAAAAGTTCAAAGCAGCGAACCAGACCTATGTATCCCTATGTACTTTCGGTCGCTGAATCCGAATCCGGGGTCAAAAAAAATACTACACCCCCAAAATCATTAACTAGAGCCAAAAAGCACCCCTGAAATGGGATAAAAAGAAGATTAAGCTACGAGAATAGTTGTTACTTCTTAATCAATCGAATTATACAAATTTAGGTTAAACAGCAGAGTACATATAATAGATATGAAACACACCCCCAGGGAGGGGCGAAAACTAGCCACCATATATAAAAAAATTGATCCAAAAAAGCTCGAAATGTCTAAGTTTTGTTAAAGTGTTAAGAAAACTCAGGTCCGACGTAATCTTCATAAACTGCCCCTATAGGGTTGAGAACAACCACCTCTGAGTTGAGAAAAACAAGAAAAAACGTAAAATCCAACCGGATTTCTATTTTCATGGATGCTATGATTGGCTGAAATTTCGTAGTACTTTAAAATAGAACCAGAAACTTACGTATCATCAACATCCTACACTGTCAACCCTCAGAGGGTGTGAAAACTACCTCCTATGTAAGATTTAACTATGAAAAGTTACAGTGACTACTATAAAAATTCGAAACACCTGCGCTGTACAATCCCATGGGGGTGGTTTTCAAGCACAGCGTCGAACATAGTCTAGTTTCTTCTCTCTTCCACACAACGCAGATGTTTCGAATTTTTATAGAAGTCACTGTAACTTTTTATAGTCAAACCTTACATAAGGGTCACACCCTCTGAGGGTAGACACTGTAGAATGTTGATGGTACGTAAGTTTCTAGTTCTATTTTAAAGTACTACGCAATTTCAGCCAATCATAGCAACCATGAAAATAGTAATCCTGTTGCATTTTACGTTTTTTCTTGTTTTTCTCGTGTCCTTTAAACTTGGGGGTGGTTGTTTTCAACTCTTTAACAAAACTTAGACATTTTGAGCTTTTTCAGCAGTCATTGCTGTTTTGGATCGATTTTTTTATATATGGAGGCTAGTTTTCGCCCCTCCCTGGGGGTGTGTTTCATATCTATTGTATGTACGCTGCTGTTTTACCTTAATTTGTATAATTCGATTGATTAAGATGTAACAACTATTCTTTTTACCCCATTTCAGGGGTGTTTTTTGGCTCTAGCTAATGATTTTGGGGATGTACGATTTTTTTTGACCCCGGATTCGGATTTAGCGACCGAAAATACATAGGAATGCATGAGTCTGGTTCGCTGCTTTGAACTTTTTTTTTGTGGGGCTGTGTAGTTGCTGTTTTTAAACATCTACATGTCGTTGTGAATCTTGACGAGGAGATTGTGAAATATAACTGAAAAATTAATACCGCTGCACTCCAAAATAAAAATGGCATATTTTGTATTGATTTATTTTATATAATAAAAAAAACGAATGCATACTTATATACACATAAATAAAAAATAATTTTAAACTTATGAGATTGTTATACTGGAATATTTGTAGTTCACATAATATTTAACAGTGACATTTTTGTTTTTCTGTCATTTAGTCTATTTCGTCTTTCATTGAGTACTTGATTAAAATCACTAATTGCAGTGATTTCAGTTCATCCATCACTGTTGCTATCGTCGGTTTCCTAATCACGGTGATTTATTTAATCACCGGCAGTGAAATATCGCCCATAACTAGCCTGCGCAGCACAAACCTGCAGTCTGTCCCGCAGTAGAGTTTTGTTCGCCGGCGGTGATTGAATTAAGTGATTTTTGACGTGTGTTGGTTGCTATGAAAATTAGCAGAAAAACGTACCAGAGGGTAACCCAGAAAGTTAAAACGATTGAGATTATCCACGCCGCATAAAAAGCGTCCTAACGCTTCGCCAAAGTGCCATCTTGAAGTAAGTTGTAAAAAATCGGTGAGAGATATTCACGATTTCTATATATTCGAGAAACGCCGTCCAACATTACGAGGAATGATGTAAATTTTTTAGTATGTTTATAATGAAAATCTTAAAACGAATTTTTTTAGACATTTACCAAAAGCTACAGGCTACAATAGATTTCGAGGAGAGAATGTCAACATTAACAAATCTAGTTATGGAATTGGGATTCAGGTATGTCTTTTACATATTTTTATTAAATACTTTAAATTGGCATCTTTTTATTAGAAAAAAAAAATTGCTGACAACAGAAAGACACTTTTGGAATCATATGACTTACGTCTTAAATGAATAGGATTCTTAAAAGAGCTTAGGAAATACAAAGCAGAAGATAGAAGATATCATATAGATCGATGAGACTTATCTTATATACAACCCATACAGCCCCAAAGGGACGGACAGATGGTAAGGGACCTCACCTCATAATTCTACATGCATGTGGTAAAACTGGATTTATGCCTAACGGACTTTTAATATTTAAGTCAGGTATATTTTTAATTCATTTTTTTAGTTCATGTATAATTTTTGTTAAATATTTTCAGGGCAAAAATCAGATGATTACCAGAATGATATAAATGCTACGAACTTTAATTGTTGGCTTGAGTCTCAACTGATCCCGAATTTATCTACAAATTCTGTTCTCGTCTTAGATAATGCATCATACCATAATCTGGAACTGAATAAGGCACCAACGACGCCCACCAACAAGACAGACATGTCGTGGCTCCAAGAAACTCAACTCAATTCCATCCTGGCATGATTAAACCTGAATTATACGCTATAATTAAACGACATAAAATGGCAACAAAAACACATCAAATAGATCTAACCATGGGGGAACATAACTATAAAGTACTAAGGTTATCCCCATATCATCCCGAAATTAACCCAATCGAAAAACTATGGGCTACAGTTAAAAACTGAATGGCCTGAGAAAACATAACGTTCAAACTAGATGATGTGCGGAAGATAAATTTGCTAGCCTTACCGCTAAAGAATTGGAAGATATTTGTAAACATGTAAACAAGGTAAGACTGAAATATATGGAAAAAGAACATCTAATTGACGAATTTTGTGGTGCTAATCTACGATTTACAGTTACAAATTCTTCTGATGAAGAAAGCTATAAAGAATATAATGATGAAGAAGAGAGTGACGATTTTCTGCATGGAATAGAGCATCTAGAAGAATCAGATTCATATTGAAATGCATTTTTACATGCAATAAAATTTTATATTATGCAACTCTTTTACCTTAAATTATTTTTATAATGACAATAATAAAACAACTTTATTGGGCGAAGTTTAGTACAAATTACTATTCTTATACTTCACCCGAACAAAGGTTATTCGTAACAGTTGGGCAAGTTTTAATCTACTCCATTACACAGCTCCTTGGACAAGAAACTTTATTGGGATTACACATCTTTATACTCCAGATGACGCTACGCCATTATTAAAAATATCCGCGCATGTTGGCTCCGCCCCTGACCTGTTCTCATAATAATACTCTAAGTACTGTCCCATTTCTTTTCCCAGTTTCCAGCAACTCTTTGAACTTTGGACACTGTTAGAAATGAACTGAAGGTATGAGGTATTGTACGATGAACACATATTAATACGAATATAATACCAGAGTCGGAGCAAAGGTTTGTATTTTAAACTTGTAAGTTGCACAATGCAGAGCTGAGGAAACTACGTATTGTTGGGTAATCTTTTTCGAAGGAGATTATTTATATAATTTAAATCAATCTTCAGGTAAGTCAATTAGTTTTTCATTGATTGTTATTACACAGCATTTATCAAACATTTTTTCAGAGATCAGGTAAATAGACGAACATTCAATAACGCAAATCAAAATTGGCAATGATTACAATACACATGTATTTTATTTACAAAATAATAGTACATCGGCCCACGAAAAAAAAGTCGTGTCCACCAGACAAGACCACATCCTTGTGTTTTTGTGGTCATTGAATCGCAGATTTGCTCCACCATGTCAAATTTCTTCCCTAACCTTAAAGAATTGGCAGAAAAATGCTTCGAATTACATTTTATAACTCGAGACTCCAAAATATTTTTTTTAATAATCAGAGAGCGCTAAGAGCTCGCGACGCCTCTCGGGTCCTAGTGTGCGCCCCCTCATGCATTGTCGCCCCTCCTAAATTCATTGGGACAAAATCGACATGTGAATGTAGAAACTGCTATTTGAGGTTCATCAAACATCCTAAGTTACCAAAATTTTTCTCCACTACAGTCACTACTTCTCTATAATTTTCATCTTTTTCATAAAATTCTGTAGAACTGTCTTAAAACTGACCCATGCAGCTCGATCAGTGTTATTCATTGTTGTAACGAAATTCTCATCTCTCAACATTGCTCGAATTTGTGGTAAGAAGATAAAGAGGAGGATACTTTCAGTGTTTACAGAAACAATTCTTAAACATGTCTGATTGAAAACTAAAAGAAGGGGTTTTCGATGAACCACAAATTCGAACAATGTTGAGTAATGACAGTTTTGTTACAACAATGAAAAACGACGAAAGAGCTGTTCGCATGGACCAGTTTTAAGAAAAGGAAATCACAAAGATGAAAGATATGGAGAAGTGGTAGTTGATATGGTGGAAAATTTTGGTATATGATGTATACGATATATGATTTTTGCTCTTTAGAAAGAGAGAAAGTGTACGAAAGTAAGTGAAACCTAAGGATAGATCTTTTGGAGGTAAAATAGTATGATACTATAAAATAATGGATGTGTAATAATGAAGTATATATTAGCACCATTCACGTAGGTAAGATTAAAATAAAGCGAAGGTCCAGCTTCAAAGTATACAACTTTGGAACCTCAGGTTTTAAATTGTAACTTGAAGTGTTTTTCTGCCTATAATTTTTGGAAATGGTCATCCCATGGGGTAAATCTGACATAGCATTCGAATTCAACGACCTCATAAACATAAAGTAACCATTTTTACAAACAATTTCAATAGTAAGAGTTAGTGTGATTTTAGCGATTCTGGCTATTTCTTGAGGTTAGGGAGGAACTGTTACCTGATGGGGTAAATTTGATAACACACTCAGATTCAGCGAATCCAAAAATATAAAGCAGCCTGTTTTACAAACGATTTCAATGGTAAGTTTAAAAGTTCATAGTGTCGTTTTAGCATTTTTTGACTATTTTTTGAGGTTAGGGAGAAAAGTTGGTGGGCAAATTTGACATTATATTCCGATTCAGCGACCCCAAAAACTTGATATGGTGGTCTAGTCTGGTGGACATGACTTCTTTTTTCATCGTGGACCTGTGTAATTTAAACGACTAACAAAATAATCGAGGCCAAAAGCTAGTGAGGACGTAAGCCGGCCGGATTGCAGATAGTTCAGTTGTTTTTATTTTTATAAAATATACTTTAATTGATTTTCGTGCTTGTACGTAGACTTGGTCGAACCTATAACCTCCTTGGTCTTCTCTGTTTCTTTTTATTATTTGCAGTCACTACTAAAGCTGCTGTTCTAATAATAACATCGTCATTATCAAACATTTTGCTCGCGACTGATTGAACTATATAAATTGATGATATCTCTGGTTGCGATTTGAATGTGGACGTGTCGCCTCAATTCGGCAAAGCCGAGCAACTAAGCTGGGTGGCCGTGCCGGTCGGCAAAGCCGACGATAATGAAGACACGCCTTTAGAGGATGCAAGAGGCAACACGGTTACGGGGATGTTATTAGACGAAGTTTATCATGCCTTTTGCAAGGTATTTTATTTATATTTTTATCTTTTCAAATAATCGAGATATCACGGAGCTAACGTAATTCTGGAACACCCTGTATATAGAAATTAAAGTCATAATTTCTTTTCTCGACATGTGAGTCGATCAGAATGTCTGTAGGGTAAATTAAAAATAATTGTAATAATCCTATCTTGCATAATAGGCCCGGAGCCCGTGTATAAAATGGCTGACTATCCGGCGAACTTTGACAACATGAAAAATGGATTGTTGAAAAGCACAAATGATCTAATACCTTCAGTATTTTCGGCATCTCGGATAATCATTTCCACTTATGGAGGTAATTGATCTGCACCAAACCACTTGCAAAAATATCACGATATTCTTGGAAAAAAATAGTGAAGTAATTTTGTCACTCTGCGCGGCCTACGCACGGTTAAATGCATACTATTAAGTTCGGTCATGATAATATATATAAGTATATTTTTCCCATCCATCCTTTGCTTGTATTGTTTAAAACAAAAAAGCATCAGAAAGCTACAATTTCCATCTTTTAAATGAACCAACACTCATATGGATTGAACAAATTCTGATTTAGTGACATCTAATTCAGTGCGTCGGTGTCACAGTCATGCGTATTCAAGCGCGTGCACGCATGGATCTCGCTCAGAGTTATAACGTTACACTTGACTATTTTTTTCCGGGAAAACCATGGTTTAACGATACATTTTGTTAGGACATTTTTTTGTACATAAATACGTGATCTATCTATCTGTATTTTTTATTTTTTTTCTAGCTTGATTTAATTTCAAAATTTTGAAAAAATGGATGAAAAAAATTTTTTTTAACTTTTCAGAATATTGTTCTATATACTTTCACGAACTCACTAAAAAAAGTTTACTTAGTTTGCAAAATTTTTTCTCTTTTTTCATCGCCTGGGCTATTAAAAATAAGTTCTATGTTCTATACGATGAATAAAACAAAAACGGTTCTGAATATAAAGGTGACCTAAAGATGGAAAGAGAGAAAAAAAACGAAAACTGTAGAAGAATGATGGGTGTGAGGTGAGGTACGATACCGGTACCGGTTTCAGTGGCGAGACCTCGATCGGCGAAGTTAAGGCACGCCGGGCGAGTCCGTCACTTGAATGGGTGACCGTATTTCATCTCGCCGTCCTAGTTAAGTGGGTAGAGTAGCATTAGCTAAACTTCGCTAGGACGTTAATATAAACAAGGTTATAAAAAAAAGGTAAACGTTGCCAGTTGTTGGATAGTACTTTTGCTAAAACTGTGCAAGGAAAATTCGACTTTGTCTAATCAAAGCCTGTTGGATCAGTTAAACTCTGTAATAAACACAAAGCAGCGAGTGCAGCGAACCGATGTTGAAGTGGAAATTGAAATATGTGCCCAACCAATAATATTAGCACTAATCAAAACAAAAATGTTGACGCCGCAGTTTCTGTTGAAAATTTAGACTATACTGCTACTGACTAGTTTTTTTAAACTATCGACTGATAATGAACTTGCTAGTTTTTTAGTCAAATATTTTTACTCTTATGTTCATGACCTAAACTGAAGTTATTTTTAGTTTTGTAAAGTTTTTATATTTTTGTACGAATTTTTTACCAAAAAAACAGCAGTGGATTATTTAATTTATTATATTACTCGTTTTATGATCCTTTTTTGTTGTCATATTTTTAGTTTAGTTGCTTAGTTTTGAAGTTTATCGAAAAAGTTTGCTTTTTGCAATAATGATATTTCAGATTTTTTAATATATTTTTTTACTTTATATATTGATTTTTTTGCTGTTTTCTATACAGTCTGTAGAATGGATAAGTAGGCAATTCCAGTTAACTGAACGGATATATTTCATATCACTTCTAGGATGGATTTGAAATGAAACCGACCAATCACAGTCCGTCGAGGGGGCAACCGCTGGCGAAATTTTGTGCACCTAATACCTATTCTAAAAAAATACCCTTTATTTCCCCTTTAATTCCTTGTAATTCCCCTAATTCCTCAAATACCTTTATTTCCTCCTAATATCTTAATATTTTCTAGATTATCTCGGGAACGGTGCACTTTTTGATAAAAATACCTATATACAAAATTGTTCCTTATAAAATTCTCTATCAAAAATATCTCTACACTTTTTTCCTAAAATTAATAGTACCGTAGGAAATAAGGCGCACACATAAGGGTTGATTCCGGTCAACACAATAAATTGTAATCTTTACTATACCTAATCTACTTTAAAGTTCGATACTTAACGCTAAAGCAGTAGCTACTAAAGTCCGCCTAAAATTAAAATAAATTCCTCTCACCCCTATAAAATAACGCGATTTTTGATGAAGCGAGAATATTGTATACCGGGTCGCTCAGCCGATAGGGACACTGTTGTGACTTTTGAATGGGCGAATGGATTTTTTTCAAATTTGGTGTAGTAATATGGGATATAATTTCCAATTATATAATGTAAAGAACCGAAATGGCCGACTTCCGGTTTCGATTTTACCCGAAAGTGGGTTTAAAATACCCGGTTTTTGTGTAAAATTCCGCACATTGGCAGCCCTGAACAGTAACAGCGTTTACAGCAAGCTCTAAAATAATGCAGTGACCTTGGGTCGTCTGAGATGTAGTGGGAGAAATTGAAATTTTTTACATTGTGATGGTGTATAGATATTTATACTTTTTTCTCGTAAAGACAGCTTTGGAAATAGCCATACGGATATTCAGCGAATTTATGACCTGCGCTGATTACATTTGCGCCTCATTTACCAAAGTGCTATTAATTTTAGGAAAAAAGTTTAAAGAAGTTTTTATAGAGAATTTTAAAAGGAATAATTCTGTATATAGGTTTTTTTTATGGAAAAATACACCGTTCCAGAAATAATCTAGAAAACCTCAAAATGGGGGTGGAACCGACGTCCTCCAGGGGATGAAGCACGCAATTTTTGAAACTTTATGAATTTTGTCCCATATATTACAATTTTAACTGTTATATTACTGAAGTATTACAAGACATCGTGCAAAGTTTTAATAATGAAAAAGCTAGTCATGGAGAAATTGTAGACGTAGGAGAGCGATTTGTTCTAGTTTTATACAACTCTACCTCCGCAGAAAAAAGTCTAGATGAGATTCATGACTTTTAACAAACTTGTTGGTAAAGCGAACAATACTGTAATATTATCAAAACTACCAACAACTTCTGCTGCTGCTCGGCAACACTCATATCGCGTTTTTTACCAAATTCAAACATGGAAAAACGTTGCGCTAGAAGCTACTGATTGGGGATGGAAAAAGTTGGCGGTATATTAACCCGAACTATGACAACAAAAGAACCGGCACCCGAATCTGTTATAACACTAATTTCTTGTTCATGCAAATTAGGGTGCGAAAACAGGTGCAGTTGCAGAAGAGCAGGCTTACGTTGCTCCACAATGTGTTACCATTACCACGGACAAGCATGCATGAATGTCGAATCTATGGAAGATTAATTAACGTAGGTAACTTTTTTTGTTAATTAGTGGATTCGACCTACAGGGGACACCACACGCCAAGTACTTTACCTTTAGTGTGGCTTGGAAACAAGTACAATATACAATATTCTCGTTTATTTAAAAATCGCGTTACTTTATAGAGGTGAGAGGGTGGAAGTGGTATATTTATTATAATTTTAGGTGGAGTTCAGTAGCTACTGCTTTAGCGTTAAGCATTGAACTTTAAAGTAGATTATAAGTAAATATTACAATTTATTGTCTTGACCGGCACCAACCCTTATGTGTGCGCCTTATTTCCCACGGTACTATTAACTTTAGGAAAAAAAGTGTAGAGACGCTTTTTATACAGAATTTTATAAGGAATAATTGATCAAAAAGTGCACCGTTCCCGAGATAATCTAGAAAACCTCAAAATGGGGGTGGAAACGGCGTCCTAGGGGATGAAGAACACTATTTAGGGGTGGGAACTTTTCGGTTTATTAATTCTTATGCTATCCTTAACATTTCTACCAATTTTCAAAACTTTATGAATTTTGTCCGATATTAGTATATTATATTACTAGGAGTAGAACGCACTCTTTTTTTGTGTTGAGCCCAGGATTTGCGGCTGAGGCGAAGCCGAAGTCGCAAACTGGGCGAAACACAAAAAAAGGCGTTCTACTCCGTGTAATATATACTATTTTTTCTTCAAGCGTATTAAAATGCAAAAATTCATTTATTTATCATAAATGTACAAATATTCAAACTACAGTCTTACATGTTGACACAATATGACAAGTGGCTAGTGGATAGCGCGCCACCGGTGGCTTTCGGTATTAACATTATGTTACTAGTAAAACAATACCCACTACGGCGGCGCTTTCGGAACTAACATTATGTTACTAGTAAAACAATGTCCACTACGGTGGCGTTCGGTACTAACATTTTGTTACTAGTAAAACAATGTCTTACTTCTACTTCTGTTTTTGGTGACATAATTTAAACATTTTAATACGCTTGAAGAAAAAAATTATTATATTACTGAACTAGAAGTCCATAGTATCATCGGTAGTTTAATTAAATTAAATATTTTTTCTTTACTAGATATTTTTAGCGCTAATCTCTGCGCTAATGTTTTTACAACACTGACGTCCTTTATATGAGGAATTGGTATGTAATTCTTCAAGATAAACATTCCATTTCAATATTTTTACGCTCTAATTCCCTCCGAATACCTTTTAGTTCCTCTTAATGCCCTTCTAATACCTCGTAATAATATTTATTTCCTCCAAATTCCCCTGTAATTCCCTTAATACCTAATAATTCCTTCCGAAATACCTTCAATTCCTTCCTAATTCCTTCCTAATTTCTCCGATTTGTACACCATTTCCTCTCAGCGGTTGCCCCCTCGCAGTCCGCGTATTAAGTACATAAACAACTATTCGTTTTAAAATCAAATTAGTGCGTAAGCTGTCAAAGTAACTATCAGTGTGTACTGTCAGTGTGTATTTGTGTAATATATTAATGTTTAAAAAATTTTGTAGTTTTTTTAAGCTGGTCGTAGAAAAAATATACTGTACAACTCGAGTGGATTATCCATATCGCATTCAAAAGATTTGAAGCACTCCGCCTACGGCGTCGTGCTCAAACTTCTTTATCGTGCGAAATGGATATCATATCCACCCTTGTTGTACAAACTACTATTGTATACCAGTAAAATTTTGGGGACATTTTCAGTTGTATTTTTTTTCAATTTGTTCTGATTGTTCTAGCTTTTAAAAATTACCAACATTTTATATTTCTTTTCTACTAAGGCAAATAAAGGGATTCTTTTTATTCCGACTTTAATCTCAGAATTTTGACTTTAATTTTCGAAATTCGCTACACGATCGTATTTCCAAATAAAATCCCAATTCCAACTTTAATCTAGGAATTCCGAAATTAGTCGGAATAAAAAAAGTTCAGTAGCCGTTCTATGCCTTCGTAATTTTCAACACAAAAAATTGTCAAAATTGTCTATTGCCAAGTAGTTACCTCAAGAAAAAACCTGTCTCTACTACTGTAACAAAATGAGGCCGGACCTACGCTGATGGTTTCCAGGCCGATATCCTTACCCCATCCGCAGCTGGTGACAACCTGTAAAATTTTATTTTAAATTAATAACTATGTATATGGATACATATGTGTGTGTGTGTACTATAGTTTGTTACTATTTATTTATGTTTATTAATATGGCGTACATTTACTTTTTTTGTATCAGAAATGATCAATAAATATTATTAATATTATTATTATTAACGCGATATTGTACGTGTGATATAATTGACATGTGCTGTTCTTCATGGCTGCAGGGCAATAAAAGTGAAAATAAGATTTACGATGGTGCTATCCCCAATTATAAATAGTATTTCACCATGATAAAATATGGAGATATGAGATATGGATTTTGTACAATCGGCGTCACCTTAAAGTCACCACCCTTTGAGATGCTCCTTTTCTAACACGCCCCACTACAAATAATTAAATTCGGTCAGAGTGGCGACTAACATTGTAGGATACACGACGGCCTGGAATTATGCAATGTGGATAAGTAAACATTTTTTATTTCATTTCATTTCTCTTTTCATTTTTCAATTATTTGATTGTGGGACGTATCGGATATTCAGTAGAATAAATAAAATTGATCTGATTATGCTTGCAGTATAAATGGCAATGCATATAACTGACGCTATAAGTAAGTAATACAGGGTGATTCAGAAAATTAATGCAAATAGTCAATTAGAAAACTTTCGAAAGCTGAAATACTCTAAGGATGCACTAGCAAACATCAGTAAAATTCACCAATATATAGTGATTACTTACACCATACCTATTATACAGGGTGGCCCACCGAAAACGTAACTGGCGTGTTTTCTCTTTCTATGATCATTTTTTCGACAAACGCTCGGATCCGTCAATTTTATTATCAAGGGGGGTACTTTTATTGGGTATTGTTGATCTCGAAACTTAAATCCTTAAAAGGTGGTAGGACCCACCAAGGTCAAGTATTACATCGTTTTAAAGCTCGTTAAATTGTGGTGTTCCATTTAAAAAACACAAGTTATGACTATATCTCGAAAAGTGAGGCATGCATAATTTTCTTCTCTTATCAACAACGGATTCTACTCAAAAAAGTGCGTCAAGAATGTGTTACTTGATTTTCGATTCGACACTTGGTAATTGAGATATAGAGGTCATCCAAAAATGCTAATATTCAATAATTGAAAAAGTATTACTGGTTAATTTTTTAAACATAGCATAGTTATGTTTCTGGGATCGCTAATTACGAATCTGGGGCCAAAATTTAAGAATTGAAATGGCGGCTCCAATATGGCGGATGGAATTTTTTTCTAAAACAGGTGTTTTAAACGGACAAATTGAGCATCTAGGTGATGCTTTATATTAACGAAAAAAACATTTTTTTAAGAAAAAAAAAGTTAATTACTGGGCAATTACAACAACAAAATGGCAACATTTTGTTAAAAGAAAATGTGAAAACCCACATTGTATCAGCCACAACTTCTTTATTTTTTATGATATAGTAAGAAACAAAAAATCGTTTTAAAAATAGATTAATTATTATCTTTAACTTTGTCCCATAAAATTTTTAATAAAAGTGTCACTTTCTAAGACATTCAACATTTAAACTAAATACTTCATCCTATAAGCAGTCGGATACCTTTCATAAACTTAAATATCTTCGAAACTGTCAATTCTACACAAATATATAACAAAATCAAATTCATTCTCAAGTTATAAGCTTAATTTTTCGGGTCCACTATTTTTTCGCTAAAACTAATATTTATTAAGATATTTGCAAAGAAACATGCTACGTTCTTTTTTTCTAAAATCCCTTTACAGTTTATAATACCATATTTTTCTAAACCAAGAGCTGTAAACGAACGAAAAAATTTGAACGTCTAAATCATACTATATATTAACGAATAATAGTATATAGGAATATATTTTTTAATTACTGACTACTTACATTAACAAAATGGCGACGTCTTTTGTTTAAAAAAATATGAAGAAGTACATTGTTTTTGTTATAACTTTTTCGTTTTTTATGATATAGAAATAATCAAACAATCATTTGAAAGCCTGATTAATAGACTTTCAGTTTGATAATTCGCATTTTTAAGGTAAGTGCCATAATTTCTTAACATTTAAACTAAATACTTCTTATATATTTTTGGACGCCACCTTTATACTTCCAGATCCCCAAAACTATTAGTTCTACAGAAATTAGAAAAAAGGAAATTCATCCTCAATTTAGTAACTTTCTTATTTGTCTCTTGCATGTTTTCGCTCAATGTAATACCTTTCGAGTTATTTGACAAAAACCTGTTTGAAATACGTCTGTTTCTAGTTAAAATCCCAATTTTCAAGCCGTTATAACTTATATTTACAATTTATATGAAAAATTGCATAGAACCTTTTCTTCTCAAAACTTGATTCCCCTTACCGCCGCCATGTTTAAAAATGGCGCTCTAAATAGATTTTTCTAGATTATCTCCTTTCCTGTTAATTCTGCTCTAAATTGGGCATTACTAATGTTGTAGGGAATAAAAGAGCTACTTTTATTTAAACAATCTTTCTTTATTGTTAATATTTTACGATTTACAGCAGCCAGAAAAGCGAATATTCTGCTTTAATGCAAGTGTTTGCAATTTTCTCTGTCCCTGTTACTCCTACGTAGTAATTAGTTATTATGAATATTGTGGATTATAAAAGTTCCTATAACTATCTCAGTAACAATAATTGAGATCACGTGAAAAAATAACATTTTGCTGTTTTTATATGGTCAACTGTCATTGATTTAAAAGACTTTTTTTTTAATATTCGATAATTTTTTTACATGATGAATAACTCCAAAGCCTTGTCTTACCAGCATTAAAAAAATCAACGTGCTATCAATTATTATTACTAAGGTAATAATTTTTATATAATACAACTTTTCTGTCAAAATTTAGGAAAAAAATTAATATCTCAGGAAATATTAATTTTAGGTAACCTTTAACGGAATGTCCTTTAAATTTTCTGTAGAATCTAGAAACAAATTAAAATGGGAGCATTCTATTTAAAATAACAAATTTCGGATCAACTTTCAGTATAACCGGAAAAATGTTTTTGTTGAATAGATCATACCCAGTTAGGACCATTGCCAAAAATTTTCAGATCAATATTATTTTTCTTACATATATACTTCTAATAGATGGTCAAAATGAATCACCCTATATACACTGATATTCCATCGATCACCTATATCCACGTATTTATATGAAATATACGGTCTTAGCGCATAGTTTCTGTCGGAAAATCGAATAATAATAATAATAGAAATAGGCGTAATTGCAAATTTGCTTCAAAAATTAAAAATTTTAATCTCTGGGCCCATTGTAAGTGAAGGTTTCTCAAAATTCGACTCTGTATCTAATTTTAAAGACTAACAATATAAATTATAAAAATAAATATTAAAAAAAATTCACACTGACATTTCTTTGGAAAATTATTCAATACTTTTCAAATATAATAAAAAACGTTTACCATTCTGTGTGCGTTTTAAAAATGGTGTGTTTGTCGAAAACATTACATTTTCTTGCACTTCGGCAATAGGTATGACAAAATCACGGAATTATTAACCGCTTCATTTTAATGAGAAATCACAAGACTCCAAAACTAGCATGATATAATTAACCACAATTATAAGTGATATTAATATTTTTGTCTTGTTTGTTTTTGATGAATTATTACGTATATTCAACTTAATACCTTCATTTCTGGATTCGAATCTTTTTTGAGGTAACCGGTTGCATTAACTTTTCGAATTGTCTTGTTTACTTAATGTATTTACATTGCCAGTTTTTATTGTAAGCAATGTTAGGTTAATAATTTATGAAAATCTATTAGCGTCCAGAATCCGTAAATCAGATAAATGAATAGTGGAGAAAGAAAGTTATAAATAAAATTGATATCATTCAAAATCTCTGGAATACAGAACCCTAAGCTAACAACTGGTCACATTCTAATAAAACTAATAAAAGTATGACGTCAGTCTCTACTCTGACCTAAAATACGGTATGTCGGAATGTATAATTTATTTGTAGTGGGGCGTGTTAGAAAAGGAGCATCTCAAAGGGTAGTGAGTTTAAGGTGAGCACCATTGTACAATTGTTTATTAAAACGTTTATTTTATTATCTGGGTTACTAAGAAAATCAGATACATTTTTAGAATATTACCACTAACCAGGACCTTTAAAAAGCCTACTTTTCACCTTTTGCTCTTCCTCTTCTCTTCTAATACAACATTTCTGTTTTTTAATCTACCGCCTTGTGAATAAATATCATTATTTTTTTTCCATCTTATTCTGTTTACTAAAAATCGTATGTCTATTTTAACCCATTTGTTATTGTTATTTTAGGATGGCATTGCGACATCTGTGGCAGGATTTACAAACACCATACTTCTTTGTGGAGACATAAAAGATATGAGTGTGATAACGATAGACCGTTCCAATGCAGCCTGTGTCCGAAGTCTTACAAAAGAAAGGATCACTTGTTACGTCACATGGACTATAAACATAAATTCAAGAATTTCTTGCAAAGTTTTCAAATACAGAAGAAAATGTGATAAATATGCGAATGTTCATATTTATATTATAGAAATAAACAGGGTCTTCCGATGAAAGTTGAGAGTACGTGTAAAAATCACTCAATAATAAGCGGTCAGAAAAATAAATTTTCACAGTATTCAAATTTTTCAATAAAAAAGAAATAAAACGAAAATTGTCTCATTTTGATATACCATTTTTGAGGAAAAGCATATTTAATCTTTAAGAGGTACAGCATATCCCAGATTTCTGGTTTAATTTTTTCACGGAGTTATTTTTAAAGTGAAAAATACCCTTTTTAGTGCCGGGAATTTTTCAAGGTCGTAAGAAAGGAATGGTCAATTTGCTATTATATTTTATATTTAATGATAAAAGGCCTTAATTCGTCAATATCTAAACTTTTAATGCAAATATAGGTTTCTTTTTTTGATACGGTACGTTAAAGTGAGAAGAATTTAAAACAATATATTGAATAAATAATTGTTTCAGTGTATTACTCTTTTATTTGTGCTCCATTTTACATTATTTAATTTGGGGATTTTCTAATAGAACATAGAACAGAATAAAATATTTTCCAGAAAATACTAGTAATTATTTTAACCTTGTCACAGCCGCCCAATTTTCTTACAAGCTTATCGACGAATACGAATTTAAATTAAAAACTAGTGGAAGCATTATACTCTTCGCCGATTTACTGAGCTTTTTATATAATTGTTACATATTCTACAGTATACTTTTCGCAGTTTTCTTGTAAATAATGTTAGTTTTTGGACATTCTAAATTTTTTGATATCAACTTTGTTGTGAAAAAAACAATATATGAAAAAAAACACCACCCCCTCTCAGAGATTCGAACACACGAACTTTGGATTGCAAGGCAAGCAAGTAAGCAAGCAAGCAACAATCATTTATTTACATTAAACTTATAGAGTATGTACCTCCCCGGAATCTGGCCCGGAGCCAGCCAGACAACCACGGCACGTAGCGCCGTGGTAATTGTAGGAATGGGCGGGGCAGGTCCAGTTTGGTTTAACGAGAAGTAACTTAAAATTAGTACTCCTGTCTGCCACAGGCAGACTCTTCTTCTTCTGCATCGATTAGGAGATTATCGACGTATGTGTGTTTTCTTAGAGAACACCATTTTTCTGAAAGAAACCTTCACTAGGCATACCTCCGCTGAAGTGATGTGCGAACTCAGCCCTGACGCAGTATATCAACAATACCTCATTGATTATTTCGAGTTTAATTTTAATTATTATCACTACCGTGATTTCTAGCATTTATTCCTTGGATGGTGGCTTATTGAAGGGTCTTCTTGTATTAATTTGATTCATTCATTTTTTGCTTTCTCTTCTTCCTCCAGTTTATCTTCACTATTGCCGTGGTATACCTCTTCTCGTGTATGTGTTATCATTTTTTCTGTATGCCCCCCTGCCGCCCCTTTACTGCCCCTGACTCGTTCCCCCGTTTCTTTGATTTTGTGGTCCTATGTTCTGTATTCGATTCATCATTCTTGTGTATAGATACCATTTCCTGAGAAAAACTATGCATTTTCATGGAACTGCAAGAAATTCAGCCCCCGGCGTATTAAGCCAATAGTACGCCACTGATCAGATTGTCCAGTTATTACCCAAGTCAACGCTTGTTTATCTAAGAAATTCTGCTTTTCTTAAGGAATAACACCATTATTGCCTTGGTATAAATTTACGGTAACAGCGGTCGATGGTTTCATAATCACTTCTCATATTTTCGAAGAAAGTCGTTTGAATTAGCCCCTCACCAGTTTATTACAGTATTTATGATGCAGAATGCAACACCACAAAAATACACTCTTTTTAATACAAATACAAATTATGTACGTAATTAATCACTAATTGCACCTCCCAAGATATGTATTATTCTTCAAACCTGTCGCTTACTTGACAAAAAAATATGCAACACCACAAAATCACACTCTTTTTAATACAAACACAAATTATGTACGAAATTAATCACTAATCGCACGTCCCAGGTATGTATTATTTCCCAAACCTATTACTCACTTTTGACACCTTAAAAATTTGCATAAAAAGCATACAAACCACAACACATTATTTTTGATACAAATATAAATTATGTACGAAATTATCTATTTATTCACTTGACACCTCAAAAGTTATATTTTTTACACTTTGTATTTACCTAGGGCTTGGACCTATGCAATGGTTTTATGCGGCAGACACTTGTTAATCATTAAGACATAAATAAACTTGGATAAATAAACTTGGGTGGTACTTTAAAAATGAGAAGATACTTAGCTTATCTATTCCTCTTGTGAATTGCCTGGTCCTTTAAGCTTGTTTCTTTACGCATAGCACTGCACTATCGGTGCTGCCAGTAAATACGCTTTATTAGTTATTTTCAAATATTAATTCTATTTCAATTTTGTTCTTTTGTTATGATATATCGATTTGCGCGGAATTCTTTACTCTACAAATTCACTTAATTTTTATCAAATTTAGCGGACTTTTAGCGGGCGTTTTCACGTTTTAATGGCAGCGTTTTTCAGACGCGTCCGTTTGCTCGGAAAGCACAATTCGAACATGTATAATATTAAAATGTATAAACAAAAAAAAGGACTATAGAGAATAACATTTCGCAAGGTTTCTATTTAAGTACAAGTGACAAAAATTAAGAATTTTTTATTTTGTAAGTTAAATGATTAATAACTTTTTTATAATAATAATAATAATAACACATTTATTATTTATCAATAAATTTACAAATTATTAAAAAAAAAAATAATTAATTTTGATAAATAAAGGGTAATGAAGGTTCACAATTCTGTGTAACAGATTCTGCTCTTCCATCAATACCTTGAGATGCTCTTAATTAGTATCTCAGGGAAATTTAAAAGTGGTTACGCGCTTGCGTCAAAAGAAACAAAGAAAAGATCAGTATTTAACAAATTTATATTAACTTCTTCACATTTAACACAACAACAGTTTTTGTTTACCTCTGATTTGTTGCAGACTGTTCGTAAACCGCCACTGGATTCAATTATTATTCCAAATTATCTCTCCAACTATTATTTATTTCATTTCTGCTACATTTACTCTCTCAATGCCAGACGCCTCTGCCATCCCTCTTCTCCGCCAAAACCTCCTTTCAAACTCCGCGTCCCTTTTCTGACAGTTCTCGTCTTCACCTACTTGATTTAGGCTCTGTACTCAAGACCTCAAATTCGCATCACTGCCCCAAAATTTATACAACACACAATACTCTAATACAAATAGCTGTACCTATCAGGTGGGGCACCACATCCTACTCACTAAATTATAATATAAATTTTATAATGATGGAGAATATAATGAATAGAAAAAGAGCGAGAAAGCGGAAAGAAGAAAGGAAGAAAATATTAATAAGGTAGAGTTAATGTGATCGCTGCAATAAGTGTTTCTTAACTTTAATTTTAACAGAATTATACGATAAGTTGAGGTTCATATCACCAATTTTGTTAATGCAAATTGCAGCGTTATAGGAGAAAGACCTTTTAAAAATGTCTTTGCGGTGTTGGGGAATGGTAAGTATATTTTTCCTACGTATATTTTATGTTGTGTACATCAGTCTAACTCTTAATTTGTTATATAAATAAGGTGGTGATCTCAATTTTAAAATCTTGAAAAACAAACAAGTCATGTGTAATTGCCGCCCGTTATTCATATTTAACCAGTTAATATCTTGGAGCTTATGTGATATTCGGTTTGGTCTCCTAATTCCGTATATAAGATGTAAGCAGGAGTTTTGTAATTTTTGTATGCGTCTGATCCCGGTGGCGTTCAAACAGGATCCATAAACACTGTCACAATGACTAAATTGCGACAACACACGTGGGTCGCATAATTTTTTTTTTGATGTCATGATTTAGGAAACAACGCTCATTTTAAGTGAAGCATATGCTTTTTGTAATTTGTTCGTAATATGTTCTTTAAACCGAAGTCTATGATCAATTATCAGACCCAGACTTTTGGCATGATTTGTAAAAGGTATTAAGTCATTTCCGATACGTAAAACGAGGTCATGCTGAATATTATTTCTTAAATTTTCACTACAGAATAATGTAGCCCAGGATTTACTAGGATTTATTTTCAATGGTTAACGGAAGTGGTAAAAAGAGCTTCTAAATCTTTATCATCAGTTGGTTTGATTCATGTGAGTCATTCAAATTGAAGAAACAATATAATTGAGTATCATGGGTCAAAATGGTAATTTTATTGATTCACAGAAAATTGACGTGTATACTGTGTATAAAAGTGGACCAATGATATTCCCTTGAGGAATACCTGTTAAAACATTTCATGCTTCTGATGTGTTATTGCGGAATTGAACTTGCTGAAGCCTATTTACTGAGTCTATCCGTTAAAAAAGAGGATAACAGTGTGCATATGCACTGTCGTTAAATCCGAGAAAGTGTAAAAAAGATATTAAAATGGTATAGTTTATCATATCAATTGCCTTTGAATAATCTAATAAAATTAAAATATTAATTTGACTTTCATCACTGGCTGTAATAATGTCATCTGTCATATCTAAGAGAGCTGTAGCACAACTATATCCCTGTCTGAACCATGATCGTTTAGCTGGTAAAATTTGTTGTTTAGGAGTACTCTTATTTGTAACTCCATAATTTTTTCAAATTCTTTGGACAAAACAGGTAAGATACTTATCGATCTAAGATGACTGAATTCAGTCGGATTGATAACTTTCGGCAGACGAATGACTTTAGCTTGTTTCCATGCCAAGGGAAAATATTCAGTCTTTATACATTCTTTTATAATCCCGTTTATCACACACATCATAAAAGGACAGCAAAGTTGAATCAGAGTTATATTTAACATATCTACACCGAAAGCTGTTGACTTAATATTTTTTATTACGTTACCCACGGTAAATTCATTTGTTAATTCGAAAGAAAATTACTGATTGATTTTTTTTCAAAAACGACAGGGTTCTTCCTCTAGCTAACGCTAATTTACTTTCCAAATTTCAGTACAATCGGACTATTTTTTCTTAAGTTATCGTGCTTATAAGAAACGTGACGGGCGGACAGGCGGACGTTTTGAAATTTTTTCTCTACGAGGGATATTTACTGTTTTAGAAATGTGCCGATCAAATGCAATATACTCTTCGTTTTTGCGAATAGTATAATAAAGTATTTACTGAAAAGTAAAACATATTTTTCTGTTGAAAACCTTAAGGCTGCGTTACGAAGGTTGAATACTACGTTTGGCATTCTCATTCTAATGAACAGAATTCTTTAAAACGAATCAACAGAATTCAGAATTGATTTAACTATGCAAACTAATTAAGTTAAAGGGATGAAATACTATATTTTTATCTTAATTCTAAATGAAATTAAGTTTTCAAAATTTTCCCCTCTTGACTTCTTAACGTGAACGTACCACTCATTCGTCCCCAATTTGTCATGAATTATTTTATATTTTTTAAAGGGACTTAAATATTCAAATAAAATATAATACAAGATCGGAAAAAAAAATTAATATACGAAAAAAGGTAAAAATCTGCATAATATTTGCTCCCTTTAAACATTAATTGATAATTAATATTTGCTGAATAAGCCCGTTCAGCATTTTTTTATTTTAAAAATCGAATGTAGAACACTTTTTGAAGGCCAAGCAGTGGGTACAAAAGGTCATAAAGAAATGAAATTTGGTGGGATGGTAGACATAGGTCCCTGATAGTACACCTGAGTTTGCGACCTCGGGGGGTTGCTGCTCGAGGGGTGGGGGGATGAAAACTCTGGGTCGCGACGCTTTTCCGGAAATAGCGCCATTGTGGTAAGTACTATCGAAAAAAAGTTCAAATGAAATATGTAGAGAACAAAATTGTGCACAATTTTGGTCTTTGTATTTTTCGTCTACGACCAATAATTTCCGCGCGCTTCAAAAAATCATGTCTTTTATTATATACGACCAAATGTATCTGCAGACTCAGAAATCATTACTCTTTCAGAAAAAAAATATTACGGAATTGTTTGATAGCGATCTTCGTCTTAATCCGCGATGAAATTCTGATTTTTTGAAAATTTCAAATCAACCCCCAACTTTGGCGCGCCGTAGAGCGGAAACTATTGGTCGTAGACGAAAAATACAGCGACCAAAATTGTGCATAATTTTGTTCTCTACTTTTTTTCGATAGCACTTACCAAAACCGCGCTATTTCCCGAAAAGCATCGCGACGCAAGGTGAAAACGTCGCGACGCCCACCCCTCGAGCGGCAACCCCCCGAGGTCGCAATTCTGTCTACCATCCCACCAAATTTCATTTCTTTCCGACCTTTTGCGAATAGAAACCCCCCATTGCTTGACCTATTAAGGCAATTTCCAATTTTTTACGTTTTTATTAGGACGTTTACGTCCTTAAATAAATCACCAAAGTTGGACCGCGCGAAAACGGGGCGGAACTTCTCGTAAAGTCACTTTGCAGATGCTGATCAGACGACAGTTGAGATTTAATAAGCGTGTGGTGCGTGTTATTGTGCTTCTCTATGGAAACGGCGTTTGATTGTTAAATTATATTTTTTTTTATATTCTTACTGGGTTAAAATGAGTAGTGTTTATGCAGAATGACGTCACGAGTCGGCGAGACGCTTTGTACGGAAGCTCGATCTTTAACATTGAATATCTAAGGATTGGATATAGTTATGAAGATGAAATTTTTACAGCTTATCTAGAGACAAATATTTTTTTACATTTCTCCCCATCGCTCATCAATTATTAAGCGCAGGGGCCCGCCAGAGATGTTAGCAAATTTATTTTTTCACATTTCTCCCCCTGCTTATCAATATTTATCCCCCCCCCTCGGTTCATCAATTATTAAGAGGGGGCCCGCCAGTGAATTTGGTACTGGGGCTCATGATTTGAGTGGGGGGGGCTGCCTGTACATGCACGGCTTAGCCAAATCTAGTGGTATGTAGTGAGATTTCTGTTTTACTGGCAGGACGATTCGTGCAAATGAATTCTTAATGATAGTTTGTAAGTTGTAAATTTTGGAAAATTGAACTTGATGTACCCGATCTATATCATTATATATTTTATACATGTTTTTATTTATTGACGTTGTAGTATTATACATATTTTATCGGATGCGTCAAATACTATTCTGACATATGACATATATCTCTTGCTTAAATAAATTATTATTATTATTATTTGACGAACATTTGCCACGATAAATATTGAATTATAAGAAAGATACATCGTGTAAAGTACGACTCTCAACAATAAGGTTAATTTTAATTAAATGTTTAATAAACCAAAAACAGATAAAACAGCGTTATATCGCACGCTGTGCCCTATTGTTTTTCTTGTAATCCAGTAGTCATTGAGGCATATAGCGAGGAAAGTAGTTGTTTAGAGAGATATTAGTTTATACTTATCGCTTATCACGAGCGTTTATAAAAATTAAAATAATTGCTAGTAGTTTTTGGTAAAATATTTTATTTCGATTTGTTCTAAATAAGATGTAGGAAATATAATAATTGTGTTTATTTTTAGCATATACTTGCGTGACATGTGGAAAATGTTACAAACATAGCCGTACACTGTCTAGACACAAAAAATATGAGTGCCAAAAGGAGCCATCATTCGTGTGCCATCTCTGCCCTTATATGTCTAAACAAAAAGCTCCTCTTATGGGCCATCTGAGGAATAAACATAATGTGTATAGTAATACCATACAACCTAAGAATCTCTGTAATTAAATTGTTTGCAATAAAAAAATGTGCCAGTGTTTCAGAATTACAGTTGAATAATAATAAATAAGTTTTCAAGGATTTAAGGCAAATTAATGTGATAGTGACTAACCTAAATTACATCTATTCTGGATTTTTGAGTGAAGTTCCACATCGATATGGAGGCAAGTGGGTCTTTGCATTATATCAAAATGTAATATAGTAGGTTCCATATACAGTGTGTCCCGCTTAAGGACTAGCCACCCACGTAAAATTTGTATTTATGAACCGATTTTTATGTTTTTTTTTAATATGTAGATCTCGTAAAAGGCATTAAAAACATGTTCTATTAATTCCGGAACTCAGAGCCACGGCCAACTAAGACCATTGTTTAAGTGCGAAATATTGAGAAGTATTATTAGGGATTTTTTTTTCAAAATATTAGAACGGATTCTTATTTAGGACCACCTATACACCCATTGTAATTGTAATAATAATAATAATAATAATAATTTTATCACTAAATAATTTAAATAATGCGAAAGCAATGTGTTTTTTTATTTTAAATTTAGTTATTTTAAAAACCTATTTTTAATGTTTTGGGCCACCCTGTATTACTATCACGACAAAAATTGGTACAATAGGTATATAGGTAGTTCTGAATAAGAATCTGTTCCAATATTTTGAAAAAAAAATCCCTAATAATACTTCTCAATATTTCGCAATTAAACAATGGTCGTAGTTGGCCGTGGTTTTGAGTTTCGGAATTAACGGAACATGTTTCTAATGTCTTTTTCAAAGATCTACATATTAAAAAAAAACATAAAAATCGGTTCATAAATAAAAATTTTACGGGGATGGCTAGTCCTTAAGTGTATATTCCAGCGATATAAAAAAGTTCACAAAAAAGCGTAAAGGACACCGACCGCGTTTGATTAGTGTACCGCCGGCGTTAGGTTGAGCAGTACACAGGTCCGGACTTAAAATATATTTATATTTAAAATAAATTAAAAGATTTGAATTTTCGTTCAATTTTAAACTTGACTACACAATTCTTAGGCGTGTTAAAAATGCCGGCGTCTTTGATCTTTACCCCACCGACAAGGTTGCCTACATTTTTTACACGCTTAAGAATTGTGTAGGGAACTATACTAATAACAAGTAGAAAGTAATTACATAAAAAACAATTAAATTCACATTTTTATGCCCATCTTAGCCAAAAACTAAAACTGGTGTTCTATTAAGGACATAAACACTTTTCCAAAATAAAAATAATGAACCTTATCACAATCACTAACACTGAAACAAAATATCACTGCCACTGTCACTGTCATAAATGTACCCACAGAACGTTAAACATAAACAGTATATTAAATAAAATATAGAAATCTTTTCCGTTATTCTAATTCTTGGTCATTGTCACTGTCCCCTCCCACGTCGATGATGAAGTTATTTCCGCTATTTGTTTGCCCAGTTTTGTATAATCATCTTCATCTTTGATTACTTTGTGAACTGATTTTCTCCAGTCGTCTTCCCGTATGTTGGAAATTTCACTGTGAATTAATTCGAGGATTTTGTTTATACATTTAGAAAATGTGTTTTTTCGATGAATCCGTCTTTTTAATTGGCCCGAGACCAGCTCTATCGGAATGAAAAATACAAAAATAAGGAGGTAGTCTTAAAAGAGAGTGATCAGTGGCCATATTGCCTCGCAAAAGCCATATTTTGCCGACCGAAATGGCAAGGTCTCGCGTGATCTATTTCCACAGTGTCGAACGTTATTTCATGGATTAATTAACCCTTTGTGGACTGATAAAAAACGACAAGAGATACGATTATAGCCCTTATGACGCTTATGATTATCATCAATATACGTAAGGATGTCTCCTCTTAGAGGCTTTAAGACTTTTTATCTGAGTTGGAAAAAAAAATTGTGGTGGAGGTATTGTCTACCAATTCTACTAATATCGTTATCCAGATTTCTTTTCCCAATGGATAGTTTGCGATTTAAATATGTTTTACTATAGTCGGGGAGCCCTCCCTAGCTGTACGTGCACCCCTCGCCCGATCCTTGGGGACAATATTTTTCATAAAGATTGAATAAGGAACAATTTAAAAAGAAAACTGGCTGTACTTTCAAAATGGCGGCCATATGTTAAAAAAAACTGTTGTTTTTGTCATTTAACGCAAAAACTAAAAAAGATGGACAAAAGCTTTCTGCACAAAAAACAACGTGCATAAAATTTTCTACAATTTTGTACCTATACAATATTTTGATAGGAGTTACCATTTTCCAGATAAATGAGTCCGAAATTAAGAACACATGGAAATTCATATATCGGTAAATCACTTAAAAGAAATAACTGTGACAATTATTGTAAGGCGTATAATATAACTTTATATTATTAACATAAAAATTAAATAAAATAAACTGAAAAAAATTAATAATAATAATAATGTTATAATTTGCAGACATTTATCTCGAAAACGGAAACAGTGGTATCCAAATCCTATCCAAATATTGTATAGGAACAAAATTGTAGGAAATTTTATGCACTTTGTTTTTTGTGCAGAAAGTTTTTCTCCATCTTTTTTAGTTTTTGTGTTAAATGACCAAAAACAATATTTGCATTTTTTTTTAAACGGACGCCATTTTGAAAGTACAGCCAGCTTTTTTTTTTAGGACATGTCTTACATTGTTCCTTAGGCTTTAATCTTTATGAAAAACATTGTCCCCAAGGATCGCGTGGGTGCACGGACAGTTGGGGTGGGCTTCCGCAGTGTTACGTTTTATATTGCATCTTATATTTTATCTTAAGAGCTGAATCATTTATCTGGAAAATGGTAACTCCAATGCAAATATTGTATAGGAACAAAATTGTAGAAAATTGTATGCACTTTATTTTTTATACAGAAAGTTTTTCTCCAACTTTTTTAGTTTTTGGGTTAAATGACAAAAACAATATTTGCAATTTTTTTTTAACGGACGCCATTTTGAAAGTGCAGCCAATTTTTTTTTAGGACATGTCTTAAATTATTCCTTAGGCTTTAATCTTTATGAAAAACATTGTCCTAAAGGATCGGGGGGGGGTGCACGGACACTTAGGGTGGGCTTCCGTAGTACTAGTGGATCTTCACTGCTTCACGTGGGATACTAAGACATCATTGTTCTACCAAATGCGTGAAATCAAGGGCGGTCCTGGATTGTTATGCTGGGGGGGTGGGGTAATTTGTCCGTAACAGATTCTAAATTTCTTGTAACAATGTGTACATGGTAGGGAGCGCGGCAGGCGAAATTTTTTTGGGCTTTCAAGTTCGTATTTTTTGTTCGTTTTTGTTGTATAGAGTTAATAAAGTTATAAAAAATTTAATATTTTCTTCCTTTTGTGTCCCTTCTGGGGGGGGGGGTAATTACCCATTACCCCCCCCTAGGACTGCGCTTTCGTGAAATTAAACAACTCGACTGCTAACTTGCTTATTTTGAATGGAACACCCTATATGTTTCGAAGTTTTCGAATAGAGCGATAAGTTCTGAGTCGAAAACGTGAAGCATACTCGCTCAGCCCAGCCGTTTTACAGATATTTGACATTTTATAAAAAAAATTGACAAGTGTAACGGTTTGCAATAATCTTTATAACTTCTTTTACGTAAAAGGTCCTCATTTGCTCTTTGGCATGCAGAAAGACCATACGGTGAACTAGGTTCTACTGTTTAAAGACATTTAATAATAATATACCAAGTGTTCAGTTTTTTACGTTAATTTTTGTCAACTCCAAACCACGAAAACTTGTCTAAGTCAAATGGAACACCCTGTATTTTTTACAGTAAACTATGTAAAATTAAATTTTCCCTTAACCCCATGTAGATATTGTAGGGATTTAATTTACGACTTTTTGAATTATTTGAAATTTTCTTAGAAATTCTGCAGTTCCCGGTGAGACTGCCTGTATATAAAAAAATTAAACGATGAGCACAGCTACTTGCCTCTAATTAACGGATACAATTTTTCAACTTTTAATCCTTAGAGGATTTAGTAATGGTAAATAAAACTATAAAGCGAATATTAAAACTACCCCAAACGGCTGCTTAGTTGACAAAAAAAATGAATTTTGCAATTATAGTTCTTCAAAAATATATTAAACATGAAATTTGTTCACAAATGTTGAAATAGGAAATTTCTCCTACTCGAAGCTACTCCAGGCCTGCGATGGCTGAAAAGAACTTCCAGTAACTCGTTGACTTAGGTTGAAGCTCCTCCATAGTTAACGTTCCTCTTGGCGGTATGGCTCAGCATCTGCCAAATAATAACGGCAATAATACTCCAGGCCACAAAGCGTGTGGCAAGCAACTCCCTTACAACCTTCCAGGCCTTGATCAAAAAAAATTTAATAACCATGACCATCAGGATACAAAGTCCAAAGAACCCATAAAAAGTACTGGTCTCAAAACTTGGCACTACTCTTGAAAATTTTGCACTACTTTATTACTTTAAGTAGAAATAGAAGATCTACAATTTATTTGACATACTACAGCTTTAAACTTACTGACCTTAGATGTTCTTAGGTTCCTCTAAAATGGTGGTGTCTCAACAAGAGCTACAGCAAATTGATTCTTTTTACGAAATGGCTACCCTTTTTTATTCTCACCGTAAAAAAATTACAAAAAACTCTTACTTTTCCCACAATTTCAGGATTACCAACGTAGTATAACAGTTACTATTTAAAAAGGGCCAAGCTTGAATTATGCCCAAAGTTATTGTCTTCGATAAAACATGTCTCCTGGGTGATTTGC
The DNA here is from genome assembly GCA_936432065.2 of Rutpela maculata. NCBI lineage: Eukaryota > Metazoa > Arthropoda > Insecta > Coleoptera > Cerambycidae > Rutpela > Rutpela maculata. Next base: position 54,945,155 of record OW386286.2, on the reverse strand, counting down.
TTGTGCTACATTTTACTAAGAATTTGAATTAAACTTTTATTTTGCATCTAATTCACTCACTTGCTTATTAATTGGCCAACATAGTAAAATTAAGTAGTAAAATAACCTACTTTGATTCCACAAACATTAAATTCGTAGAGTGCATTTTGTAGATTAGCTTGGTAAAAAATTACCGACTTATCAGCTCTTTAAATACACATACAACGTGAGGCAATAGTGCGTCGAAATTCGATAGTTCGAGTTCTATGATTGTTAGAAATTGAAAAAAAAAATAGCAGTAAACCATATACAAAAGTCTATAACCGGAAATTATTTTTGAATATACAAGGCGTGCCAGGGCCATTCTACAGGTTCAAAGATATTTTTTTTAAATGGAATGTTATGTGTGTCAGTACATTTTTTTGAAGCCTCTTTTTACTCTGGCTTCTGACTTCTATGTTATTGTTATCTTCCGACCACTTGGATGTTGTGAATTTTTTTAATGAAATAATGCCATCTGCACATTGAAAAAACCACTACAAGTCACAATTAAGGGTCTTAAGAAAAAAAATGTGTGAATACTAGTTACGAGATATCTAATTAATGTTTTTGAATTATTTTCACTTCCCAAAAATATACAATAAGTAATTGTACAATTTGTATCTTTTTGAATTAAATTTTCTAAATTTTTTCAAGTCGAACACCTTGTATATTTTTTGATGATGTGATGTAGAAATACAGATATTTGTAACCATTTTTTATTTGTTGAGTAACAAGTACAAAATTCAAGAATAAACGTAAAAGATAGAGGTTTCTTCAAATAATTCGACAGAAAAAATTATCATAAGGTCCACATGTTATACAAACAGCATGGAATTTTTAGCGAGTTCATTTAATGTTTGTGTCTCGATATCGCCCAGCACATCAATTTCTTGTGAATAATTTTCTTGTAAATTTTTTTGTCGTTTTCGTTATTCGACAAGCAATAAAACCTCACAAGCGAACATTTATCGGACTTATCGGTAGTCAGTTCCCATTTGTGTTAATTTTAAAATATTTTAAGTTTTACGCAGAACTTATAGACACTACTTTTGTTTTGGGAAAGTCGAACAGAAATCGTTTCGTGATGTTAACACCTTCCAAAAACTCCTCGATAGATTTGTGCAAATTGGAAATGTAGAATATGAAAAAAGTGAAACAACAAAACATTTTGTGAAGAAAATGAGTTTTCTGTAGTGCTGGCAACGGTTGAGAATCCATCTATTAGTCAGAGAGAAGTGAGGTCATTAGTAGAAATAAGTTTCATGCATATCACATTCAAATGCACCAGGAACTAAGATGATGTCGATTTTCAAAGGCGTCTACAATTTTGTAATTTGGCCAGAGGAAAAATGTAAGATGTCACCTTCTTCAATACGTATTATTCACTGATGAGGCAACTTTTTGTAAATATGGATTTGGTACAGGCAGAGCTGGACAAAGAACTCATTTAAACTACTTCAATACTTATACTTGAAGTAGTTTCACCATATACTTTGCACATAAAACTAATTCAAGTACTTGATACTTTCAATTTCTGGAAAATTATCTGCCATAGTTATTGGTGAATTTTCCTGAAAGGATTCGAAATAGGATGTGATTTCAGCAAGATGGTGCTCCACCACATTATTTAAATGCAGCAAATAATATCTACCAACTTCAATGGATTGGCAGAAATAGTTCCATTAAATGGCCTGCTAAATCCCCAGATCTTACAAAAATGGATTTATATTTATGATGATACGTGAAGGAAATTGTTTACAACAACAATCCAAAATATAAAGGAAAGGATAATAACTGCTTTTAGATCTACTCCACCGGCAATTTTAAGAATAGTAGAAACCTCATTTCAAGAGGTGTGTCAATCAAAATGGACAACATGTGGAGCATTTATTATAATTTTTTCTTTCGAATTATTGAAGAACCCTCTTTTTTACGTTTATTGTTGAATTTTGTACTTATTGCTCAATCAAGTTGAAAATGGTTTCAAATAACTATAGGGATGTACGCACAAAAAATGTTCGTTTTTTATTTCTACATCACGTCGTCCAAAAATATACAGGGTGTTCCATTTAGAAAAATTTAAAAAGTTCAATTCAAAAAGTTCTAAACTGAAAAATCAGTTTTGGCCACCCTGTATATATTTAGGAAGTGAAAATGATTCAAAAATCCATAATTGTTACTCTAGTGATTTTTTCAATATACATCTGCAGATGGCATTATTTCAACAAAAGCTAGAGAGAGGCTAAAGATAACTGACATACATAGCATTCCAGTTACAAAAAAGGCACTTGATCCTGTAGAATCGTCTTGGCTCGCCCTGTATATTCGAAAATAATTTCCGGTTATAGACTTTTTTTTTTATCTAGTTTACTCATATTTTTGGTAAAAGTTTCTAGCTGTCATAAAACTCGAGCTGACGAAACCCGACGCACTATTTCCCCGCACTGCATTTTAATCAGTAGCTTAACTGGGGTAAATGTTATGCATAGCATTCAAATATTTTCCTCATATCAATTATTTTCTTTGCTAATTGAATTTTAAACAAAATAATTTATGTAGTTTGACATGTATTTATGCTTGAACTCCCTCTGTTGCCCACATAAATAATTATCCGCCGGTGTATATTATGTTGCCTAACGTTGACTGAATTATTCAAAATAAATGGACCCGTTTAGTGTGGCGTCAGATGCTAGGCAACCAACAATACAAGTGTGTGTTTCTAAAGATTTTGAGCCTTATGTACTATACATTTAAGGGCGAAAAATATGCACGTTGATCAGTGCCTCCAATTTTATTTAGTTAAAACACTTATTCATTTAATTGGGTAAATTATATGTAGAACTTGTCTTAAATATATCATATAATAGAGTAATAACACAAAGTTTATAACGGCAATTTTTGTCACCCTTAATAGCAAAGTGCATAAGAACGAAAATAATAACTGTCAATTTCGTTATCCCACTTGTATTGTTGGTTGCCTAATATTTGACGTCACTACTAAACGGGTCCATTGTTCGCGACCTTGCTGCATATTTTGCTAAGAAATTATGTTACAAAAGTTCAAACGTTGTTAGTCACTGATATGCTCGAGTTATTCTTTTTATTCTTTACGACCATTTACCTGCGTGTTTGGGTAAAATAGCATAAGATAGGAGAAAAATTCTTGTATTTATGTTTTATACTATTTAATACAGATACTGTGTAATAAATTATACTAATTCTGACTCATTTTTAGCATATCCTTGTTGGACTTGTGGAAAAAAATACAAATATAAACGTACACTGTCGAGGCACATAAAATACGAATGCCAGAAGAAACCATCGTTTATGTGCGAACACTGCCCTTATATGTCCAAGCAGAAAGTTCATCTAGTGGCCCATCTAAAGAATAAACATAATATATTGTACAAAAATGTAAAGTAATTTAAAGGTCTCGATAATAATTAAATGGTTTTTAAAAATAAAATTAGAAGTAAAGGAAACATGTTTATTTATTTTACTCATATTTTTGCTGTATTTTAGACTTATACATATCAAAATACATAAATTAGTTTGTCTAAAATTCTAAATATGATTAGTAAAGAAAATAATTGATATGCGGAAAATATTTAAGTTGAAATGTCTGCCAGTGTTCTTTTCGTTTAGCAAATAATGTAACAACTTGAGCATCTACTCCATTACTAATACAAGAACTATATTATAATACCAGAACTGATATAATATAGAGAAAAGGAGAAACGGTATTAATTCGTTTTCAGCCTGTCTTGGGATCTACGTCAACATAATCGTCAGGGACTCATCCAAAATTTTAGGGCTCTACAACCGACTGCGCCAATATGCAGATCATAATATTGTTTTCAAATATCCCATGCCAATTATGGAATTACATTTGACTTTCAAAACTACATATCGCCTGGATATCATCATGATTGTTAATTACGAGAAATGAGAAGTAACAAAAACGCTAGGTAACAAGAACATAGTTATTTTATACGTGTGAAAATACTCCAGTTTGTATGTCGATTTATAAGCCCTGAAATAACATTAAATCTATAGACATCTTTTCCCACTGTTTTGTGGAGGAGGGCCCTCATTAGGAATCCAAGTTTTCGACCTCGTGGGTGGTTACTTTAGCCGTCATCTTGTCATAAAGTGGGGGTATAATCAGTTATTTCAGAATAACTTGTTCCTGTTGATCTTACGGAAAAGGTATTTATTGTGAATTTTGTAGAGTATCTGCAAAATAATTCTCGTTTGCATAAAATTGTTTTTTTTTAAACCGGCAGTAAAGAATCTCAAAATCGTCATTAAAGTGCTAGAAATCAACAGTAAAGTAATCCATTATTGTACGATTTCTTGTAGTTGGCGGATGTGACAGATAAATAAATAAATACATTTTAATATAACTATTAATATGACTAATAATAATTAATATTCAGAATTGTACTTATCACTATTAGTATATTGCTAAAAATAATGCTTTTCTTATTCCGTTATTCAGATTTGACGTTTAAATAATTATAACATTCTTAATGTCACTTATAGTCCACTGATATTAGCAAAAATAGCGGAAATAAATTATAATCTTTTGCCCTTTGGGGAGTATATGCTCCATAGGCCTACCTTTAAGAAATAACAGAGTTCCCAAGACGCAAGTATGAGCGTCACCCTTAAAAACCACCCCTAATGCAACCCGCCGCGGTTTTTTGCATTCTCCCGCTAAATAGTTGGCCCCACAGAAAATTTTATACGCATTGATAATATTCTACATAAAATTTGCTACAAATAGGGTCCTATATATATTTGCGATAGGCGCAATAGTTTTAGAGCAATAAGCGAACAAACTAGGGGGGTTGGTCCCCAATCGAATATTACAAATGAGTATAAAATTATATACAGCGTGATCTACCATGATATGCGGAAAATAAAATGGTGTACTAGTCTTCCATATGGGAAAGCCCTTGCAAAATTTTAGAGTGATTTAGAGTGATCCGAGGTAATTTAGTACATTAAAACGCGTTAAAATTTGCGAGGATACGCTACTGTATATTTTGATATTATTGTCTATGGTCAGTAATAAATCAGTGACCTTACTTATGAAAGAACAGATCGGAGATTTCCTTAATTGGCATAAAAAGGTAAGCCGTCGGGTGAGGTTAAAGTGCCGCGTTTTTTGCTTTTGGTCGAACAATCAGCACACCGGCAGGTACAAAGTACCGTCGAACATTGGTGTTTTTGTGTTATTGACGGGTTTAAGTAAATATCTCTTATATCTGCTTGTTGTTGTAGAGTTCACTAGCATAGGGTCAATGTATTTTCGACTTATTTCGCTATTTTTGTAGTGTAATTTGATTAAAATCAAAAAGTCACTTCTGCCCTTTCCAGCTTTGCTGCCAATAGTGTCAATCCCAAGGCTAGTAAAGGGATATGATTGTACTGCGTTACGTCAGATTGGTTAAAGTCATTGGAGGCGCATTTCTATAAAAGAAAACAAGCTAATTTTTTTGGTTATATTTTTTTAATTTTCCTTTTTTTTAACTCTTTATAGTCCTATACAACATACATTGTATAATTTATTAAAAAATGATTATGAATCTAAAATTGTTGATTCAAAAAAAAATTGCATCTGACAATTTTATAAACAAGTCTGACAACAAGATGCGTGATAGTTGGAAATTAATAAATTTCGAGATCAATAAATCCAGCTCGTGCTCTCCTGATTACGACATCTTTCCAAACTCTTTTAATACTTTCTTCTCTTCAATTGCTGAATAATTGATTAACTTGTTGCCATGAGTGGACGTTTCTTCCACAGACCATTTAAAAAATGTAGCTAATGCTAATTCCTCCTTTTTCCTTGATCCGGTAACCTCTATTGGGGTTAGGGAAGCAGTTAATAGTTTAAAAATTCTAGTTGCTTTGATGTATATGGTATAAATAGCTTAATCCTTAAAGAAACCATTGACATAATTACACCCTCTTACTCTTCTTATTAATGCCTGTATTCGCGAGGGGCAATTCCCTAATATATTAATAGTCACCAAAGTTTTACCTCTTTTTAAGAAAAGTAACATTAATGTCCTCGACGAGTACTGTCCTATCTCCCCCTATCGTTCCCATACTTGGAAAAATCATTCAAATTATTCTCAAAAAAAGAGCTACAAATTTCTTTGTGTGCGACATAGTTGAGAGCCTTCAAGAGGCCGAGCTTGTAGCTATTAGCTAGTGCGACCTCTTTAATGCCTTTGACCGTGTCTCACATGAAATACTTCTGGAAAAGATAAGTTTTTTGGCATTCGAAGTTTGCACGGTAAACATGGGGTTCCTCAAGGCTTTATTTTGGGGCCCCTACTCTTTATATTATACGTCAATGATTCTTTTCACTTTATGTCACCAAAAGAATGCATCGGTTATGCTGACGATACATCCATTATTGATTTTAATTTGAATATTCCTTACCTAACTGAGGATAGCTTTAGTTCCATCAACCAAGCTGGTGCTTGGTTCTCTTCGAATAATCTTAAATTAAACGAAGACAAACAATAAAAATAATTCACTAATCAAGGATAATAGTGTTAAAACTCTTGGCGTTGTTTGGGTGGACATTCTTAACTGGTCCAATCATATGGAGAACTGTCACACAAATGATTAAGTTCTATTCGATATTCATGCTACGTAGGCTAAAAAATAAAATTTGTTCTAAAACATTAAGAACATGCTATTTTGCATTATTTCATACTCATATCAATTATGGTCTCCTCCTATGGGGTGGATCATCTCGGGCCGCTGGAATCTTTCGTCTGTAGAAGAAAGCAGTCAGGCAGTCAAGTTAATTGTTAATGCAGATTGAAGGGATCACTGTTTACCAATATTTAAGAGTCTTAGTATAATGCCGGTTCCTTCTATTCACATTTATGTTACTTTACTTGAAATTCACAAGAACGTAAATTCTTTTGGTACTAACTCAGATTTTCATTCGTATGACACTAGGTCTATCAACCAACTTAGGCAGCCTCGTCTTAGATTAACAATATCACAGAAAAAGTCTATAAACCTTCAATTATACAATCATATTCCTAATGACGCAAAGTCTTTTAATTTTAATAGTTTCAAGAATTTAATAAAAAAAACACATTTTAAAATACTGTTTCTATTCAATTGATGAATTTGTAAACACACAAATTTGTTTATCTTTTAGTTTAACCTCTGCTTGTTTGGTATGTAGTGGCGTGTGTGAGTCGGACGAACATGTAACTATTTTGAGCCGGAACAAGATTACCTCCCCCGCCCATTTTCGAGGATGCTGAACACGATGGCGGTGTCAGAATTTCTCTTTGGGGTTGCGCAACCCCTCAAAACGGCCAAAAACCACCCCCGAGAGGGGTAAAACGCGCTTCACTCGATTTCCCTGCAGAAAATAGCCTTCCCCCCGTTTTCGAAGATGCTGAGCGGGAAACACATTTATTTCCGTTTTCGAGGATGTATTAATATGCACCCATACACATGTATATATAGCATATATATTATACATATATATAAAAAAAATTCACCCGTTTCGGGGGCGAGTATTGGCCGGTGGAGGGGTTGGTCGGGGTCGAACGCGATATTCAGCACCACCATCGTGCTCAGCATCCTCGAAAACGGATAGAAATGCAATTTGCCTGATATTACGAAAGAAAAATTCACCCCTTTCGGGGGCGAGTATTGGCCGGTGGAGGGGTTGGTTGGGGTCGAAGGCGATATCCAGCACCACCATCGTGCTCAGCATCCTCGAAAACGGGGGGAAGGTTATTTTCTGCAGGGAAATCGAGTGAAGCGCGTTTTACCCCTCTCGGGGGTGATTTTTGGCCGTTTTGAGGGTTGCGCAACCCCAAAGAGAAATTCTGACACCGCCATCGTGTTCAGCATCCTCGAAAACGGGGGGGGGGGAGGTAATCTTGTTCCGGCTCAAAATATTTACAATTTTCGGGTTTTTTTCCGACTCACACACGCTACTAATGTTCTGACCATTTCGTGGGAGCTTGCCTCTCCTTTCTTTTTTTTGCATTTTTTATATTGTGTGAAATGTTTGTATATGTAGTGATATGTATACATTTTTTATATATTTATATTTTTGTATTTTATATTTTGACTTGTCAAAAGCGTGTTTTGTAACTTGGTCAAATAAAATATCTATCTATCTATATATTTAATCCCCAAAGAGCAAAAGATTATAAATTTATTTCCGCTAATTTCCGATTTAAAAAAATAGAGTTGATTAATTTTAATTTCATAATTTCTGGTTTTCAAAAAAAAACTTAATATGCACCTTGGCTCTAAAGTTTCTTTTTAGCACTTATGTGGTTTATTTGCCTCGACTCCACGAGCCCCGGCAACTAAATTCCACATCGTGATATCGTGAAAAGTTTAACTTTATTCCTAGATACAAAAATAACTATGTTGTATTAATTTTCAACATGGAATGGACATGAACATGATAGGCAGAGCCACGTGATCCACCTATATCTATCTGCATTGCTATTGGACTCGCGACAACAACATACTGTGACATGCAACAATTTTTAACAGGTATATATTAAGTAGAACGTTTATCCCCATAAAGAAAGAAATAAGTGTCTACTCGCTGACCGGAAGTAATTGTTTTTGTAGCTGCATACCATTCAATTATCAGATAAAAGACCAAGGTTGAAATTTTACAGAGGAAGAGGGAAATTAACGGTTATTTTTAGTATATTATAAAAGTTTTAAAAACTAAGCTTAATAAGATCTTTAAAACTATTTTAGGCACTTGCCATTATTCTGACGAATAATAATAGTAATAATAATAATAACTTGTTTATTTACATAAACTACCTAGACTAATACATAATACATAATAACTCTGTACATTATAAGATATATATATTAAAGGTTCGTGTATGACATAAAGTTTTAAGTAAATAAACAAAAGAAAGTACCACAAAAGTAACACTTGCAAGTGGCAATAATTTCTTAGTTTATTAGCACTCTAAACATTATATATTCCACGTACCTAATCAACAACATACATACATACACACACCCACACAAAAACATCTAAGTAAACACTGACCCTGACTATCTAATATTAACACTACTATAATAATATAAATATATATTTTAATCCCTGTTTACATTTAATAATTTGGATACCTCGTCCCTACTCATATTGAGTACAAATTGCTTAGCCTTAGTTTTGAATTGATTTAAGAATTGTACACATCAATTGGCAGTTCATTATATAATCTAGGGGCCAAAAAGCTAAGCTTCTTTGACCCACTGATTTTTCAGCAGCAGACGTTTTCGCTTGGCCCTTTATTTTATTCCTAGTTTCATACGTATGGTCAATTAAAACTAATTGATGTTTGTATTTCCACTGGTGAGTAACAGCTTTTAAAAGAAATATTTGTCGCAAGTCCAAAATTTTTGCCTCATGATACAGTAAATTGGAAGGGTAAGTATTATTTTTTTGATAAATTATTTTAAAATTTTTTTTGTAAAATTTTTTTAGGTAACTATTGTCAGCGCCGCCCTATCCGAGGATTCCATAAGATATGCGCGATTCCACTAAAGCAAAATATAATATTTTTCAATGTGGTATATCTAAAACTGATTTGAAATATTTAAACTTATATAAAATACTTCTTAAAGTTTGAGTATCATGCTCGATATGATAATCCCATAGTAGATGTTTGTCAAAGGTTACTCCAAGATCTTTCACTACTGACATAATTTCCATTTTTCCCCAATGGTTATTGATGGTTAATTTGTTGTAACTAGGTAAAGAATTCCTGTAGCAGCCGGAAGGCATAAATAGAAATTTTTCGAAATTAATAATTAAAATCTTGTGGTTAAACCAATCAATGAGAATATTCACATTATTTTCCACTTTTTGCTTAAGGCCTTTCTATGTTGTATCTGTATAGGAAACGGCGGTGTTGCAAAACTAATAACTTTTCTCTCACAATCAATTGATAATAAATTATTAATATAGATGGTAAAAAGAATAGGACCTAGAACAGTGCCTTATGGTACACCACACGTTACTGTTCTCTCACCACTAATTATTGAATTTATTTCAACGGATAGCTTACGGTTAGTTAAATAGCTTGTCAACAATATATATTCTTTATTGTAAATTTCTGTTGTGCTTGAAAATAGTTCCTTATTTCATTATACAGATTCGGCAAACGTAGTTTTATACATGGGTCCTCAGATAAACGAATGTAAGAAAGAAAACAGATAAATTAGGAAAAGAAAGACGTATTTATTTCCACAACATGCGTAAGCAGTTAGAAGCGATAGGTACCGATGCCCTGCGTTGATACACGACAAGGTGATAAAAATAAGATTGCACGAAGTGTGGAACGTGCTGGGAGCAGTACATCCGTCTTTCTTTTCCTAATCTCTCTGTTTTCTTTCTTGCACACGTTTATCTCAGGATATATAAAACTAGGCCATAGCAGGTTAAGATAAGTGTCCGTACCTTTGCAACCTTTTTATGTGTGGTTCCTTCCAGTGACGTATCTTTGCGTAAGATACTACCACAAAAAGTTTTGACCTCAAAAACTGCATAATATCTGGGAAAAAAATTTTTTTTCTTAATCAAGTGAACCAATTTGTTTGTATTTCACATATATTGTACATCTACTCAAGACAATTTATTAATGATATTTTCAGGAAATCTTTTCATGAAGAAAAAATAATTGATGCTTTTGAATTTTTTGAAAAATTTAAATACATATTGACACGTTAGCGACCACCACTATTTTTTTGTTAATTTTAACCATACAATAAGCTATAACATATATTTTTCACAAAACTCTATCGTAGTCAAATTGTCAAAGATAATGTTACGTGTTTACAAATGGTTCACTTGATTAAAAGAAAATTTTTTTTTCTGATTTTCGAAAAAAAAAAATTTCCAGATATTATGGAGTTTTTGAGGTCAAAACTTTTTGTGGTAGTATCTTACGCAAATATACATCACTGGAAGGAACCACACGCAAACAGGGTGCAAAGGCACGGACACTTATCTTAAGCTGCCATGGCCTGCAGAATCTGTATATAAAAAATTTAGGATACTACTTCTTTCATTTGAAACGGTCGAAAAAAAAATACTATGAAGAAGATAACTAATTTCCGGGACATTTTACATTAAAATGTATAGGGTGTTCCATTTGAAAAAGAAATGAGTTGCGACAGTTTAAAAATGTAAAACTTTGGATCATTATGGAGAACGCCCTGTAGAATTGGGTTAAACTCTGAGAGGTCTGGAAATTAGTGCACGAAATTGGCTTAACTCAAAGTGAAGCCAAGGTCAAATTTGTGAAAATACGATATTTGCCGACTTTATTTCGCTGCAAATGCATTTTCTTTCCGAAAAAGTAGAACAACGTGGCAACGACGCAGTGTGTGTGTCAAAATATAATATGCCTGGATGGAGAATACAAATATGTATAAAAAATGTAGGGCGTTCCATTTAAAAAATCCTAGGAATCGCTTGCCGCCACTGCGTGAAACACCCTGTATATTTTAAAATATATTTACAGTATGCCACTCTTGATCTACCGCAATTTGTGTCTGAGGTATTTTTTCAAATTTCAATAGGTTGAAAAGATATTGACCATCCACCCACTACTGACTAATCCTGTATATTATTATTTGTATGTAAAAGTCGTCTCTGGAATTTGTTGCTGCCTCCTGATCTCTGCTAATTACCAAAACGTAATTTATTGTGTCAGTTCAATGCAAAATTGAAAAATGGTGGAGTTATCGTGCTGTCTGCTTAAACGGAGTGTCAATCAAATTTTAATATTGATAATTTTGTAGGATGCTTTACCTGCAAGACCTGCGGGAAGCAGTATAAACATTCAAGGTCATTAAGAAAACATGAAAGATTCGAATGCCAAAAGGAACCACAATTTACATGTATTTACTGTCCTTACAAAGCCAAACTGAGAGGAAATCTGAGGAAGCACATAATGGTGAAACATCGTGAAGCTTGGTCGGCCAGGGGAAATGTTTATGTGAAACGTGATAGTAAGAAAAAGATGAATGATTTACAGAAAGTGTCTAAAGAAGAAATGCCAGATTAAAAACATGTATTAGTTGGGATCTACGATCTCGAAATTGACAAGGGGTGGTACACAAAAACGAAAACCAAATTCTTGCCGGATTCAAATTTCGAGTTCGCCAATTCATTCGGGATTGCCAAATTGGAGAAAGAATAGTAGTATTTTAGACACGCGACGTGAGGCAACGAGGCCGGGTCGAGTTTGATAACACGTCAAGTGCCTAAAACAATGTGCTGTAGCCAATTTTGAGCAAAAAAAAATTCTATCGTGTCAGTTTCCCTCTGCCACCCCTAGGAGATAATAGGGTAGAAGGAAACTGATACAATAGTAATTTTTTTCTCCAAAATTGGTTTCAACGCGTAAAAATAGTTCAGAAAAATTAGATCAAAACCTAAGGACAAGACCTTTTTAGGAGATAAAAACGGTGGTAGACAAAAACTGATCCGATAATTTTTTCTTAATATCAGAATGCATGTCAGCATGTCAAACAAATATAGAATAAGATGGTTCTGTTCAGAAGCGCAGCCCCTTTTTTTTGTTGACCTGTGTAATTAATGTTATTGTATACTTATCATTTGATTCGAGTAAATATTTGCAAAGCACTAATAAATTACAGGCAATGTGTCAAAGAGGCAGTGATTCCTTAAAAGAGGCATCTAATACAAACACGGATTTTTATTCAATAACATTAGGCACAGCATTGCAAAATAAGCACTTATATTTTAGTGTCGGGGTCCTATTCGTGTTTTATAAAAAAAAGAGAGCCGACTCCAAATAGAACTGAATTACATTCTTTAAGGACAAAGGCTGAAATGCTTATTTCTACTATCAATGGAAATATGTACGACAAACACAGGAATCCAAAGGGAAATAGTTAATTTATCCCAGTTAACACTTTTAATAGACAGATCAAATTTTAAAAAGAGGTAACTAGAGGTACAAAATAATTTAATATTAGGTAATATTCAAGAGAATGGTGCATAGAACTCATGAAATATAATAACCGCTGTACTGTATATAGGATAGGTTTTTTGCGTGTATCTCGAAAAATTTTGAGGTTAGGTTAAAAATGCTCTCCACACAAGTTGTAGATCTCTTTATTACCTACAACTTTTATAAATAACTTTTTTCGATAGGATGCGTAGTTAAGCCATAAATGGCAAAAAACAGTTTTTCACCCCTAACCCCTCACCCCAGATAACCGCAAGTGGTTCGGATTATTTTTCCTTCTTTAGTTGTGATGTGCTCTAAAATATTCTGCTATCAGTTTGCTGTAACGAATTATTTTGTTGTCCAACTCTTATCTAGCCTGGCCTAATAACCAATTTTGCCATTTTTATTTTTTAGGTCGTAAAAATTTTGCACAGAAGAGTCTTTAAACATTATATAACTATGATATATGTGTAGCGTGTAATTGATATGCTCATATAAACCTTACGCATAATGTAAATTGTTATAACTCTCAAAGTTACAATAATCTTATGTTTAAGAAAATTAACAAAATCGCAATGTTAAAATATTTAACGAATTTCACACCCGCCAAATTATTTGTGAAGAAATCGTGTAATCGTTCTTATAATGTACTAGCATTTGAATCTTGTGTTTATTACGTATAAACACTTATCTGATCTGAATAAAATATTTAAATTTATTATTTATAATGTCTGTTTCATAATTAATAATGGAATTTGAAAAAAATAACGTATGTGCTTTTCCAGTAAATTGATTATTTGAGCAGCAGCAATTACTCCGTCCCGACCAACGTGATCTATGTATGTCTAGAGCAGGCATAGTTAAGTCGCTGATATCAAGCGAAACTCTGCGTTGCAAGCGCGGAGCATTTTAACAGTTATTTTGTTAGTTAGCCGTTAGCCAATTAAACTAAACAGCAACAAAAGAAAATATCAAATCAAAAAGTTTCCTTGACTGTTAAACTTCACTTATTGTCTATGGCGCTTCTATCTTTACTAATAAAAAAGTATCTCGCTTACTATATTTTGCAATGCTTTTCCGTATTTTTGTACGATGCCGACATGTACTAGTTTACACATTTTTTTTTTAATAAAAAAATGACTTAGTAAAGTAATTTCGCTTCACACAGCAAACAACAAGAATACCGTAGGAACATATTCATGAAATTTGAGAATATCTCCAACAGTGCACGAGATACCAAGTGAGAAATAAAAAAATATTTATTTTCATGTTTTTCCCAGCTTTGACAAAAATATGCATTTTTCTCTAATTTCGCAATTCCTAATTAATTGACGAACTCGAAATTCGAATGTGGAAAATATTACGTAAGAATCTCTTTTTCGTTTTTGCATACTATTTAGTCTATTCCCTACCTTTAAAATGTATCCTAGCGAACGCTAAATTCCCTACTATATCACCTTTCTAAATAACCTGCTCACATGGTCAAGATCTTATACACAATTTTCAGTTTTTTATGACAGTATTTTTAGACACATATTCTAAGAGCTGGCATTAATTTGGTAAGGTAGTGAGCTCCCGTCTTCTGCTCGGTAGCCTGAAAGTGTAGGCAAAATAAACACTTTTTTTATTAGGCCCTTAGCCCTACGGGCAGAGGGTCATGGAGTATGGCAGGGGCAGAGCGTCCACAAAGGCAGGGGGGGGGGAGCGTGTCAGTAGGTACCGTGGTACCGGGGCCCGGTTAGACTAGGAAACACAATGTAAAAAATTAAACTAATTAACATTTGTTCAAAGTCAGCGAATGTGGAAAACTGTAAATTTCGCCTTCTCGCTCATTCATTTATGAGACCTGGACAAATTTTTTTTTTACATATCTCCCTCCCCCGCTCATCGTATTTGCGAAAAATCGTATAGCGAAAAAATAAATGGAAGACACCGCAAACCTGTGGCGAGCGCGCGGGCGAAGTTCAAATAAAGGACCAAAAAAAAATAGCGAGCTCCTTGACAAACTTGGCGGCAATTGTTCATTTGGATATATTTTTTTTTTTTTTCAAAAACATGACAGGCAATCTATGCAACCATTTTAATGTTATTCGCATGAAACATTCGCCAAAATTTCCAAATTTTGAGTTTTTCGAGAAATTTATTTACTTCTTCAAACCACCTCTTAAGGGGGCAAAATCCTTTCTTGAAAAATTACTTTCAGTAAGAAAGTTCCAACGCTTGAAATTCAACAATTTTTATTTAATTTTGTTATTTTTTCAATAATTTACGAAATGTGCAAATTTTGCATTAATTTAGCCACAAATTCTTAGGTAACTTGGTTGGTGAAGTCGACTAATGGCATTCATATGGGGGCTGGACGCTACCGAAGCTCGGTATGTGAGGGACGTATGTTGAGCTGGGATCCCAAAATTGACTCCTTATGTCTTGGAGTAAGCAGCTCTGTCCACTCTCTACGAGGATTGTTCAGACCACCAAATTCCTTAATAAGATTGACGTTTATTATAATGGGGGTTTATAGGGGCTATATATACATTTAGTACTGTAATCGCCACGGATCTTGGCGAGCGGCAGGGACTGTAGAGGAACGTAGTCGCCTATCGGAGAACTGCGCACCCAGTTCCTATAATAATCAATCCTATTTTGTGCAACACCAATCATGATAGCGGTGCGTGTGTTGGGCCTATACCACTCTTTACATATAAATTCCCTTTTGCTCGACAGGATCCATGGCGCTTATAGCACAGCAAATGACGGATAAAATTTTTTTACTTCAATTATTTTAGAGAAACTGGTGAAAAATTGTATAATTTAAAAAAATGGTCGAATTGTTACACACATTCCAGTTAAACATGGCCTCCCCTTCGGGGTATACCTGTTAACATCAACGTATTTACGAAAATTGGCGGTTAATTGTTCATAACTTCCTTTTTGTTGGTTGTAAGAAAAACTTTCACGGATTTTCATTTAATTTCTTTTTAAAATGAGACCAATTACGATTAAAAATGTTCCGAGAAGTTTCTGTAATAGCGGAAAATGTGCATTCATACGTACCCATAAATGCCTTTTTGACGACGCAACAATATAAATAAAATTGGATTTTTTGTGATTTTAGCATTATTTTGAATCGCGCTTTAACTTGCAAAAGTTGAGAAACTTTCAAAATTCGGAGATGGGTAAAGGAAACTTTTCATTTGAAAGTTCCCGGAACGAAATATTCATAGAAATGAAAGTTTTCAATAAAATATTGGAATATTTGAATATTTGAGAGTTTCCAAAATTCCGGGAAAGTTTCCTTTGGAAACCTTTGGAATATTCAAATATTTTACTGAAAACTTTCATTTTAATCAAAATTTCGTTCTGGAAACTTTCATATGGACTGTTCCCTTTACCCATCTCTGATTTTTATCAAAACTCTGTTCCAGAAACTCCCAAAAATTTGAAAAATTGGAAACTTTCCTTTACCCATCTCTGCAAAAATTTGTCATCAATTTTTTCAGTTTTATGGACTAGGCTAAAAGTTCACATGAATACACATTTTCCGCTATTACGGAGAATGACTTGAAATTTTCTAATCGTACTTGACCTCACTTTGAAGAGAAATCGAATTAAAACAATTTTTGTTCCGTTAAAGTTTTTAGTAAAACCAACAAAAAATGGAGTTACGAACAATTTAACCTCCAATTTTCGTGAATACGTTAATAATAGGAGAGGCCATGTTTAGCTGGTATGTGTGTAACAATTTGACCATATATTTAAATTATACTTTTTCACCGGTTTCTTTAAAAAAATTGTCGTAAAAAATTTTTTTTCTACTCCCTTATGTAAATTTGCTCTTTTCTGTACAGTCTGTAGAATAGATAAGTAGGCAATTCCAGTTAACTGATATATTTCATGTCAGTCAGTTCTAGGATGGATATGAAATGAAACCGACCAATCACAGTTCGTGTATTAAGTACATAGACAACTATTCGTTTTAAAATCAAATTAATGCGTAAGATGTCAAAGTAACTGTCAGTGTGTTTGTGTAATATATTAATGTTTAATAAATTTTGCAGTTTTTTTAAGCTGCTCGTAGAAAAAGTATACTGTACAACTCGAGTGGATTATCCATATCGCACTCGAAAGATTTGAAGCACTCCGCCTGCGGCGTCGTGCTCTATCTTCTTCATCATGCGATATGGATGTCATATCCACTCTTGTTGCACAAACTACTATATCCGTCGTTTATTATACTAACGCTCGGTATTTTCATCTCCAGTTAAGCCTACTCTATAGATAAATTCCATGGAAACAATTTTTGACACAATTGTATCCAAGAAAATTATCTGAAGAATAGATTTAACTGGAGATGAAAGTACCGAGCCTAAATGTATATATATATTTATATATATATATATATATATATATATATATATATATATATATATATATATATATATATATATATATATATATATATATATATATATATATATATATATATAGTGGCTGACACGAGAGTTCCTTTAATTAGGAATAAATCTTTCGGTCGGTGTTCTCTAAAATCGAATTACAGCGTTTCGTAGTAATATGTGATTATTACACTTAACGTGCCAGACTTGCAATTTGTTGTAGTCTGGTCAATTTCCTTATTTTTGAAATAAGGATGTATAGAGGGTTGCTTCAGAGAGAAATTACGTTTAGTAAATACTCTGCCCTCTAGAAGCATACTTTGAACATTTGCTGCCCATCTCAGGCTAACCAATTCGATTGTAGTGAACAGCGACCGCTAGATGGCGCCTTCGATTTATTTTGCATGTTGCCAGTCTTAAGACTACGAACATGTACCTATACATCGGAAGTCCCGTTGCCAGTCACTGCATGCCTACCTTGCACTGATGAGAGCCAACAGCTCGAAACTGCAGTCTGCAAGTGGTGTGTAGTGGTTGACACGAGAGTTCCTTTAATTAGGAATAAATCTTTCGGTCGGTGTTCTCTAAAATCGAATTACAGCGTTTCGTAGTAATATGTGATTATTACACTTAACGTGCCAGACTTGCAATTTGTTGTAGTCTGGTCAATTTCCTTATTTTTGAAATAAGGATGTATAGAGGGTTGCTTCAGAGAGAAATTACGTTTAGTAAATACTCTGCCCTCTAGAAGCATACTTTGAACATATATATATATATATATATATATATATATATATATATATATATATATATATATATATATATATATATATATATATATATATATATATATATATATATATATATATATATATATATATATATATATATATATATATATATATATATATATATATATATATCCCCTATAAACCCCTATTGTAAGGGTTGTAGTGGCTAAATTGGTGCAAAATGTTGCATATTTGATAAATTATTGTATTGTAACATTTCGAGCATTGAAGCAAGAAAGGATTTTGCCCCCTTAAGGGGTGGTTTGAAGGGGTAAATAAAAAAGGGTCTTCCATTAATATATATTGTTATTAGACATATTAAGAAACCCATCGAATAGATTGGAAGATAGAAATTATGGATTTTGGCAAAATTTTCACAAGAATACCATTAAAATGGCTGCATAGAATTGTCTGCCATGTTGTTTTTTGAAAAAAATGACATCGAAATGAACAATTTCCGTCAAGTTTTATCAAGACGATCGCTAATATTTTTTGTCCCTTTTTGAACTTCACACGCGCGCGCCGCATGTCTAGGGTGTCTTCCATTTGTTTTTTCGCTGTTAAATACAGATAGTAAGTGTTACTACCACGGGAGCCCACCCTAATTGTCCGTGCACCCCCCCCCCCCGATCCTTGGAGAAAAACTTTCTGCACGAAAAACAAAGTGCATAAAATTTTCTACAATTTTGTACCTATACAATATTTGGATAGGAGTTACCATTTACCATTTTCCAGATACCATTGTTACCGTTTTCGAGATAAATGTCTGCAAATTATAGTACTATTATTATTATTATTAATTTTTTTCAGTTTATCTTATTTTTTGTTATGTTAATAATATAAAGTTATATTATACGCCTTACAATAATTGCCACAGTTATTTCCTCTAAGTGATTTACCGATATATGAATTTCCATGTTTTCTTAATTTTGGACTTTCTGGAAAAGGGTAACTCCTATAAAAATATTGTATAGGAACAAAATTGTAGAAAATTTTATGCACGTTGTTTTTTGTGAAAAAAGTTTTTGTCCATCCTTTTTAGTTTTTGTGTTAAATGACAAAAACAACATTGGCAACAGTTTTTTTTAACATATGGCCGCCATTTTGAAAGCACAGCCAGATTTTTTTTAGGACATGTCCTAAATTGTTTCTTAGGCTTTAATCTTTATGAAAAACATTGTCTCCAAAGAGCGGCGGGGGGTGCACGTACAGCTAGGGAGCGCTCTCCGACTATTTTGCCGCCCTCTGCCATACCACATGAACCTTTGCCCGTAGGGCTAAGGGCCTAATAAAAAAGTGTGTATTTTGCCAATACTTTCAGGCTACCGAGCGGAATATGGGAGCTCACTACCTTACCAAATTATTATCAGCTCTTAGAATAACACTCTTTCGTTTACATTACCTGTCCCTGTGTATTATTTTTTCAGAAAATAATATTTACACCGCTTCTGAAATTACATATCTAACCATAATTTTGGGGCATTTATTGCCTTTTACCGAAAATTTTATTAGCCAATAAGTCAATAAATAAAAAAGTAAATAATCTGTATTCACCGATAATTTTTATAATGAATAATATTCGGAGTGAGGGAAAATAATCATTTTTTTAGTGTATTAAATTATACAAGAAATTAATAAAAAACTTTTTTATGTACATAATTAATTTTAGGTACATAAATAATTTTTTATCCAAAAGAGATAAAAAAAAACATTTTTATTAAAACAAAAAAATTGAATTAAATATATTCAAATAAATCAATATTCTGAAAATAATAAAAATATAAACTATTAATAACAAAAATTATAACCATATACATAAATGGGGTAAGAGTTTATTAAATACTTAATCTAAAAAATAAAATAAATACATTTCCGGGTGTAGTTCCACGTGGTTGGTCGGCACCTAGGGGGCAGAGGTTATCTAAATTATGTTTCGGCAGAATCACATCTGCATATTCAGATTCTCGCTGATAACTACCTTCTGCTGCTTCAAGTTGCTCGAACTGAACTGCAGTTCAGAAGTGATTTGTGTTGTAGTGGGTAGCTATTTATGGTGCGGGACTAAGTGGCTTTTTCAGACACTCATCGTTACAAGCATTTTCTATGCGCTGATTACTTCTATTGAACTTAAATAATGACCAAATAGACTTCTGGCATATGTCAGCCCGTCGAGTTGGCCATGGTTCAAGATATAAAAATCAGTGAAATTATATCATCGTTACAAAGCTAATTTTCTTTGTGTGTACACATTTTATGTTTAGAATGAATAAAATAAGATCGCCAGAAAGTGTGGGCCATCAGGGGCACAACCAGAAAGGTCAAAGAGGTAAAAAAACGGAGTTATATAACATCATCGTTACAAACTTTTTTAATGTTGAGCATGTTTATTTAAATGTTTTGAACACAGAAAAAAATTCCCAGAAAGAAACTCCCGTCAGTAAGGCTAGCCAGAAAGAAAATGTTTAGGATTTTTTAAGAAAATTGGATTTCTTTTCGCATATTTCATCTCAGAACTCTAAACTCATCGTTACAAGTTCTGGCTCCTTTTTAAAACGTAAATGTAAGCTCCTTCAACAATAGAATAGCCTCCCCGTAAAGTCCTTAGTGTCAACAAAAGTACCATAGGCTCTTAAATACAGGAATTTAACACTTTCGGCTAACTTGACTCCGTACCGTGCCTCAGATGTATTGTATCATTATTACTTTTCTGGCTGCGCCTCCTGACGGCCCTCGCTTTCTGACGATCTTATTTTATTCATTCTAAACATAAAATATGTACACACAAAAAAATGAGCCCCTGTAACGATGACATGATTTCACTAATTTTTAAACAGTGTTCGTGACGCTCCTGACAGGAGGTGCCCCGCCAGAAGTCGATTTTATGAATCGTTATCATCCATTAAACCATAAAAATATCTCAAAGTTCATAAAACGATGAGCTGCCGAAAAATCCACCTAGCTCCCACTCTATTAGTGCATACTACTCATTGACATGAGTAAAAACGTTAATTATGTGACACATCGTGAGTTTCGAATTTACCGAAATAATAGGTAAAGAAATAAACGGTGATTATCAGATACAATCCACCTTCAAAAAAAATCTCATTGTTGCAATCACATTGCGAAATCTACAATTTTGAAAACTTCGGCGTTTAATCGAAACTTTTTACATCCTAATCACTTGTCTAAAACGATTTAAAGAAATCTTACTAGGGATATCTGCCTCTCATAGGATATTGACAAACATCGCTTGTATCAGTCGGTTGCTAAATGGCCTTAATAAAAAAAATTGACTTAGCCAGCCAGGCCAATGCTCCATTGTCACTAAACAAACCATAATTGTTCCCTACCCAGCTCTGGTAGTCCGATCCCTCCCCCCATCCCCCTCAATGGTTTATTGTCTATTCACTTGAATGTATGGCTTTATTAAATAGCATTTCTTGAGCGTCTAGGAGAAATAATTAGAACTGCTAGCAGTAAGTGTAATAAAATAATTTTATGTGGAGACTTAAATGTAGATAAGTTAAATGATAAAGATGTACGTAACAAAAAACTCAATGACTTATTTAACTCTTTTGATCTAATGTCTTTAGTCATTATGCCAACTAGAGTAGTAACAACTACTAGAGGAACTAGTTCCACTTCAATTGATTATGTGATAACAAATATTGAAAATAATTCATGTAAGGTGTTTGATCCTGGTTTTTCAGATCACTTTGCCCAATTATTTACTTGGAGAAATTGAGAAGTAGTACAGAAAAATTATGATAATAAAAAAGTAATATATCGTAGGAAACTTAACAATAACACCATATCAGAATTTAAATACTTATTTAACAAAGAATATTTAGAATTAGATAATACTTTGGAAAGTTCTGGTCTCATTTTATATGGTGCTTTCATGTATCACACCCATATAAAAAAGTAATAAATTACGACACGGGTAGATCTCAAAAGTGTAAATTTTCTAATGAACTCCTTATCCAAGCACAATATTTAAAACATCTTAATTGGTATAAAAAAAATTCACCCAACAATGAAATTGACAATCAGTACAAAAAAATGAAGAAAGAATTAAATAAACGTATGGAAATTGAAAAGAAAACATTTTATTCTAATGTAATTGAAAGAGCTGAAAATAAAACTAAAAAGACATGGGAACTTGTTAACAACAAATTAGGACGTAAAAAAATATCCTCTAAAACAGAATCATTATTTATTAACAACAAGATGGAAACCGACCCATACGTGATTTCAAATGCTTTTGCAGAATATTTCGCATGCTCTGTAAAACAACAAGCAGATTTATTATTCTGTCATAGTAATAGAACGTGTAGTGTATCGGAGTCTATACCTGTCACAATGTTTTTTATGCCGTACACAGAAATCGAGGTGCAAAATATAATTCTACAACTAAAAAATAAAAAATCTGTTGGATTAGATGAAATTCCTGTTAGGCTTATCAAAGAATGTTATATAGAAATAAGCCACTATTTAGCAACAATTATTAACACATCTGTAATAGAGGGAAACTTTCCGAAGCAATTAAAAATCTCGAAGACCATGCCCATATTAAAAAAGGGAGACCCAACCCTAATTGAAAATTATCGAGCAATTGTCATCCTAAGCCCTATATCTAAAATAATAGAAAAGGCTGTTTATAATAGACTAATTTATTTTTTAAATCAAAATAACTTAATAACGAACAGTCAACACGGTTTCCGGGAAGGGTACTCTACAGAAACAGCAACAACAGAAATTACCCAATACATTACTGAAAAATTAGACAAGGGCGATTATGTTGTTGGAGTATTTTTTGATTTATCAAGGGCGTTCGATACTCTTGATCCGAGCTTCCTATCTAAAAAGTTAGAGAAACTAGGCATTAGGGGAAATGTAAACCAGTGGATCATTTCATTCATTACTAACCGTCAACTAGTCGTAAATATTGAAAATATGTTTTCGGAAGAAATTGAAGTGGAGCTAGGTACTCCACAAGGCAGTGTTCTAGGGCCTCTACTCTTTTTGTTGTATATAAATGATTTGCCAAATTACATACAAGATGCAAAAGTTCTTATGTATGCGGATGATACAACAATAATCATTTCAGATAAATGTAAAGAAACTTTAAATTCCACTGTGAACAGAGTGATGGAACAGTTTCTTAACTGGTGTGTTTCAAATCATTTAATTATTAACATTAGCAAAACGCTATGTGTTGAATTTACAGGAAAAGATAAATATCTTAATAAAGAGTGGAGGTTTAACCTAAACAGCACAGCTCTTGAAATATCACTCAATACCAAATTTCTTGGTACTTATTTAGACTATAGGATTAGTTGGAACAATCAGATACATAATGTTTGCACTAAGTTAAGTAAGTCGTATTTTTCCATTGCCACATTAAAACAAACATTAAACGAAGAGGCACTTTTAAGTGTCTATTATGCTAATGTACACTCTGCTATCGCCTACAATATAATATCATGGGGACAAGCAACTGAGATCGATCGCGTCTTCATAATTCAAAAAAGAATAATTAGACTTATGTTTAATTTGACTTATAAAGAATCGTGCAGACATAGCTTCAAAAACAAAAAGATATGAACAGTAACTGGAATTTACTTGTTAAAACTATTATGTTATATGCACCAACATAAAAATCAATTTGTAACTAATAATAACATACATACACACCTCACTAGGACTAGAAATCACATACATATCAATCGATTTAACCACAGCTACTTAAAAAAATCACCCATGTGTACTGGGTGCACATACTACAACTTATTACCAGCAAACTACAAACATTTAACGATCATAAGATTTAAAATAAAAATAAAGAAGTTCCTCGTAGAAAACTGTTTCTATAATTTAAGAGAGTTTGAAAACTTCCTCAATAGTAGCTGAACGCTCAATATATACAAAAAATTAATTTTTGCTTAATCCATTTTTATTAGAACGTCGATAAGTAAATCAACAAATTAAAAAAAATAAATAAATAAATAAATAAATTAAGATTCTAAAATCTAAAAATGTATCTCTTTGTTTACATTCTGTAGTATTATATATCATATGTATTGTCTTTTTTTATCTGTTTGTATTTTACAAATTTTATGTGAATTTCTGACTTGCTTTATCCACTTTATTGTGGCAACCAGAGGTAAATAAAATTATTATTATTATTATTATATTATAGCAATATCGTGGAGAAGGAATACTTTGAGTATGTGAACAGGTTAAAAATCTTCTTTATATAAAATAATCTTGAAAAAAATGTATTATCTAATTTGGTGTTTTTGGCTCTATGGCATTTAAGTTGTAAAATTGGTTCATAAATCATTCGTGTAGGTAATCAATGTGTATACATGTGTAATTTTATCATTGTCTTAAATATTGGCAGTGTCTTTGTGGTGGCCAGAAAATAATATACTTTTTTTGGTTCAGAATATATTTGCGTTGTGTTTAAGTATTACCTATCAAATATTTAAATAAAGTTGATAATTAAGCATAATTTCGTATTTACTGTTTTATCCCCACCTCGTGCAAATGACTAATTTTATATTTCGCCAGGAAAACATCCTAACATTGTAATATAAACTGGACATTTATTTGAACAACATTCATGACTGAATTTTTTCCATGGTCTTGTGTTAATGTATTTATTCTTCAAGAAATCAATGTGGCCTTATTTGTTACAAGGAAAGTACGAAGGAGAAGAGTTGTTAAAGTAACAAATATCTGGGGAGATTAATAAATTCGTGAAAATAGTGCAGCCAAACTTTTTGAAACCCCGTGTGCGTACGATATTATAAAATGTGAGTTTATTAATTCTGAAAGTATATTACAAAAAAACATTTGTTATTATAAAAATACAATTTATAGAAAAAGGTTAAAAGAATTGATTGATTGATTAATTTACCAGCGCGCAGTAGGCATTGCTGCTACTCCCAGGTATACAGTTGGGCCTGCTACGTCCACGCTGGGTTGGACTAAGGTCATGCTTGTTGCCAGCAGCGAGAATTAATCACTAATTAAATTCTGCATTTATTTTTATTTGAAGAGAACATAGAACACTCCATTTTTATATAAATCGAGTTTGTCGAGCGCTCGGCACTCGTGTTAGTTGGACTAGGATAGCAGTTTATCGCGCTTGAAACTGCGCTCAACGTTTTTTAAATTACTCGAGTCAAAATAAAAAAAAACGAGGTGTTTTCAAGAAAACTGTACCTAACACCTCCCGTTATTATTTTTTCGATATCTAAACTGAAATAGTTAAAAATGGGCTATTTTTGGAACAAGAAGAAATGCCGTTTCTTGTCAATTTTAAATATTTCGTTTAGAGTAAGATGTATATCAAGAAGAAAATTCAAGATAATTCTGTCAAAGAACCTAAGAACAAGACTTTTTTTGCCTTTTTTTAGGGGATGAGAAACTGACACGATAGAAAAATTTTTTGTGTCCAAAATTGTCTTCAACGCATCAAAGTACTTCAGTAAAGTTATATCAGAGCTTTAGAACAAGACCTTTTTTTTGTAGACCTGCGTTATTAACAAAATTAGTTATATTTTTTGTACCAGTAATTTTATCTAAATGCCCCTCTACATAGGCCATCATTGATGCCCCGTCATCGGCTATGGCGATGATCGATGATGGAGCATCCATGGGCCATTGTGTAGAGGAGCCTATAGCTAGATATAATTTCTTCCCAACAAACTTGATGAAATTAGTAAAAAACCTGATAGCAACTCTAAAATTGAATGAAATCTATGTTCAATGTGCATGACAGCTTGACATTTGCATGATAGATTGAACTGAGTTATGACACACGGGATATTTTTGAACTTTAAGTCGTCTTTTATGATTGCTCCACGGAAACTGTTGAGTAATGAATATGAATTCATTTATTCGCTGTAGGCAATAGTCATTGAGATTTCACACAGAAAAAAAAAACGTTTTCTTGAAAATCCATCTATAGTTCAAATTGATATTTTTTCTAAAGCCAGTGCTCCAAACGGCCAAAATTTATTAAGCGTCTAGCTAATACATTATGTTATCAGAAAACAGTATTTGAGAAGTTTTTTTAATTACCATCAAATCACGGTAACAAAATGGCGAGATTCTTATGAACAAATATGAAAACCCACGTTGCATCGGTCATAACTTCTTTATTTTTTAAGCAGGAGAAGAAAATATAAAACCGACTTTTAACTGAATCGATCATCATCTTTAAATTAGTTTCTTAACATTTTTGGCGCATAGTTTCTGAGATATTTAATTTTTAAAATAGTATTTTGACTTAAGAACGTACGGCGCCATTTTTAAACCTCTATATCTCCGAGAAGAAAAAATACGGAAGTTTTAAAAACAGCAATTGTTCCTCAGTTTATGAACTTTTCCTTATAGTGCAGGATCCGTACTAAGGTCGACCTTCACCGATCAGGTAACCGAATAAAATCTATTTTTTATGAAAAAAATATGCTAACAAAAGTAACGGTGATGGGTTGCCTAACGAAATATGTTCAAGGCTATATTTAATTGAAAATTTAATAATTACATTTTTTTTCCATACCTTCACCGATCTTCTAACCAAAAAAATTTAACACTAATCGAAAGTAAGAAACCTATAGAATATGTAAACATAGGTTGCTTACATTTTTCCGCTCAAGGCTGTACGGTTGCTAGGTTTAAATAGGTGAATCGAAAGTGGTACCTTCACTGATTGGTACTACTGTTAACCAATTAAATTATATATCAAAATAAAGATAATTTTATTGCGAAACGATAAGTATAAATAAATTTTTTTTAAAAAATTAAAAAAACAAAAAAGCCTTGAACATATTTCATTAAGCAACCCATCACCGTTACTTTTGTTAGCATATTTTTTTTCATAAAAAATAGATTTCATTCGGTTACCTGATCGGTGAAGGTCGACCTTAGTACGTATCTTAGACTATTAGAAATTTTTATTTTTGAACTGAAAGTTCGAGTTATTCGACAAAAACCATGATGTGGTGACCGATTTCGCAATCCACAAAGAACGCGAAACACGTCTTTAAACGTTCAGATCTCTTTTAATACATGCCCTACTTATTATTAATAAAACTAATTGTATTTCTCATACCGGTAGTTTTATCATCGCTTGAAATCATTTTTTCACAACAAAAATTAGTAAAAAAACCTGATAGTAGTTTTAAAACTTCTACATGTGCATCTTATGATTGGATCTAGGCCATTGAGTAATGAATTATAACCCACGGCCGTGAGTAGTGAGGTTTATCACTTCAAAAACGTATTGATAATTATTGATTTATTCAATAATCGTAGAAAAACGATATTATTCAATTATAATTACTATCTGTAAATAAG
Organism: Rutpela maculata; assembly: GCA_936432065.2. Lineage (NCBI taxonomy): Eukaryota > Metazoa > Arthropoda > Insecta > Coleoptera > Cerambycidae > Rutpela > Rutpela maculata. The sequence continues at coordinate 54,917,549 of OW386286.2, read as the reverse complement.
TAAGAATGCCAAATTATTTTTTAGTGCAAAAACTACCATATTCCAAATTTAACTGCGAAAATAGATTTTAATATAGTTTCACATAAATTTTGAATATACGTCAATTATTATGTAAACAGAAATAGTTTTCATATTCTTGTTTACTGTGGTAAATATTGCCAATTAGTACAGGAGGTAGCTTTAACTCGAAAAAAAATTGTGGAGACCTTAAACTTTGGTTATAGGTTCAAAATAGGCCAAAGTTCACGAAAAAAAAAATTAGGAGGTTTATGGATCCGCGGGAACCTATAGGGGATGAAAATGGGTATATTTAACTAAAAAATCGATTTGTCTCTATTTTCTCGGGAAATATGGCATTTACAAAAAAATAGTTAAATATAATAGTTGTTTCTGACAAAATTACCATTAATTTGGCGTTTTTAAATTAATTTTATAGCAATAATTAACCGAAATACGGCAAATTTTTGATGGTGGTTGAAGGAGGTGATTTTCTTTTTTTAATTTCTCTAAAAATAAGATGATCCAAAAGATTACATAATTTCATTCATTTTTATTATCTAAATACGAATATTAATAGAGAAATAATACAAAAAAATATACAAAATATAAATTTAAAAAAATTATACAGAAAAAAAACGTTGCTATTCAATTTCGAAACTATCGTCTTCATTATCGTCATCAGATTCAAGCTCTTCTAAATCACTTTCATCATCAAAGTTTGCTTGAACAAAGTATATTCGTCATCTACTGCTGCAATTAATACATTCAGAGCCTTCGCAAGTTTTACACATTGCAGAATATTTTAAACCTGCTTTCATGCATTTGCATTGTAACGTGGAGCAGTTTCCTTTACACCAATATGCTATTAAATCTAAAATGTCTTTTGGTGCAGCATCTATAGTGGTTTGGACTGGTTGCAGAATATCTCCTCTTTTTTTCCCATCCCCGCTTTTCAGGAAACTTTTCATTGCCAAGGCATTTTTGCACGTGATAATATGTTCTGTATGAGTGTTGTGTTGCAGCAGCAGGCAATGAAATCATTGATTCCAAATGAGCAGTTTTTTTAAAGCAATTGTTGAACATGAATTCTGTGTTCGTTTAGTGTTATATTTTTTTTACATCCATATAGACGCAAAAAAATTATCTCACCTGCCTCGTTTACTTCATATAAAAAAGAATTTTCATTATAAAAAGCAGTTATAGCATTTTGCTCTCGAAGTAAACCTTTTGTAAACAGTTTTATTGTTCCTTTTTTCCCTTTATTCTACTGAGCGCTTGTTGTATCGCAACCGCTTATCGCGTGAGCTAAAGGTGTCCACTTTTTTATATTATTGTACTGTCCTTGTAAATCTATTGACGAATACAGTTTTGATTTGTTCTACCAACTTTTGGTTTGTAAAACATTACGTCTGTATTTTCAGGAGCTAATGCTTTTAGAAAAACAAACACATCAACATCTTGCCCAACTATTATTGTTGTGAAGTCTTTAGAGAAACTAAAAAAAAAGTTAACTCCTTTCAACACCCATCGAAAAATGGCCGTATTTCGGTTAATTTTTGCTATAAAATTAATTTAAAAACACCACATTAAAGATAATTTTGCCAGAAACACCTTTTATTTGAATTATTTTTTCCCGAGAAAATAGAGAAAAATCGATTTTTTTTATAAAAAATCTAAACTTTTTGTTTCGTAAAGTTTAGCCTATTTTAAACTTATAACCGAAGTTTAAAGTCTGCACAAATTTTTTTCGAGTTACGGTAATTTTTTCAATCTTTTCCTATACTAAAGATTTTAAGTTCATCATTTTGCCAATATTTGAATTATGGTAGTCCTGTTCTAGATGTAACAGACATGTCCCTCATCAATTTTCATCCATTTTAGGTCATGAAGCACGATATTTTTGTTCAAATTGTGGTGCATCCTATAAACGGTTGCAATCCTTAAAACGCCATTTGAAGTACGAATGTGGAGTAGAGCCGAATTTTCAGTGTGTATATTGTGGGAGGAAATTCAAACATAGATCCGACCTCAAAATTCATCTAGTCAGAAACAGGTGCAAAAGAATCAACGCTCAGGACCCTTCTGTAATGTCTCTTTACGATCATATTAAATAATAAATTATTTAAAATCTTACCTGACATTTCCTTTACTTTGAAACCACGATCGGGCAGTATCTATTCAACGAAAATATTGGCATATCTGGTTATACCAGAAGCCGGCCCGAAATTTGATACGTTTCTTTTTAAAAATAATCTTGAAAACAGTATTTTGATCTGGAAAGATTAAGTTGAATATTATTATATGCTCCGCCCTAGACAACTATGCAGTACCGTAAGATAGACTAGACCAAAGTGTTGTGCAAGATATTAAGTAGTTTTATGCTAGTATTTGTAAAATTATTTACGATCTCTTTTCGTTACATAATACAGCCCCGCAAAGAGAAAAAAGTATGTTGCACCAGAAAAGAGACCATCGATCTGAGGTCCAAATTAACTTTTACCTTGTTATCTCTTGTAAATCGCGTTCGTTCTTTTTCGCATTTTTCTGTGAAACTGAAAAATGTCAAGATATCGAAAATTTTTATTAAGAAAAAGTGCTTAGAATCCAACCAATTTTGAACCAAATCTGAGAAAAAATAAAAATACAAATTTTTACCCGGACCATTACGTTATCTTCCTATTTTTTTTATTTCTTCTCAGACCTTGTTGAAATTAACATGTGGGGTCCTTTTTCTTAATACAATTTTTCGATATTTTGTTAACTTGTACCATTTTTGTTACCACCACAAATAAAATGCGAAAAAAAAACGAGATTTACAAAAAAATAACAAGGTGGAAGTTAATTTTTGACGTGAGATTCGGATTCAGCGCAACAAAATAAGTGAGAATATGGTGGTCTCTTTTCTGGTACAACATACTTTTTTTTATTTTGTGGGGCTGTGGTAATCACAGCCAGTGGTCGGTCAGTTCACCCTAGATGCTGATCAATTACATAGCCACACAAAAAAAAGTGGTCTGGCCTGCGGACCAGACCAATGTATCCTCATGTATTTGGACCCACTGAAACCGAATCCGAAGTCAGAATTGTCAGATTGGATCGTTTTTCAATATGGAATATGTTATGTTAATTGTTTTTTATATTAATACCTAAAAGGCTGGAGTTTTGCCAGTTTGTACTTCCCTGAGTATAATCTACAACATCTATCCAGTTTACATCTGTGAATAATGCAGCTGTGTTGTCATCATCAGTTCGTAAGCCGAAACTAGTTGGTTTTCAAAGACAAAATTATATACAGAAATAAAATAAATAAAATTTGAAGGAATGTTTAATTTTTTTCTTTCTAATTTCTTTTTTTTTTTTTAGCGACTTTCATGTGTGGAAAGTGTGGAAGAGGATACAGCACTAAAAATTCTATGAATTATCATTCTAAGTACGACTGTGGAACCGTGAAAAAATTCAATTGCGACCTTTGTAAATATAAATGTAAAAGATTGTTCACCCTGAAGAGGCATATGAAGTTTGTGCATGTACATAGAAGAAGTTATCTTCCTTAATATCGCTTTCAGTTTTAGTTGGATTTGGTGTTTCATTAATATTGATAATAATTGCAATTTAGATTAAGAAGTGATTTCTTTCGGTTGTTGCCATGGTCTTCAAATTTGACTTGACGTTCCACTGATTATGCTGTCAGTTAATACCGTGATTTTATGGTTTGACTACGAAAACAGAATATTGGATAGAAATGTGCGCCATTATTACCCAAAGATAATCACAGGCCCACAAAAAAAAAAGTGGTCGGCGCTGGGGTATTGGCTATATTTATCCCTTTTATTTTGAGCCGCTGAACACGAATCTGACCTTAGTTTTTTCCAGCACGTCAGGTTCTTTTTAACATCAATACAGTGGATCGTAATATTGCTTACCCAGCTCATTTAAATCAGACTCCAAAAGTGATTCAACTTTAAAACTTCACCCTAATAATATTATGGCACATCAGTATTGACCTCATAACTTAAAAAACCGTAATATCCCACAACTCCTTAACCCTTCAACCTTATAACCCTCGAAATCCAATGAAAATAGTCTAGAATCTTGATTGAGGGGTTAATTAGATTGTAACCTCGTAACCTTGTGCCCTCACCCGTGACCTCTTAACTCTGAAGGTTCAACGAGACTCTAAGTAGGAAAATTCCTGTCATTGTGACATTAGGATCTTGGAACCAAGCACCTTACGATGCCATAGCTTGTCAACGGCAATTCCTGTATCCTCATAACACCATATGGGCCAGACGACAGGTAGTTCAATAAGGAAATAATTAGTGGAAAGCTGGAAATTGCTTTAATCGCTTTATTTGTACACAGATATTACTCTCTCAAGTTTTCCCCCTCGAGCGAAGTCGGCGTTGGCCCTTCTGGCCCTAAGAAGGTACCATTTTTCGGTTTTTTGCAAATATCTCCCAAACCATTAACTTTATCAACAAAATACCTATTATAAAAAATAATCTAGAGTAAATTTGCTACAAAAAAGTTATTTACCGTTTGTCTCTAAAGTGAACCGTTACGATGCTACGGCCAAAGTAGAGCCCTTTTTGATTCTTGCGGAAAAGTTATCGATATCTTCTGCACCGTGTAATTTGGCACCAAACCGATACTTTTGCCGACATTAGCGCCAAATATGCGAATTACGTCAAAAGATACTTCAAAAACAGTGTCATCATTTTCGATGGGTATCCTGACGACCCAGCAGCTCGCAGTACCAAGTCCGCTGAACGTCTTCGACGATCGCACAAGCATGATGCTGCTAATGTTTCTTTTGATGAGTCCATGCCGGCACCTATGCCACAAGCAAAATTTTTGTGTAATGACACAAACAAACGAAGATTGATCGACTTGCTGCGCGTCAAATTCGAAAGCGAAGGAATCAAAACCAGACAAGCTCCAGAAGATGCCGATGTGCTCATCGTTACAGGAAAACGGGCCTCCGATGCTCCAGAATCTGCATGAATTGTATGGGACGGTCATGTACAAATGCTGCCGAGGAAGATGATATGGATGATTGTGACGGAGACATCGATGTTAATCTTGAGCGCCCTGTGACGTCGGACAAATTTACCGATGGCAGACGATGAAAGCGATGACGGAGAAATTGAGGCAGACGATCAAGACTGCCAGCCTTCATCAAAACGGTTGAAAATCGACTAACTTTGACAATTGAACAGTGGATTAGGCCTCCTGGGGACACCACTTACAAAAAAACGCGCCATTTACTCTACCGCCAGGTGGTGTGAAAAAGAGTGATTTTATGTCAATACTAGTCAATAATAATACTAATCGTAGGTACTTTGCCACAGCTGTTTACATTGAAAAACTGTTATACTTGTAACAAGTTAACAGCTTGTGCACCTGGAATGCTGACAAATATTTATAACATGTAGAAACTTTGATATGGCATATGATTTCGATAACTTTTCCGCAAGAATCAAAAAGGGCTCCACTTTGAATGGTCGTAGCATCGTAACGGTTCACTTTAGAGACAAACGGTAAAGAACTTTTAATAGGTATTTTGTTGATAAAGTTGATGGTTTGGGAAATATTTGCAAAAAACCGAAAAATGGTACCTTCTTAGGGCCAGAAGGGCCAACGCCGACTTCGCTCGAGGGGGAAAACTTGGGAGAGTAATATCTGGGTCCAAATAAAGCGATTAAAGCAATTTCCAGCTTTCCACTAATTATTTCCTTATTGAGGCTTTTTTTTTACCTGTCGCCTGGCCTAATATTGGATTCAATGAAAAAAATAGAAGGCTCTTGATTGGGGAACCAATTAAGATTGTGCCCTCAGAACCAGAACCTTGTTACCAAGTAAGCCTGTTCAAGAGCTAAGGCTACTCGATTTCAAGATTCCGAGAACACAATCTCTTGAATTCCCCTGTTCAGATTCTTCTTATTCTTCTATTATATTCCCAGAGTTACGCAGTTATGGGTTTACTGGGTTATGTAGTAACAGGGTCTGCTGCCGGGTTATGGGAGGCTGAGGTTATGGGATCATGAGGTTGTGGATGTATGATACTCAAGCACAAGGATCGAAGTCAAAATCTCAATAACTCTCCAATCAATATTCCCCATTGTTTTCATCAGATTCCAAGGGTTATGGGGTTGAGAGGTTAAGGAGTTATGGAGTTCCACGGTTTCCTTTGAGTTATGTGGTCAATACTGAAGCACCACAATGTTATTATATTAAAGTTTTAAAGTTGAATCACTTTTGGAGTCTGATTTAATTGAGCTTGGTAAGCAATAGTACGATGCAACAGACTTTCTTAGTACTGCAGAAAAACTAAGGTCAGATTCGTGTTCACCTGCTCAAAATACAAGGGATAGGTACGGTCAGTACCCCAGCACAGAAACTTCTTTTTTGGGCGTGTGTAATTAGAGAATAACTAGAAATTAAGAAAAACAAAAACAACTTCAATAGAGAAGATTAGTACCGACTGAGAAACACATGGAGACTGGCTTTGCCAATCACGGTCAACGAAGTCCAACGAATGATCAGCGAAGCGCAGCAGGCGCCAAGGTATATAAAGAGGACCAGAACACAACAGCTTCAGTATTTAGAATCCCTCTGAAGACGCTGACAGCATGATCAGAGAAACGTCAAGTCAAATTCGACAAACACGGCAACATCTGGAAGAAACTACTTTATTGGACAATGGCCGTGGCCCGTGAAAGCCTATACTCTACAATTTATATTATGTTTGGTTAAATTAATAAATCGCAAAATACATCATGATTTTTATTTAAATTGCTAAAAATTAAATTTACATTAGATTAAAATGAACAATCAAAAAATGCAAAAAAATAAGCAATTTAGGCAATACGTTCCTATACTGCAAATACTGAAATACTATAATTTAACTTTTTATAAACAAAAATTTAACTAAACACTTTATTATAATAATTAACTGCAAATGGAAATTAACTACATTCTAAATGTTCTATGAAATAGAATAAAATAAATGTGCTACCAGAAAATACCAGTAAATAATTTAACTTTTAAAACTTATTTCATATAGTATAAACATACATCCTTCTCTACTACTAGTTGTTTAGAAATATATATGTTTATCCTTATCTGTAATTACTGGTATTTTCTGGTAACATATTGATTTTATTCTATTTTATAGGACTTGACTTTTACAATATATTGAATTTGCATTTAATTATTATTATATTTGTCTCTTTACGTGGAATTTTCCAAATCCAGCTTTAACACGCTTCTATTAGCTTGACCTATAAGTAAATTTTACAACTCACTTTCCATCCACTTCTAATTGTCGTATGGATTTAAAACTTTGCAAACTTTTGTAATTCTGGTGACAATACAACAATATGTTACCATCGACCTTGTACGACGATGAAGATGGGAGGTGGTCATAGGGACTCCTCAATGGTGTATCACTGGCGACTCAGCCAGAAACTCAAATTTTTCGCAATATAGAGAGAAAAAATTTCATATTTATTTACATACATATAAAACAAGCTAAAAACGTACTCTTTGCCTGTCTACTGAACTTTTTATATAATTGTTACACATTCTATAGGATTCTCTTCGCGGTTTTTTGTAAATAATGTTAGTTTTAAACATTTTTAATTTTATAATACGAACTTAGTTGATAAAAGATTCAGTATGAAAGAAAGTACAAATTAAAAAAAAATTATATCATACCCTATTTGGGTTTCGATCATTAATAACATTTTTATTTACCGATCGATTTTGTTCAAAAATAACAGTGTTTTTCCCCTAGATAACACTAACTTACTGTCTAAATTTCAGTACAATCGGGCTTTCCTTTCTTGAGTTATCGTGCCTACAATAAACGTGACGGACAGACGGACGGACATTTTGAAAGTTGTTCAGAATTCGTTCACTAACACAATGATATGAATTTTTTTTGTCAGAGAGCGATATTTCCGGTTTTAGAAATGTGCCGATCAAATGCAATATACTCTTCGTTTTTGTATTTGCGAAGGGTATAATAATAAAACAAACAAAAACAAGCTAAAAACGTAAGTTTTCTTCGCCAATTTACTGAGTTTTTTATATAATTGTTACACATTCTATAGGATACTCTTCGCAGTTTTCTTGTAAATAATGTTGGTTTTTGGGCATCCTAAATTTTGTGATACCATCTTTGTTGCGAAAAAAATTATATGAAAAAAAAAATAAAAAAAAATATCCAACCTGTGTGGGATTCGAACACACGATCTTTGGATTGCAACAACAACAACAACAACAATAATATTTTATTTTAAGTTCAAGCACAATATATGTGCCTCACCGGATCCTAGCCCGGAGCCAGCCAGACAACCACGGCGAACATCGCCGAGGTGGGTGTGAGGGTGGGTGGGGTAGGTCCGATTCGGCTTGGAAATAAATTCGAGGGGGGGTGCTAGAAGCTCCTGTCTGCCACGGACTGACTTAAAAACTAGATTAAAATTTTTGATGTGTCCACATGGACCTAAAAGTAACTTAAAAATAAACACAACTTTGGATTGCAAGGCAAAACTTTAGCCACTGGACCATCACATATTGCTACGAAAATTTATTGTCTGTGACATATATCTTTCGACAGTCATGCATATTTCAACTCATTAGATATATTTTTATGAAATATATTAGTAAAATGCATAAACAAAAAGAAAATATATTATGGAGATAACATTTCGCAAGATTTCTATTTAAGTACAAGTGACAAAAATTAAGAGAATTTTTCTCTTCAATTAAATAATTAATACCTTTTTTATTTACTGGTTGATTTTATTCAAAAACAATAGGGTTCTTCCTGTAGCTAACACTAACTTACTTTCTAAATTTCAATACAATCTGACTTTTCTTTCTTAAGTTATCGTGCTTACAAGAAACGTGATGGACGGACAGACGTTTTTGCGAAGAATATAATAATGGCGCGCTATAAACATAAATACTCACTGAAGCACAACATGTACTTGTCTGTGAGGCAAATAGATCATTTTTTTTCAACTCATCTATCTTATTTAATTTAAGTTTAACTTAAAATTCTAGCTTATCTTACAATTCTGAACTAGTTTACAATTTATAAAGGTATAACAATATAATAACAAGCTAACACTCTTCGCCAATTTACTGAGCTTTTTATATATAATTGTTACACATTCTACAGGATACTCTTCGCAGTTTTCTTGTAAATAATGTTAGTTTTTGGACATCCTAAATTTTATGATACCATCTTTGTTGTGAAAAAAATTATATGAAAAAAAAAAATGAAAAAAAAATATCCAACCTGTTTGAGATTTGAACACGGGACCTCTGGATTGCAACGCAAAGCATTAGCATAAAAGTGATTTTATTAAGCATTTGTAAAATATATGAATTTATTTGATTTATATCAGTTAATAATTATTTTAGTCAAAGCGTCACAAACGTCGCGAGAACGTGAGGCGTTTCGACCTGCCGGTGGTAGGCAAGGTAAATTCAGAAAGCCGCAGGAATTGATCAGATTGTTGCACTCCGTGATTGACGATTATGCAAATTTTGTTTGTGTTTTACCTGAGTTTAAAATATTTTAAAATAAAAAGGATGCTGGCGGAAGAGGTTGAGGATTATGTTTAAAACATGCAGGAAAATAAAATTAAAAAAAAAACCTGCTTTACAACACTTTTTGTCAAGTACGTAAAAAAGAATAGTTTCGACGGATAAGGGATCTATGTGGAATTAAATTTGATTTGATTGTAGCTTTTATTTCCCACTGGATTCCTCAGAGGGGGATTTCGAGGGGAGGATCATGGTGGGGTAAGTATTTCGTTTCGTGGCGTAAGGGATGTTTTGTGTTATTATAATTGTTGTTGTCTTCTGGTATGGTAAATGTATAGTTTTTGGTGGATAAGTCCGTATGTATGTTGCGTATTGTCGAAGTGTCTAACGTCTGCGATACCTCTGGTCAGGACAGAGGTGGAAATTTTCACCGAGAAAAATTTTTGGGCCATCTCTCTGACGTAATCCGTTATGCGTGGTAGGCCACATATCCTATGCAGCTCATCAGTAGTTACGTATTTGAAGGAATTGGTCAGCAGACGAAGCAACTTATTCTGCGTGATCTGGATACGTTTTAGTTGTGTGTTTGAGGCTGCGTTCCAGACCACGCAGCCGTATGTTAATATAGGCCTAAAGATAGCCTTATACAAGGTGATCTTATTTTCAAGCGTTAATTTGCTTCGTCTGTTGACCAACGGGTACAACCGACTGAGAGCAGCATAGGTCCTGTTAATGGCCGCCGTTATATGGGGGCCAAAACAAAGTCTCTTGTCCAGGGAGACGCCCAGATACTTAATTGTATTCTTCTCGGTGATGTCCTGACCGTGGATTTTTATTTTATTAAAGGTTTTTTATTTTTAAATTTTCTATGAAAAGTTATTGTCTCTGTCTTGTCGGGGTTGATTTTTATTTTCCAGACTGCATAAAATTCTAAGATTTTGTTAATATGATATTTAACTTTTTGGGTAGCAGTCTGGGCATAAAAAGAGTGTGCGTAAATGGTTAAGTCATCGGCGTAAAGTAGGGTATTTGTATTTGGATATGTAGGGAGATCTGCGGTATACAGGTTAAAAAGGATTGGGGAGAGGATGGACCCCTGGGGAACTCCTGCGGAGAGCCTCGTTCTAGTTGAGAGGTCGTTGTTTATTCGTACCAGAATATATCTATCGGATAGAAAGGATGCTAAAAGTGCCGTTCGATACTTAGGAAATGTATGCGTGTGGTCTAGTTTGTAAATTAAACCGTTTCTCCACGTGGAAACGCAAAGCTTTAGCCTCTGCGCCACCACATCTTGCTACGAAAATCGACTGCCTGTGATACTTATATATTCTGTGATACTTATATATACTAGTAAAATTCATAAACAAAGAAAAATATATTATGGAAATAATATTTCGCAAGATTTCCATTTTAGTACAAGCGACAAAAATTAAGAGAATATATTTTTTTTAAATTAAATAATTAATAATTTTTTTATTTACTGATCGATTTTCTTCAAAAACAATAGGGTTCTTCCTCTAGCTAACACTAACTTACTTTCTAAATTTCAATACAATCGGACTTTTCTTTCTTAAGTTATCGTGCTTACAAGAAACGTGACGGACGGACAGACGGACATTTTGAAAGTTGTTCAGAATTCGTTCAGTAACACAATGATATGAAAATTTTTTCTCTACGAGCGATATTTACGATTTTAGAAATGTGCCGATCAAATACAATATACTCCTCGTTTTTGCGAAGAGTATAATAATATTTGGTTATTTATGATATAAAGACTCTATTTAACAGATCGGTTTCAAGCAGTGCGGTTATCCATATCTGGTGATGTTATGCTGTAAAAAGGTGTTTCTCAAAGTTCAGTACTTGGGCCGTTACTGTTTATTATTTTTGCTTCAGATATGGGAGATAATTTGAAACACTGTAAATATGTTGATACCTAGTCGTGCATACGTTTTACTAAGGATAATGCTTATAAGAAACGAGGCAATTTGAATTTGAAGACTTGGAAAATAGCATGCACATATTCAACATGCAACAGACTTAAAATTAAAGCTAATAAATCAGCAGTAATATTCTTTGGGTTACATAAACTGTGGGCGAACGAAAATTTTAAATTGCGCTTAATTCTGGCAAAGAAGTTAAAAACCTAGGCATTGTTTTCAATATGAGCTTATATTAGACTCAGGGCACATATTGCTGAAATTATACAGATATGTTATATGTCTTTGAGGCATTTATTTCGCAATAGAAGTATTATCAACTTTAAATTTAAGATAGCTATATGTGAATCCCTTATTCTACCATATCCGAATTGCGAATGGTTTTAATTTGAATCAAATAAACCATTATAGACTGCAAAAAATCAAAACACCTGCATTAGGTTTATTTACAATATACGCTCCTTTGACCATGTATCACATAAACTGAAAAAGTTAAAATTGTTGAATATAAAGAACAGACAAATACATCACATTGGTATGTTTTTATTTAAACCATTAAAGACCAATGTTCCATGTTATCTTAAAGAGAAAATTGAATTTAGACATACACTTCATAATACCAATTTAAGAATCAATTACAATTTAAAAAGCATAGAATACCACTTTATAGATGATCTTTCTCATATTCTGCAGCCAATGTTTTTAATAATATTCCAATCACCCTAAAAAAACAGCAGCATTTGAAAGATCTTGGAACGAAATTTTGATAAAAATGAAAATTTTCAATAAAATATTGGAATACTTGAATATTTGAAAGTTTCCAAAATTCCGGGAAAGTTTCATTTGTGAACTCTACTCTCAAAGAACCGTGCTATACTGAGAATATTACCCACTTAATAACGGCTAAATGCTTAAATGAAAGTGCTCACTTTATACAGATGTGCTTATGTTGTTATGTCTTATTTAAATTAACGTCCTGGCGAAGTTTAGCCCAGGACGTTAATGATTCCACCACTCAATCAGGATACGCACTCACACATAGACAACAACCATTCCTTGTGATATTACCATCTGCCGCAGCTGAATCTCGAACTCAGGAGAAATAACAGCGACGTTGTTTTGTAACTGTTTGTTCTGTAACCTCTTGGTCCCATGTTTAACACGTAAGCACTGAGTCGGTAATTAGTAGTGATGCAGCGAATAGTGATTTTTCCGAATAAACGAATACCGAATATTGGGGGCCCCTACTGACCCAATAGCCGAATATTCGGTAGCGTCTTTCTTCACACAATTTACCACTATTAAACTTGAATTACATGTAAGTAATGAATGAATAACTGTATATGCATTTGTTGCAAACTATCTAAAGCTGCTTATATACCGAGTGTCCCAGAATTTGGTTAGCAGGTGATATCTTTGTTAATTGAAAAGATAAAAATATGAATAAAAAACCTGCAAAGGGCATGAAAGGTTCTGCTTGATAACATCCCAGGAATCGTGTTGCATCTAGCAACCTCTAAGAAATCAGCATCAACTTTTTTTTTCAAATGGTACCCTGTATAGCTAGGGCCAGAAATTGAATTCTCGCGTTATTCTGAGCACAGTTATATAATATACCGCTGCTTAACAGTTACCTCGATAGTTACAAATACAACATGATGCAATATCTTGACAAAAACGAGTATATTAATAGACATATTAATAAATTAAGAGACTATGAAAACAAATATTCAAACTGGGCATCTTCGGTTTCCACACAAACTTCCAAGCATCCCAGTAACTCTCGTGTGCAGGTTGCTCTAAGCATATACACTTTGATGCAAGTCTCACAAATCCGATCAGTAAGATCCTCCAAACATACCAAGTATGGTATATCACTGCGCTCAGAATGACGTAGGGATTTCAGGCTCTAGTTATATAAGGGGCCAGTTGAAAAAAAGTTGAAAGTATTTTCTTCGGGGTTGCAAGAGGAAACACAGTTCCAGGTGTGTTATCAGACGGAGCCTTTCATCACTTTTGTAGTTTTTTTATATAAATTTTTTATCTTTCAAATAACAGAGACACCTATTAACGTAATTCTGGGACATCCGGTATACTGTGTATAATATATAAATTAATAGAACAAATTGTGTTTTTTTCGACTTTACTTGTGATGTTGCTAGAAGTTTCCTTATCATTTTTCATTTTCATCATAGACTTTTTGAACGGCACGATAATCATATAACTATAACTGATTCGATATTTGCTTTAGATGGCATTCTTTAACTAAAAAAATGTGTAATAATATAATATAATAAATGTCAGGAAGCACATTGTAAAGCCATTCATTTCTCAATAGTGGCAGACGCGTTTCACCCTCCCAGGCTCCTCAGTGCCACAAGGTAGAGAAGGGACGAAAATACAAACACTTCAACCAATACTACATAAATTTCCTGTGGAATATAACCACTAGGCACTAACGGTGTCATCTATGTAAGATGGTAAAGATTGTTCAGAAGTAGATGTTTAACATAGTTCGACTATTAAAAATCATCCACAAAAACTGCGAATGCAGATTACCAACTTCTGACACAATGTAAGCGCAGTGCCAAGATGTTAATAGCCAATCTAGCGTACCATAGATGGCGCACTAGACTTATTCTGACGTTTTTCAGTCTGGTTTTTTTACCGAACACCTTTCAGTGCAACGAACCATAGAACTATAAATGTCAGAAGAGCTGTTTGAAGCCCATTGTATAGCCTTTCATTTCTCAAGAGTGGCAGATGCGTTTCGCCTTCCAGGCTCTTTAGTGCCACAAGGTGGACAAATAATGAAAATACAAACTCTTCAACCACTACTACTTAAATTTCATGTGGAGTGTAACCATTAGGCACTAACGGAGCCATCTATGTAACATGGTAAAGATTGTTCAGAAGTAAATGTTTTATAAGAGTTCGACTATTAAAACTCGTCAACAAAAACTGCGAATTAGTGCCTAGTGGTTACACTCCACAGGAAAGACCTCGCACGGAATGATAGGAAAATGGCCCTCGGTTAAATTGCAACAAATTTTAGTATGTTTTAGGTCTCGGCCTCCTGAACAATAGTTCTTATGGGCACAATGCTCAAAATTCAATAGTCCGGCCGCCAGTTGCCTTTGAAGTTTGACCCCAAAAGTTCTGTGACTGGACCGCAAGACATTTACTCTTCTGTTTTCGAATGCGAGGAATGCGATGGTGACAATATTTTCCGACATACCCCTCACCCACCTAAATCGGAGAAATCACCCTTTTTTCGATTTTCCGGTGCTAGGCTTGCGAGGGTTTGTCGGATCGGTTTTTTTAAATCAATTCGAATGAAATAAGTAACGATTGACCACAGGTAACCTAACCCGGTGGTTGAAATTGCTGCCACTCCCAATAACGAAATGCCACGAAAACAACGAAAATCAGCTGGAAAACGGTACACCCTCGTTTTCGAGGGCGGGGAACACGATAGTGACAGTACTTCCCGACATACCCTTTACCCACTACCCCTAAACCGAAAAAACCACCCCTTCTAACGATTTTTCAGTGCTGGGCTTGCGAGAGCTTGTCGTATCGGTTTTTTATCAATTCGAATAAAATAAGTAAAAATTGACCACAGATGACCTAATCCACCCCCGGGGGTTGAAACTACTCCCACCTAATACCACGAATACAACGAAAACCAGCTTACTCTTCACTCACTGCCCCTTAACCTGAAAACCACCCCCTTTTCTGACTTTCCGCTGGTAGGCTTGCGAGGGCTTGCAGGATAGGATTTTTTTCGTCAATTCCAATAAAATAAATAAACCTCGATCAGACGAGACCCAAACAACCCGGGGATTCAAGCAGCCTTTACACGAAGTGAACTTTTCCTTCAGTGACTGTGACGTCCACTTCGACTCAGATGAACAGTGTGGTTATAATTGAAGACATAAGTGGATAAAGGTGTTATGTCGCATTTTAAAAAAAAATTACTTTATGCAATTTTTGAACACCCCTGATATAGATTTAACACCCAATAAACGGTGAATTCTAAATTTGTAATATTTTATAGAAACTTTTTAATTATAAAGGCGCCATGTCATACATACAACCAGTTATTTTAGTGGATGTACACAGTTTTGGACAGAAAAATCTAGTTTCATAACAGCTTGATATTGTTCTGTAATATTAGTGTAAACAAAAGAACATAACCCAAAATTATCTGTTTTATGAGGTATTATTTATTTGAATCGAAGACAAAATAAATGTTCCAACTCAAAACCGTTTTATTTAATTTACTCAAAACTTTAAAAGTGTGACATAACACCTTTATCCACTTAGCTCTTCAATTGTAAGCGTCAAAAGATCTATTAGCATAGAGTGAGAATTGTATATAATGAACCAGGTGTAATGAATGATTATTGAATGAATAAAACGAGAATATTTTTACATATATAATCGATGAAGAACAAAAATACCTACATATACCAATGATCCGTGTTAATCGATTCCCTACAAGCCACTGAAAGAAAAGTTGACTTTGTGTAAAGGCTGCTTGAACCCCCCGGTTGGTAAGGTCTCGTCTGTTAGAGATTTAACTTATTTTGTTCGAATTGACGAGAAAAAATCCTATGCGGCAAGCCTTCGTAAGCCCAGCATCGGAAAATCGGAAAAGGAGGTGGTTTTTCCAATTTAAGAGTAGTGGGTAAAGGTCGGGAAATATTGTCACCATCGTGTTCCCCGCAATCGAAAACGTTTTCCAGTTGATTTTCGTTTATTTCGTGGCATTTCGTTATTGGGAGTGGCGGTAGTTTCAAGGGGTGGGTTAGGCCTGTAGTCAATCGTTACTTATTTTACTCGAATTGATAAAAAAAGAACCGATCCGATAAACCCCCGCAGGCCTAGCACCAGAAAATCGGAAAAAGGGGTGGTTTTCCGGTTTAGGGAAGGGTATGTCGGAAAATATTGTGTTAAAAAAATGAAAAATTAAAAAAATTACCAAAAAATGACCTTATTTGACTTTAACTAATCTGACGTAACACGGTACAACCATATCACTTTATCAGACTTGCGATTGACACTATTGACAGCAAAGCTGGAGAGGATGGAAGTGACTTTTTGGTTTTAATCAAATCAGACTACAAAAATAGCGAAATAAATCGAAAAGACATTGACCCTATGCTGGTGAACTCTGAAACGACAAGCAGATATACGAGATATTTAGTTAAACCCGTCAATAACACGCCGTTGTCCTGACCGAAAGCAAAAAACGCGGCACTTTGATCGCACTGGCCGACTTAATTTTTTATGCAAATTAAGGAAAGGGAAACTCCAATACGTTCTTTCACAAATAAGTTCGTCGACCTATTCCTGACCTTCTCAATAACAGTAGTGTATCTTCGCAAATTTACTAATAATTTAATATACTAAATTACCGCAGAACACTATCAAATTTTGCAGGGGCTTTCCCACATTGAAGACTAGTACACCATTTTATTTTCCGCATATCATGGCTGTAGAAGAACTTTATAATTTCAAAGGCCACTGGCAGCCGAACTATTGAATTTTGAGCATTGTGCCCATGAGTACTATTGTTCAGGAGACCAAGACCTATAACATACTAAAATTTGGTGCAATTTAACCGAGGGCCATTTTCCTATCATTCCGTGCGAGGTCCTTTATGTAGTACTGGTTGAAGTGTTTGTATTTTCTTTCTTTCTCTACCTTGTGGCGCTGAGGAACCTGGGAAGGCGAAAAGCATCTGCCACTATTTAGAAATGAATGGCTATACAATGTGCTTCAACCAGCTTTCCTAACATTTATAGTTCTATGGTTTGCTGCACTTGAAGGTATAGAGTATAAAAACCAGACTGAAAAAATGCCAGAATAAGTCTAGTGCGCCATCTACGGTACGCTAGATTATCTATTAACATCTTGGCACTGCGCTTGGATTGTGTCAGAAGTTAGTAATCTGCATTCGCAGTTTTTGTTGGTGACTTTTAATAGTTGAACTCTGTAACATTTACTTCTGAACAATCTTTACCATTATACATAGATGGCACCGTTAGTGTCTAGTGGTTACACTCTACAGGAAATTTATGTAGTACTGGTTGAAGTGTTTGTGTTTTCGTTCTTTCTCTACCTTGTGGCACTGAGGAGCCCGAGAAGTTGAAACGCGTCTGCCACTATTAAGAAATGAGTGGCTATACAAAATGCTTCAACCAGCTCTCTTGACATTTATAGTTCTATGGTTTGCTGCACTTATAGGCGTAGAGTATAAAAAACAGACTGAAAAATGTCAGAATAAATCTAGTGCGCCATCTGTGGTACGTTTGATTAGCTACATATATAATAATAATATTGACTATTCTGTTATTCGGTCGAATACCGAAGAGTCGCCGATTATTCGCTGCATCTCTAGTAGGTAGGTAGTTAGGTACCGCTTTGTATATATAGTGGACGCTCTTTCAGAAATGCCGTCTTATTTTTTTTAAATTTCGCTAATTAAGGAACAGTCACCAGGAAGTACTTTACTAGTTAAGTTATGAAGTTATTAGAATTGTTAATTAAACATATTTTATTTTATTTTTAGGGCCACGACCTCACATGTGTTTAACTTGTGGCAAAACTTACATCCACAAGCAAAATTTAAACGCACACATTCGGTACGAGTGTGGAAAGGAACCACGATTTATCTGCATGGTAACTGGCTGTCAATATAAATCAAAGAGGAAAGAAAACCTAGTTCGTCATCATCATTTAAAACACGGGTTCGACAAAAATGGGAAAATTAACAAAATTAACTATTAAATATATATTTTGTATTTCATCTTATCATGTATAGATATATGGCTTTTTAAAACTCTAGTACACCATTTAAATATCATCCCTGACTATTTTTAAATAGTCCGACAAATGTGTAGAAGATTGTGAGTAGTTATGAACCTCAACAATTAGTCTGTACCTACTGATAATTGAATGTGAAGCAATAAATTATTTCTTTATTATGTACTGGCTGTTCATTTTTATCATGGGAAAATATTCTTATAGTGAAATGAAATAAAAAGGAATTAGTAGGGTCAAAAACAAATAAGGAAGGAAAATCGCGCTATATACCTTAAAGAAGAAACACCAAGCAGCTACGGACACGTGTTTCGGAATTATTGTTCCTCATCAGCGTAGCGTAGCATCAAAAAGGATCTGGAAAAGATAGAGAGGAACAATATTGAAGGTTGAAAGTACAGTACACAGTACTCTTATTTATGCATTCATATTCAGATCGGCCTAATTTTAGGCCTTCTCCGACACTCGGCACGTAGAGCCTTATGTGGACTGCCCATTTCAACCTGGCGAGTTAAGTGAAATGAAATAAAAAAGAATTAGTAGGGTCAAAAACAAATAAGGAAGGAAAATCGCGCCATATACCCTAAAGAAGAAACACCAAGCAGCTACGGACACGTGTTTCGGAATTATTGTTCCTCATCAGCGTAGCGTAACATCAAAAAGGATCTGGAAACGATAGAGAGGAACAATATTAAAGGTGTCCGTAGCTGCTTGGTGTTTCTTCTTTAGGGTATATGGCGCGATTTTCCTTCCATATTCTTATAGTTTCTAGTCCCAAGAAACAATGTTTAGTTTCTTAAATATGTACAAGGGTGCTATAAAACTATTTATAGAATGCATTCAAAAATCTATTTTGCTGCAACAACAGTCTAAACTACTTCTAGACTAAAATGGCCCGCCCTTATGAAAGTCGTTAAAACATTTCATCAATTCTCTCTTAAAATTCCTAGTGCGGCACATCGCCCAGCCAGGTCATTTTGAAACTTTCTTAAAACTTATTTTAAAGCCAGATGTACTGTTTTATGAGCCTTCTCTATTTCTATAAAATACCTGGAAGGGTATCTTGAAACTTGTTTTTAAAATTCTTATAAGTTCGTATCAGGAGTGAGAAGCTATAAGAATGTTGTAACAGTTCAGTTTTGCCACACCCTGTATAAGTCAATTAATTATAGTATTTCTTAAAGTTGCTAGTCTCTTGAACATATGTAAAAACCAGCGCCGTTTTTCTGTCGCAAAAAGTAGAGAGTAAAAAATAGGACTTGAGCGCGAGAACTGACAGAGTAGAGAGAATTAACTGAGAGTGCAGAGTGAATCTGTTAGATAAGTTTTATTAAACATTATTAGTGAAAAAGGGCCTAAAGAAAACCTAAGGTAATTCAAATTATTTTATATAGTAATTAAATTTCGGTTTTTATAGTGATTGTTCGCGATTTAGATATTTAATTATTATTTTAGGCCTTTTGGTTGCTATTATAATTACTGTTGGACACTCTGGTTATTCTTGACTACCTACTGGTTGCCTTTTGTTATCTTGTGGCAAATCTTATGAGCAATTTATAACACCTCTGGATAAACCTATGCAATTTTACGTGTTGGCCGGCGACAGATAAAAGTCTCCAGGAAGCGGTCATTTGTTGAACAGGCTTTGGTATAGTCCGGGAGTAAAACCGAAAACAGCGTAATTGTTTCCTCGGAACCTATGGTATAGTTAATCATATAAAACAAATAGTATTCTACCCTTGGAGATGACCAGGTATTTATGTAGTGTAACTTCTTTCTAAGATGCCTATAGTTGCCGACGGAAAAATTGTTTAGAGTACAAAGAAGCACCTGGGACCCTTTAGAAATATTTTCTGGCAAAGATACTCATTATTTATTTATTTGAAATACACAATTAATATATAATCTTATTCACGTTTAGAAATATTTAATTCATGTAAACCATTTAACAGCTGTTCAGTGGGTACCCTTACAAACACTAGATCTGTTAATAATTATTTACTTGCCCCAGAGAGGCTAGCGAGATATTTTTTTGCGTTGATAATGCATTTGTTCTATTCATTTATGTTCTTAGTAAACGTGTAGTTTTGTAATAAAAATAACAAACGTTTTCATCGTCTTAAATGATATTCTTTCTCGGTTACCTAAAATTAGGTGTTTTATGATTATGCTAAATTTTTTTGTAATTTTACCTTTTCAAATTATTAAAGGCTTTAATAATTTGTTTTTACTTAATTTGTCTATTTTGTCTCCCCCTTCTCTGCCGATTTCGGCTGGCGCCCACACCAGCTTACGTAACAACTCATTAACCAGTAACCCTTGAGATATTTCTTTTTTGTGTAGTAAATACCTTTTTTTTTATTTCTTTGCTTTTCTTTCACGACCCTGAGGCCGGAGCAAGGTTACAATGTCCAAGAAGGAATCTAAATAATCTGTTTAAAGCGTTTATTTTTTCTAAACTGAATTAAGCAAACTCTAGATCGATACGAAGATAAAATCAATTTGAAACTTGTAAAAGTAGAGTGGCACACAGTATACTTACCCATCTAAGGCCAATATAAAAAAGCAAAAAGCCATTTTAGTTACGACCAAAAATTCAAACCAAAAAATAAGTGCGCCTCAGATCAAGGTATCATGTTTACTTAGTATTCATGCAATATTAGACAACATTAGCATATACACTTTAATAAGTTTTTCTGTTTTTAATAGTAATAATAATAATAAATGTCTTTATTTCCCAAAATAAGTAATAACTAAAGGAGAAAATTTTAAAGGTACTTAAAGCTACACTGGATGGACTTTCGTTTAGTACGCGCACATCGGGCACTGTTTTTTAAAAGATCTGGTTGTTGATACGGGGAAAAGCTCAGCGAAAAAACCCGTTCGAACAAATGACGTCCTTGATCCGGTGGTCAGCCTGCCTGCGGAAAGGTAGGGTGGAACGGAAGTTGTGGTTTAAAAGGTTTTGATTTTCAAAAGGTTATTGGTCGAGAGGGGAGACGAAAAGAGGGAATTGAAAGTTGTTTGAGGGTAAAAGGTGGTGAAAAGGAAATTGTGGTACAGGAAAGTAGGCAACGCCTGGTATGATTCCATATACAGGAGTTCTGAACCCGGTGTATCCTATTTGAAAAATCATGATCTAAGCAAGGAGCATAGACTGGGGCACAGTAGGTAAACTGGGGCAAAACTAGTGTTTCACATAACATTTTTTCTTTAAGTAGTGCCTATGAGGATACAATAGTCGAAGTGCAGCATACGCCCTCTGAATATTTTTGGTAGCATGCTCTTGGAACGTGAGAAACCTATCCAGTACTCAACCGAGAGTTTTTGCACTATCGGATATATTAATTTGTATACCATTAATTGATATGTTTAGAACCTGCCGAAGACTAACATAGTCTGTTTTTTTTTCACAAACAAAAGTAATGGTTGTGGCTATATTATCATATTCTAAAGGATTAAAATAGTCGAGAACTTGTGTGTCATCGGCATACATATGAATTGAACTGACTAGTATGGACTGAAAATAATAATGGGTCTAGTATAGAACCTTGCGGAGCGCCCTTTGTTAAATGCCTCACATCAGCTTAACTCTTTGTGTGCGGCCCTTTAGGCAAGACCTAAATAGCTGGATACCTTCATTGACACCGCAAGACTCTGAAATAGCTAATAAAATATTGTGATTTATAGTGTCGAAGGCTTTACTATAATCCAGTAATACTAGGGCCGTACTTTTACCACGATATTCTTACTAAGATTTTCTTATTAAGATTTTCTGCCACATGTAGTTTCTTCTAAAACAATGTCCCTGAAATCTACAAAAATAATGCAATTATACAGTCACTGGAAATAACCTCACGCCTGTGACTTTTACGTCAAAGGAATAGTTAGAAGGTCTTTTTGACAAATGATAATGATAATGAATAAGAATGAAAGTATAAAAATAACGTACTTTACTGACGTTCTGGAAACCGAATCTGTTTCCTTTCTCAAAGCTGTAATACGAAATGCTGTGTGCTGTGCATATTAAATATACAGCTTTAAGAACACATTTGGGTATGATTTAAGCGCGCATTATTCTGAATACTTCGGGCATTAAAATTATTATTTTGCATATTAAAATATAACATACCTCACAATAAACAGACATATCTATTTTAAACGTATAATATTTAAATGCACAATATAGTAAATAGTTGTGGAAAATATATTAATTTTCTGCGCATTAAAATAAGATTTTTTTAGCATTACTGTTCGTGCATTAAAATAATGACTAGGTATTATTAAGTATTTCAATTGTTCTACTATCTTTAATAAATAACAACTAAAACGAACCTAACCAACAATCTCGGAGAGCGCGTGAAATCAGGTACAGTGGCTAACAAACAAATATAGATAAAAACAAAATAGGAATAATTCAATATAAATTAAATCAAATCCGAACATAATAAATAAATAACAACTAACAACAACTGAAACAAACCTTACCAACAATCTCTTGAAAGCGCGCGAAAGCAGATACAGCGGCTAACAAACAAGTATGAGTAAAAAACAAAATATGAATAATACAATAACAAGTAAATAAAATTCGAACATAATAAATAAATAACAACTACCAACAACTAAAACGAACCCAACCAACAATCTCTTGAAAGCGCGCAAAAGCAGGTTCAGTGGCTAACGCTAACTAAGCTGTAACACGTAACATATCCCACATCCCACGGTTTGAAAAGCTAACACCTTATAGTGCGCATTTTATCTTTTTTAATACGCATTTATTAATTTTAGGGCTAAAATAATATTTTAGTTGCTCATAAAAGTCTTAGCTCAGAACACATTGAATATATTAAGGGGAGTGACATTAATATATTATGAAAGTAATAATTTTAATGTAATTTTATTTAAAATATTGCTAATTTTTTCTTCTTAGTATGCATTAATTTTTTTCATGTAACTAACATAATGTTAGTTCAATTATTGTAGATCAATTATATTTAAGCGTAAAGACATTTATTTTTATTCAATATCACAATGATTTTTTAGATGCGAGTTAGTATTTATTAGTGTTACTATTAATAAATTGTTTCCCGGTAAATTATTGTATAGGAAAATAATTTTGTGAAATGTTTGATTTGATTATTAATTAAGGAAATATTTATTATAATGCTCAAAGCCAATGCCCATTATATTTAAAATAATGATCATTTAAATTGTTCTCAATACATTTATTATTTTCAATATCTATAGATATTTACTATTTACACTATATGCTATAGCCTTTTAAAAACATCTCGGTAAGATTTTAAAGTAAAAAATTGACATCATCAAATCTGCGTAAAGTTCGTTCAAATCTGAAGGACACACTGACACAGCAGTTTCGATATGTTATATATTTTCGTATTTTTGACTACTTCATCAAAAACCTTAGTAACATTTTGCTATAAAATTGTAATAAAACATAGATTATATAAATAATGGCAGTTTATATACCTCTGGCGATCACTCTGTATGACGAATGACTCTATTTCGATAGAGAGTATTCTTTCATGATTTTTTCTATTGTCCCAAATTTGAAATAAAAATTTTAAATTCAACCGAAGTTACGGTATTTACAAGAAACAGTTTACACACATACAAACACATACATACATATAGAAATTTTTTATTTGATATTTTATTACAATGTGTTATGAAACGAACTTCTATGGTAGTTATTAAAAATTTTTGTCAAGTTTACAGCATGAGAATACAAATATCATAAGTTTCTGGTGCAAGGGCGAATCCAGAAAGGTTACTAGGGGGGGCACTAACATTTTATGTAAAACTAACAATTTTTTTGTAATGTAGAGAATTGGCAGATGTATTTCAGTTTTTAAATTCAGTTATTTATTTTGGCTATCAATCAATAAGGATAAGATAAAACCGCCGAACGATCAATAATTATATCAACATTTTCAATATTCAATAATAAATAATATTAGATCCTATTCTTCTCGGGGCCCTAGATCCGCCCTTGTTCTGGTGTATTTTTATTTAGTATTCTCTTGGTCTTTTCTTAATTAAATATTTGTAAACATTCAGACTTGCATGCCTGTAAATACCCTGGATGATAATTTTCAATTGTTTTGTTGATTATGTTGTATAGTTTACAATTTCCTAATTCGACTGACAAGGACATCTATAGGTACTTGAGGAAGTCAATAATTTTCTAATTTTTTGTTTTTTTAGTGCACAGAAAAATATTAAAAAATCAAGGAAAGATGCTTGAAAACCAAAAAAGGTTAGAAGAGCGTATTATTTCCGAGCTTCTACAACTGCGAGCTACAAATGAAACGATTCATAAAATGTTGAAGATAAATATTAATGTTGACAGGACCTTGCTTGAAAAGGAAATAGAAAAACCAAGCACTGCGGAAAGGTTTAAATTTCCTCTCAATACAAAAGCTCAGATCTACGAATTTAACAAAGAAATCACAAATAGTATCGATTACAAAAATTATCTGGTGAGTGAGTTTTAATTTTGCTAGTAAACAGATTGCTAAAGTATAATTATTTTGTAAAAGCGAAGTCCGCAACACCAGACAGAGAGAAATGTATATCTTACTTTCTTCCACGTACATAGGCACCGGAAACACGAGGGCTGCAAGTCCTGGGCCCCCTTGCAAAATTCCCCTGCATAAATTAGAATTTTGTATGTATACGAATAGAAAATTAAACAGATTAATTCATCAAATATCCTCTATTCGATTTGCATACTGACAACTCTGGAAATCTCTCTGAACATTTTATTTGCCTCTGCTTGTAGGTAATCCTTTTTCTGACTAAATCCTACTGTACAGTTCTTCTCCGAAAAACTAGACTATTTTGTGATCTTATATTCCTAAAGCCTGTTATGATCACCCAGTCATACCAAAATCTCCACAACTCAAACATTATTCCAAGTCTTCTTCTATCTGAAGAATTCTAACCAGAACACATTCTGTGGTATGTTTAGAAACAGAATCTCAGAAATTGCAACCACAATATAAGACACAATCTCAACACTACCAACACTCGGTATGCATCTGATACTCTGAGACACCTATGAGCGATTTACCAACGACAAATACATTGCCGAATAAAATGCCATCACGCAGAAAAAAAACTTTCACAACTCGTTGCCAAACAAAACTCATATTTTATCCTAGATAATAATAAAGTAGTTTACAACTTTTCTGACTTTCCCATCAGTGACCCCGCCCTCCAGGGCTTAGCCAAAGGCTTAAGTTTGCAATTTTTCCTAAAACCATCCCAACCAAAACTAAAATTTCCCAAGTGGAAGACTCTATATGTCATATTTCAAATAATCAAGCTCAGGTCACAATCTCATTAACCACCCAATCAAGATTCCCCACTGTTTTCATCGGATTCCAAGGGTTATGGGGTTGCGGGGTTAAGAAGTTATGAGGTTTTACGGTTTCCTATGAGTTATGTGGTCAATACTGAAATACCACTTATTAGGTTAAAGCTTTGAATCACTATTGGAGTCTGATTTAAAAGAGCTGGGTAAGCAATATTACGATCTAACAGACTCTTAGGGTTAAAAAACTTGACGTACTGGGGAAAAACTAAGGTCAGATTCGTGTTCAAGGGCTCAAAATACAAGGGATAGGTTTGGTCAGTATCCCAGTACAAGCAACTTTTTTTGTGTGTGCCTGTGTTATTAGCACATCTCATTCGCCTGCCGAGCACCTAGCCAGCATCCTTTAACTCAATCCTGACCAAGCAATATCCACCCATTTTACTGATCGGTAAAACTAGTCCATTTCACAGATTGACGTACTAGTTATTATCAACATTATCACTGTTTACCAATATTCCATTATCTGAATCCGTAAGCATACCTAAGATCAAACACCGTATTTCTCTTAGCACCATAACCCATCTAGAACATTGTCTTTCCAAAGCCTATTTTCCAAAACAATTACTACAAACAAGTAAGAAGAGTTCCGATGGGATAGCCAATGTGTTCATGGAGAATTTCGAAACCCAAGCCCATAATTCATCCGTCCTAAAACCCACCTGCTGGTTGAGATATGTTGATGACATCCTCGTTATCTGACCGCATGATAACGATTCCCTAAATACTTTTCTGTCCCATATAAGTACACTCCAAAATCCAATTTACCATGGAAACAATTCTTTCCATTCTTTCCAACCTTTCCTAGACGTACTTATTACCAAAAATAATTAATATCAATTCTCCTACTCAGTTTACAGAAAATCAACCCACACAAACCGTTACCTCAATGGAAAATCACCGGTTAGGTTTCTAGAAATCCAGAAACTCCTGTTCATTTTGAAAAACTGGCGCCTATGTCTGCGCCTATACAATTAAAGGAAGATTTTAACCTGTCCATAAATCTGCTGACACGCAGTTTTATGTCTTGTATTGCTCTTCCTCACGAGTTAAACAAGGATAATATCAGTCTGGGCTGTTAAGCAAGTAAGTCGCGGTATCACACACAGGTAGGGAATAAGGTTTTTGGCTTAAAATTTTTGCCAATTACTTTAGGAGTTAATACCAGGACATTTCCTGTTCAAATTTTCATTATTTTTGTTTATTGAAGATTAAAGACTTTGCAAATACCGCCAAGTTCTATATTTTTAATAAATAAGTTATAGCTCGGCTTGTATTTAATCTAGACAATATTTTTAATCCGTGTTTATACTGCAGACCTGAGAATAGTATAGTTATCTATACTCAGTTTTTACTTTCTTTGTCTGATTAATGAAAGTTTAAAAAGACGTATGTATGTTAGAGTGCGCTTCAGTGATTTTAAAGGTGGGCCTAAGTTTTTATTTTCTTTGATTGCCTACCCGTGAATATGCCTTTCTCTTTGTCTCATGTTTTATTGCAGACTTCACTTGTACAAAATAATTGTACCGTAGTAAATGTAAGGGAGTAGTCAAATGTGGAAACTTTGTGGTGGGAAGTGATTATACATATAAGATTTTGACTTTCATAAACTGAAATGTGAATGTCCTGAGTAATCTGGGATAGTGACTTTTTCAGGATTACAATACGTCTCTTTGTATATTTTTTTTCACCAAAATTGTATCCGGTTTTCCTTCTTGGCAATAGTGTCAGCCGCATTCCAAATATTATTTTCCTGCCGTTTTATTTCCTTAAGACTGACCACAAAAGTTATAGCCGGTTTCTTCATTGCTTTAACTGTATGCTAAATATTATTGTGCTCCATCGCATTTATTTATATTTTTTTCAACTCTATCTTTCATTAGAATGGAATCATATCAGGTTTCTTTCTTGTCAATGGCGCCACCTGTCTGTCAATTATTATGTTTATCCATTAAGTAGATTTCTATATATGATGTCAACAGACATGCACATGACAGAAATACTGAAAGTGCGAGGGAATTGGGACATCTTATTTTTCGTAATCAACATAGTTTGAAGTATGCAAATATTAGGAAATCTCGAACAGTGATTTTCTCCAGATGCAGATACTTCTCTTCGGTAAGAGAGGAAAGTAATAGAGTAAAACACTATATTATTATACGTAATTAAACGATTTCAAGTCGCTGTATGAAATAACTCCCACCCATTCAAGACGCATCTCCACCTGCTCTCTTGGAATTTTAATTTCCACTGCAACGCAGGGCGATTTAAAAAGCGGCGAAGGTCCTCTGATTTTTGTTTTTTGTTTACCTTTGTTGCGTGAAACCACGAATGGACGAAGTTCCTTTATTTTTGATTTTTAGAAAACAGATCTTCTTTATAAGGAATTTTGGTTTTCTTTAAAATTAAGTTAAAATGGTCAAAAGTCCAAAAATATGTATCGGGTGCTCTAAAATCTCATCCAATTTTTTAAAAGTAGTTCAAGAGATAACTATCGCTACTTTTCACTTTGAGCAAAACGTTATTAGAAAAAGTTATCTGAAATGTTAAAATAAGCTTCGATACAAAACTTCCCTGATTATTTATTTTTGAAGAAAGTAAAAAGGTATAAGGCGCGGAGGAAAACTCTTTTTTTCTTAACTTAAGTGCAATCTCTGTTATTTTCTGGTTTTTATTAAGGCACGAAGGAGAACTCTTTTTTTGTTAACTTAAGTAACAAAGTAATAAAGTTATTTTCTGGCTTCTATTTAATTTCAAAATAAAAAATAATGTCAGCAAAAACAATGCGACATTTAAATAAAAAAAAAAACATTTAAAACATTATTAAAATTTAGTATCCAAATTTATTTTAACATTTCTAATAAAGATTTATTTATTTAAATTACACTGTTTGACAGGTGAAATACTCAATTACAGAACAGGATAGAATGATAAGTATAATATAATAATTAAAGTAGTAAGAGAAAACAATAAAACAGTAGTTGAGACAAATAAAAATCATAGTATTATAATCATTTAAAGAAAGAAAAACAAAGTTATTTATTCCCAAGTAAATGGCTTTTATTACTAAGGCTGCAGGGAAATATATCTATCTCCTAATAGATTGCTCTAAATTGCCCTAAAATGAAGAATAATGGTAGTTCTCTCAAGCTACCTTTATATGTTCCGTGTTCTTGAGCATCCGGTACATATTTTTTACTTTTTACCATATCTACCTTGTTTTAATGAAAAGCAAAATTTCGCATGAAGAAATCTAATTTTCGAAAAATTAAAAATAGAGAAGTTTTGCATCTTGTTGCGTCCATCCGTGAAGACACTGTATACTGGGTGTTTCAACTAAAAGTCCTTCACAAAATAATAAAGATATTTGAAATTTGTAAATGGCGTATGGTTAATACCAAAAAAGAGAGTAAATAACTGTAGTTAGGATGTTTCCTTCGCAGTTCGCAGAGATCGCGCTGCGGTGCTAAATTATGGTGACTGGAATCTTGAAACATGATTCATTTGATTAATTATGAATTTAGATCATATAGAAAATTTTGTAAAGATCGGTCGTTTTGGAGCTACAAGATTTTTTTCTTCCCTTTTTTTGTCTATATCTTCCTACTGTACCTTTTTTGTTAACAACTTTAAAACATTGGTTATTTAGAACTCCTATCTTATTAAATGCAATACTCCCTATATTATTACAAGTTCATGACATATACCATACAGTGCACTTAAAAAAATGAAAGTTGCCGACCGAGCTAAAATAAGGGGAGAACGGGGCATGATTTATTTTTCTACGCCATATTAAATATTAAATATAATGTATTACATAATAAATAAAACATAATTACCCTTATGTAAAGTATATTCTGGCATGATTAAAATAAGAAATAATTGGAAACACGTATTGTTTAATTAAGATTTCTAACTGTTTATTTGGAATTCGTCGATATGTCGGATAAGAAGATAAAAACGGGGTAATCTTCACTTGTAGACGAATAAAAAATATGTTTGCGGGTTTGCTTCACTAAAGTCCTAAGAAGAATAAAACATTTGAAATGTCGACGAGTGAAAATAACCACGTTTTTATTTTCTTATCCTCCACACCGACGAATTCCAAATAAACACTTAGATACGGATACCATTACTGAAAAGATTTCTAACTCTTAGTTACGCGAATCACCGCTCCTAGAAAGACATGGTTTCTATTGTCCCTCTAACCACGTTAAACCTAAAGCACGGTGTATTGAATAGGTGATCCGACATACGGCACTTTCCTATGATAATAATGGCTTTATAAGTGCATGGCTTTTATTTACTTTAGTACATGGGGCGAGCTTTAGGATCCTACGATTAACTGTGTATAGATAGTCGAATTTACCATGCTGCATATAGTGTTGTATAAACATAGCTGATTTTTTAAAATTTAGCGCCAGCGAATTGAAAATATTTCTTCTAGCTACTTAATGTCAGATGTCACTGCACTTTTGTTTCACTAAAGCCAAACGAAAGGCCGGGAATGTATGCAACACTGTATGTAAAATTATCTTTCTATGCGTAAATAATGACAGATCCTGTTCTTCCTGCCATTTACTACATTATGTATGTACAAAGTAAGCACTTATAAAGCCACTGTGCGGGTTCTTGTCGTGTCACTCATTTAATACACCCCGACTTATATTAACAGAGTCGTACTTCGAATTTATCTGTCAATGTCGGAAAGGACGGGCAATGCGCCCACTAACTATAAGATACTCCCTATCTTGACACAAGCAAGCAACAGTCATTTTTTTACATTTATCAGAACCGGCATTGTTTCTATTTATAGGAAAGTATTGTTGTGTTTATTACAATATGCAAAAATTTGAAGTACCTACTCTTATCAGCATGTAATAGCCCCGACTTGATGTTTTCATGGTCAAGGACAAGGGTAGATAAGGGCCTTTTTCCGCCCATCGGCCATGTTGTATGTCATTATATTTTCTGAGTAGTATATGTCTTGACGAGTAATAAAAAACTGATCTTTGGAATAGTAGATTATTCAGTGAGGGTATAATGATGGCTATTACTCGCGGGGGTGATGTTTACGGCACGAGACGAAGGCGTGTCGTAAATCATCCGAGTGTGTAATAGCCATTATACATGAACTGAATACTATAATTTATCCACGACTATCGCATATTTTAACTGTTTTAATCGTTTAAAAGTGAAAAAATAAAGTTCATTTACAGTAAAACGTTGACGTGTTAAACGTCAAACACGAAAATATGCACGAAAACATGGAAAAATGGATTCGCCGTTTCCTTAGGAAAATTGATAGTTCCTGATTGGTCAAAGGTGCGTTAGAATGAAAACAACTAGTTTCTGTTTGGTTAAATATGTGTTGGAATCAGATTATGTTCATTATACGTTTGGTTGGAATAATGACTCTCATTATTTGACAATTGTTAAATGTAGAATGCAATGATTATACGACGGTCGTGGATAAACATATTCTTATTCAATACATATTACAATATGTGGTTTTGAGCGCTGACACGTTTAAATTCACACGCAACGTCGACACTACTACGACTCCCGCGGAAACGATTTTGTTTTTTATACATTGAAGCGCTTGATGAAACAATATAAATTAACCATTATTTAAAAGCTTAAATGCTCAACAATGAAATGAGGTATAGTTTATCTTGTTTCATCGAGCGCATCTAACTGAAATATACCTTAAAAGTTCGGAAAAAGGTCAAAAATGACTAAAAAACTGCAAACATGCCCACTTTGAAATGATATTACTATGACCTACTGTTGTTTTTCAAATGTAAAACATGTAGAAACATAAAGGTCATATGTTCAACTATAAATAAATAACGCTTAATGACTTTAAGGAGAACTTCTCTTTTTTATGAAATGAGTGGGCGAAAATTATATAGCTTATCTACCCTTGTCCTTTTTGTAGCCTATTTGATGTGCACTGTAGAAAGGGAATATACTGTACAGAAAGAAGTTTTTAGAATTTACATACACAGAAAATTGAAGAAAAGAAATCATGTAGCTCCAAAACGGCTGATTTTTACAAAATTTTCTATATGACCAAAATTATTCATAATTTATTCTTTATTCATATGAATCATGTTTCAAGGTTACAGCCATCGAAAAATAATTTAGCACAGCTGCCATCTCTATGTGCTATGAAGGAAGAATTCTGACTACAGTTATTTACTATCTTTTTGTATAAATCATACGCCATTCACAATTTTCAACTATCGTTATTATTTTTCCAGGTAATGGCCCTAGGACTTTTACTGAACACCATGTATATAATAGAGAACTTTTATTTTCAGATAAAGACATATTGCACAGTTGGTGGTACTGAAGGAAATGAGGACGGCAAGGTAATAGCGAAAAAATTGCTATCGATGATTTTCACCAAATATGTGCTCACTTTGTATTCATGGACGGGAATATCGAGAACGGCAGGTTTGGAGAAGAAAGAGGCGTTCCAGTCATTTGAGGGAATTATTTCGTTCTTCCATGAAGTAGTTCAAATGGCTGATTCCCGCTGGAACAAACAGAAAAACGAAAAGTTTTTTAAAACTCATACATTGAAGCATGCCAAACAAATGAACGAGGCACATGAGAAAAAACAAAAGAAAAAGAAAGGTGGTGCTCTATCAGTAACCGACGCTGATCTGTTCGCAGTAAATGATGACATACCCCTCAATATGGAGACCGACATTGTGTCCCATCAAACAACTGAAGACGAAGATGGTAGTATTAGCAGTGGTTTTGTTTACTGCAAAACTGAGGCTCCTTTTTTAAATTTTGATTCTATGGATCACTAATAATATAAAAGTTTAATTGTTATTATTTATATTAAATCACTATGGCCGGGTTGCAAATTTCCTCAATATACTAAGGCATATAATAAGACACGACCACCATTTTGATTGGTTTTTGAAAATATACTCTAGAACAGATATAGACCGGGAGACAGCGTCACATTTTTTGGACTCATACCATTAAGGATGATTTTCACGCATGTAGTAGTTTATTGTATGTACATACACGAAACGGCGGTCAGCTGGCGCACCCGCGGTGGGGGAAGCTGCTATTCGATTAAATAAAAAAATTTCACATTTTCCTAGAAAATGCATGTAAATCTTAAAAAAAATATTTTTCCCAGGAACCTATGTTTTGAATGGCCTAGATTAATGGAACATCTAGGTAATATTTGATATTCAGTGGACTTCGTATATGAGATCAATTTCAGTAAAATACCGATTAATTACGGTGATAAAATGGCGAAATTCTCCCGCAAAAAAAGGGAAGTCCGAACTTCCGCCCCCTCCAGTTTCCTCATTTTTGCCGCAATTCACAAAATTTAAAAAACGCTTTTATCAAATTTAATTCTATTTAAATTTGTAAGAGTAGTCTTTTGGCCTAGGAGCCAAGATTGAGAAGTTGCCGGCACTTTTGAAACACAAAATATGCGATTTTTTGCCGTACACCGCCGTTGTTTCAGTAAATATCTCCGAACCAAAAAAAATATCGAAATTCTGATAGCAGCAAAAGATTCGTAACGAAAAATACTTTTTATTTCGAGCTAGCTCTCACCGTTTCGAAAATATCTGCGAAAAATAGTAAAAAATAGCTCACATTTCGGAGCCGAAGAAATTGCAAAAACATGTGATTTGGGCACGTTCATATTTTTCGAAAAACACCAGCGGGACGGACATACGATGTCGCGACGTAAAGAGGAAGACTTCCTGTTAAACCTGCACGGCAAATTTCGAAAATTCGGCTCGACACGAACGAATCAAAAGTAGCATTTTGTGACATTTCATAAAATCTCTCTACAAATTCAGCTATGACGTGCATTTTCTGGAAAGAAGAAAGTCTCCACTTTAACCGCTCGTAGCTCATTAATTTTTGGAATATGATAAAAAAAAGACTTTTGCATAATTCAATGCACTACAAATTCGTTAGGGCGTAATTTTTTTACCTAGGAATTGCCGTTTAGAAGTTATGTAGGTTTTAAGCAAAAAATGTTCAATTTCACGTCGTACATCGCCACATATTCAAGTTAGTATCTTTGAAACGAAATAATTTAGGAAAATTTTGATGGAACTGGACGATTCCTCATGATGAGAACTTGTCCTTTGGGAGTTTTTATTTTAGAGCTAATTCCAACCTTTTCCGAGATATAGGCGAAACACCGTAATACAAAAACATTCCGAATACAGTGCAAAAATATGCAATCTATGCAAAATGCAAAACGTTCATATTTTTCGAAATACACCAGCGGGGCCCTTTTTAAAATTTTGTTTCAGCTGACCAACTAAAAATAAATCCATTTGACAGCTGGTTATAATTTCTTTTAGTTTGCGCGTAATTTCTTTTATCAAGTATAGGTTAATTCCCAAAGAAGTTATGTTACACAATTCGCTCTTCTGATAGTTCTAGTCCTTTAGTGAACTCTTTATCTAAAGAAAGAATTTATTATTTAGTAGAGGTGCAACGGATATTCGGTTACTATCCGGTATCCGGCCTATCCGGCCATTTTTTTATTATTCGGCTGGGCACCGGATAGTGACCTGATATCCGGCCAAAACCGGATAGTTAAAAAATAAAAAGTGGTATAAAAAATGAAACGGTTTTATTATTTTTCACTTATCCTGCATTACAATTATTACTACAAACTGGCAATATCTATAGATTAGTTACTAAATTAATACTTAAAGTTTACCAATGGTAAATTATGATGAATAAAAACGGGTTTTTCAGCGTTTAGAGGTAGTAGACGATTGCGTTTGTTTTCATATAAGTTGCCAGTTTCTGAAAAGAGCCTCTCACTGTATACACCGCTGCAAGGAGCTGAAAGATATATTTTTACAAACTCTGAAGTGTATACTGATTGGAGTTAGTATAGTCCCACAATGCGTAAGGGTCACTATTTCTTTGGATCCGTGTCCCTTTCAAATAATAATCAATCTCCTTGGCCATTGAACTTTTTTCCGAAACGTTTTCATTACAGCTACTATTTTCTTTTCCTCAAAACGGTCCCAAAAAGTGTTGGGAATGTCAACAGTAACATTATCTTATGGGTTTACCTTACTTTGTTTACTGGAAGGAGAAAAACCACTTTCACTATCACTGCTTCACAACTATTTTTTAAATCCTCCAGCAGAATAATTTGACTAGATATTTCAGCCTGGTTCTTATCAAAAAAACTTGTCGCAAATCTAGGGTCTAGAAGAGTTGCCAGTAAGTATTTTTTGTCGTCGATGTTGCCAAAACGTGTTTTCAATCCAACCGGATAGTTGGTCGGATATCTGGTATCCGGTACAAGAAGTACGCCGGATATCCGGTATTCGGTATCCGGCTGAAACACTATCCGTTGCATCCCTATTATTTAGTACTACTTAATATTAGTTTGCAAATATAAATTTTAAAGATTTTTGCAGAAACAATTTCTACTTATAAACGAATCTTATATAAATAAGCGAGTTCTGTAAACGAGTATAATTTGGAAATAGGATCTGCGAACTGGTATATTTTTTTATTGTTTGAAATCCTATTCAAAAACCAACAAAAATAGTGGTGGGCATGTGTGATTCTGTGACATAGTTTTCGGACGAGCTTTTTAATCTTTCAACGAATAACTAAGTATTAACTAACACACCGCCCCACCCCACCCCACTCATCCAATTTTTTTTATATGCTATTGTCCTTGTTTAATGTAACATTAACTAGGGGTCTCTAACAAATTTTGCTTAAATGTTATTTTGCGAAATCGATAAAAAAATGTGTTATTTATTTTATATTTTTTAAGGAATACCATATATGTATATAATAAAAACAAATTATATCTATAGTTAAGATAGAAAATGTTTTTAAAGATTTATGTGAATTATTGTTTTCTGTCTAATACCGCAAATACAGTGTGGCCCAATTAAAATGGAAAATTTCATCAAAATTTAAAAAACAAAATATTTAAAAAATACAAATTACTTGATAACTACCTGACAGCTTGCGAACAAAATGGTCATTGCACACTTTTCTAAACAAAAATAAAAAACAATTAAAACGATATTTTCGGACTTGGACATTATTTTAAACTAAATTTCAATACTTTTTTATTTTGACGAAATATTGGACTTAAGGTTTTTGAACAACAACTTTCATTAATCCAATTTTTTGATAAAAGATGGGTAATATTATTTTTTTTCTTTTTTTGTTTATGTTGGTAGTGCAGAATGGTTTTTTGGCCATAAATGGATCTTAATTTGTTCTATATTTGAGTATAATTAGGTCCAAATCAGAAAAAAATAAATGAAAAAGTAATAAGGGTGCTTCCATTTTAAGTGGGTCAAACTAAGTAATAAAAAAAGTTAGAATAGTTAAGATAGAATAAAAATTAATATTTTAAAAATATTATCTAAGTTACTGTTTTTATTTAAATTTTAATATCTAAAGTATGTAGTATTGGGAAGAAAATAAATTGGAGGGTATTGGATGATTTACAGTTGATTTCTCTTAAATCATAAAACCTTCGCTTATTAGTTTTGCATTCATATTTGGTGCTTGTATTTGTATTTTCTATTTTGTTTTTGTAGAAAATATATTGAACTGAGACGAGGCGAATGGTTTCACAAAATAAATACATTTATTAAATCTATGTCATTTAATGAAATAGGTATATTATAATTGGACATACATTTTTAATAATTATCATAGAAAACAAACAGGCACACCATACACATAATTTTTTTTTACCGAGATCCGTTACGAAACACACTAAACTCATATAAAGCATAGGAAAATGTCTGTGTCTGTGTATATGTTGAAGCACGAATAATTCTGTTAAACTTAGAATCTACATTTCAACGTAATATATAAAAGCTACGAAAGTCTTGAAATTGGGTAATATCATTCAGGGTGATCACTAGAGGCAGGTAGAGCACCATGTTTATATAAACTATGTTTTATTACAATTTTAGAACAAAATGTTATTAAGGTCTTTAATTAAGTACACAAAAATAAGATGTACAATATATCGAAACTGCAACATACAGTGTGTCTCAGGCAATAACTAATTTTACGTAGGTTGGGTGACATAAACATTTTACTTTGAAATGTTACAAAAGTATTTTTAATAAGACTATTATGAAATAAATGAAAGTTGAATTTGGGCGGTGCCGACTGAGAATACTGTTTAAATACGATAACTGGTAACCTATGTAATTTTCGTCTGGAGCCACTCTTCTCATGTTAAGCAGTGTTCACTTTGCAAAGGATAATTAGGATAATTACAGAGTTAATCCTGACTACATAATACCAATACCATTTAGTATTTGGACTTCCCTAAAAAAAAAGTATAAAAATTTAATGTAAGGAGAAAGCCTCAAGGTCGAGGACCTGGATGGTGTACCAAGATGACCGCCAGTAGAAATTACGTTTTACCAGTGGTGTCAAGTACAAGAAGGAAAGCATTAAATATGTATTAATATAACAGTGATTATTTTGCATAATCATAAGCAAGAACCATACGATGTTGTTAATCATATTTTTTATTGAGTACCTACTACTAAGTACATATTTTGTCACAGTCACGTCGTCATGTTTCATACATGTATTAGCTAGTAGATTTATACACTAAATAAGAAACTATCTTGAACATCAACATACAAAATTGAATAACTACAAAAAACTTCTTCTTTCCATATTAAACATTATTCTCATTCAACTTGATTGTCCTATCAATAAAGATTCCAGTTTTTCCCAAACATCCCCAAATTAAAATTGTGTTGACCAGTGTTGCTAGTTTCCTACTACCTAACGCTCAGTTTTTGGTGGTGCAGCTCCTAAAAAAATAGTTATTTTATAAATAATATGCATTTTATTTTACCTATATATTTACCCACAAGTTTTGTATAATTTACAGAGAAAATTTTATGGTTTAACATACATATTTTATAAATTATTTATTTTTAAAATATCTGGCATGTATTTCATACACACAATATGAATCACGGGAAAGCAATTTTAAAACAATAGTCGCGTTGTACTTTTTTATAATTTGTGTCATTATCATGATCATCAAGAGAAACTATTTTATTTAAACTGTCTTTTAAATTGCAGAGTTATTAAACAATCAATATTAAAAAATACTGTAATGAAATATTAGTAATTTCGACATGGTAACTCTGGCACTGCTAAAAAAATTATATAAACAATGTGCCATTTAAAATTCTTTAAAAAATTTATGAATGGGCGGTTGTCGCACACGTAAAAGACTAATTTCTGTTCCTAAACAAAATATTAGATTATCTGTGTCAAATATATAACACACATAAAAAGTTACTGGATTTTATACATTTTTTGGATTTACAGTTTCGGAAGTTCCACACACAATACACCTCACCACTGTTTATTTCGTAGCATCAGACACTAAATAAAAATAAATGTCTATAAAATTGTCTCAAGAAATCATCTTCTGAATCTCAAATTAAGCTTAATAAACCACTAAATCGTTTCTAACCTACAAAAGTCACAACTTCAATTCCTAAACAATGAGTTATCGGAGGTGTAGTTGATGACCATCTTCGTCTTCGGTTTTGCATAGCTCTCGCTACTAGAAGCTCCCTCCTTGCATATATATTTGTACCCTCTCAGTCCAGTATCACAACTTGGTATAAGATGAAAGTAATACGATGAACGTACCGATACTTATATATGTTTTTTATTATTTTATGCAGAGCTGTTCTTTGTATGTTGACACCTGTGTAAATATTTTTTGTATAATGGACTAATGAGTATTTATTTTACTTCTTACTATACTTATCATGTTTATAAAAATTTTATTCAGTACATAAAAAAAATAGAGGAAATGTTAGAATTGGAGACCTTCTTGGATTTGATATTTTCCCAGGCTAGAAACAGTTGAAAATATTCAACTTTCTTCCGTCAACTTATTTTAAATTTTGCATGTCCAATCAAACAATGAAAACACTGGCAGACTAGTCTCGAATCTCTATTATTATGTGTTGCAACCCCCAGAATGTAGGCAACACAGAATTAGTTCGGATGTTGTCTGAATGTAGAGATTTGCACCTACTAGAGAAAAGCCCCTACTAGAAGCTCTAGAGTGATGACATCTATTCTGGAACTATCTAGAGAATGGTAACGTCATACAGAAAATTCGGGATCCCTCATCTTTAGGTATATAAGGCATGGAGTAAACCAGAGTGGACACGTTAGTACAGTTCTAATGGTCAGTTGAGATGCTCAGAGAGTAAGGAGTAAAAACAGTGGTAAAATGAATGATTAATTGAATTGTAGTACACAGTGTATTATTAGTCAAGTAATTAATTGTTGTTGTAATTATTAAGTTAATAAATTAGTGTTAAGTGTTACCCTGCTGTTATAATTTCCGAACCCACGATACAGGGTGTTTACAAAAAAGGGTGTAAGCACGTCACACCTTTAACAAAAGTCGCATACTACTTTG
This sequence comes from Rutpela maculata, assembly GCA_936432065.2. Lineage (NCBI taxonomy): Eukaryota > Metazoa > Arthropoda > Insecta > Coleoptera > Cerambycidae > Rutpela > Rutpela maculata. The sequence continues at coordinate 54,878,320 of OW386286.2, read as the reverse complement.
AGAAAATATCTACTAAAATGTGCATTGGCGTAATTTCAGCATTTTTATTGGGTAGGCAAGGATTTAGCCTAATTGTATTGAAAACCTTTGACTTGATTGGCATAATTGTCATACATTATTTTTTCCGGAAGAATTTCGGAATTTGCCAGATTTGCCTTAAACAATTTAATGCTCTTTCAAAATATTGGGTGGGTAGTTGGCTACCCTCGACACCCCCCCCCCCCCCCCCCGAATTACGCCTTTGAAAATGTGCACAACACTAAAAATATATATTCTTGAATGTCGTTTTCTACAATTTTTAATAGAATGTTCAACGATAAAAATTAAGCAGATATGCTTGCTGCAATCGAAATCTTAGAATGTCAAGAAAATGCAGAGCAATATAGACGAAGGTATTACAAGAAAAAAAATCCGTTTGAACTTAACCATAGGCAGTTTACTAAAGCTTGAGTAAAGAATTAGTAATCATTCTAATGGAATTGGTTAGATTTTTATACTAATACAAACTTATGTAAACTTAGCAGATAATTTACCAGACAAAATGTCCGGGTCTGTTTTTACTCACCCCACTAACATATTTTTCTGCTGTTGGAACTTCTTTTTGTTTCCTTTAAAACACTATTATTATAGCCACGAACAGGAAAAAATACCTTGTTTACTGCATCGTCGATTCCACTGACAAATAATTTTTTATATTGGTAGAATCGACTCGTTATACAGTGTTGAATATTTTGTCATGCGACGTGTTTGTCGAATGATGTTAACGGTGTATGGTATATGTTACTGCTCAAGAATGTCATTTTAGAAAAGTATGCGACAATTATTATCAGCAACATTTGTCGTGGTCGACAATTTTAATAGAGATTCAAGAATAGACCCCCTGGACCCGCTTTGTTATTATTCACACAGAAATTATTTTTTTAGGTGTTCAAGATCGAATACGGTATAAATGTCCGAATTGCGAGAAATCATATACGTTCAAGTCCAATTTATGTTCTCATCTTAGATTGGATTGCGGTAAAGAACCTCAATTCATTTGCACATTTGTTGGGTGTACTTACAAATCAAAGAAAAAAGCAAATCTTCAACGACATTGTCTGCTTCGACATGGATTTCTTGAACGTTCTAGATTAAACTATTAAATTTTCACGGCTGCTATTTGAAGGGGTAAGAAGCAAAAGGTACAAGTGCATTTTTTTCCGATAATGAGTTAGTTACGGATTTCGACAACCAAAAGTCCAAATTGTTTGGTAGCAAAAAGATGCAAGCGATTTTCTATAGATTAACGCTATCTATGAGGTTGTGAAATTATTATGTTATTGAAATGCATTAATGGAACAAGTCAACAAGTTGTTTTTTTTCAATTTGGCGACAAGACGGAAGTGCGTTTAAAAAAACTATTCTGACTTTCAAAATTTCACAATTAAACCTCAAATTCGTACCGTTTCTACTATCAATTGTTGAAGAAATATTAAAACAAGCTGAGGCGTAGCTACTCACGGGCAATTCAGGCAGTTGCCCGGGGCTCCAGGTTTTTTTTACGTAGGAAAGGGTCACAGGTAAGTGAGGATCTTTTTTTATCTTTATTTTAAAAAGAAATTATCGCAATCCAAGCAATAGGAAGGGAGGGAGGGGGGATAATGCGTTTGCGGAAATAAAGGGTTAAGGGAAAGATATAGGGACTTCGAACCTTGATATGTGGCAATATACCTAAATCTTTTTTCCATCTTAATATTTTGTCAATGTACCCTTTATCAAATATTAAACTGCCGAAACGGCAGTTTATAAATAAGTTGCGCTATTACTATAGTGTACACATTGCACAAACCTTAGATTCCGACGAGTACTTTAACAACTAAGTTGGCGTTATAACATTAAGAATACTTAAAACAAACATAATTTGTTTTTTAACAAAATCGATCGGTAAATAAAAAGTTATTAATCATTTAAAATTGAAAAAATTGTTTTCTGATTTTTTTGGATTTGTAATTGAATAGAATTTTTTTGAAATGCTATTTTCTATAATTTATTTATATATTTAACTAATATATATTTTATAACAATATAATATTAAAACGTAGACATGATTTTCAAATAGTGCCATTATATTAGCAATATTATCGCTTTCGGAAATGGGGTACGGTGGTGTTGTAATAGGTAGAATTATATCTTGAAATCCAAGGATCGCAAGTTTAAAACACGGGCAGGTATTATAGATGTACTTGCTCCTTTTAACTTTTTTTTGTACTGACAAGTGTTTTATCTAGTAAGTCGTCAATATAAGATTTAAAATGTTCAAAAATTAACATATCCAAAAAACTGGGAAGAGTATTCTAA